>SOMO01000056.1:1253641-1281897 GCA_028128575.1 Paedocypris carbunculus | reverse complement strand
CACACACACACACACACACACACACACACACACACACACACACACACACAGAGTCAAACGAGAAGTGTAAAAGATCCTACTGACTCACTGCAGTCACCTGACTTGTGTCTTGCTACTGCACTTTGCCTTCTCATTCCACAGATAGATCCACTTACAAGTCACGTGACCGGCCAGCATCCTGTTGGAAATTATTACATAAACAAAATTCATCCCATCTCATCTTAGGCATTTCCACTCTGCTTTTCCTTCCTCTTTGTATAGCTTTTTATGTTTTTTTTTTATGGTAACATGGAAACTGTTAACGGCCTAACAAATATTGCTCAAGGGTGTCGTATGGTGTTTGTGAAAGGAGCGCTTGATCTTTTCCGACGGTCTGGTGGAAGAGCTGTACGTTGGCTTCAGTGAGCTAATATTGTTGTGTTGGAAACCGATCAGCCCAAATCAGCCTGTACGCTTCTTAGACTTGACGCTAAATCCACATCCTTGTACCGCCTATTCTTCATCATTACCACCTAGCAGGTCCAGACGTGTTTCCTCTAATGTTTAGACAGCAAAATGTGTAGGTTCAACCAGACCAAAGGGTTATTCACGGCCATACATGCAGTCACGACAACTTAACCTGCTTTAAAAACATATGTGATTGACGTGCTAAGAAAGACTCGAGGTTAAAATGTAGAAGCCACTGGGTGAGTGTGTGTGCTGGAACCGGCTCCAAACATTCTAAAAGCTCTTTAAATTCTGATCAAAACTGAAACAACAAGCGTTTCATTATTTCTAGTAGACGATCTTGGTGAAGTTCTTGTTGAGATCATGTTACAACGGGGAAAGAAACCGTCTTTGGAATTTTATTTACTTCACAGTTTAAGATCAAGGCAGAAGTAGAAGGTCGTTTGGGTTTAAATATGGTCTAAACTTTGAGCGTGCTTTGGTTTGCCGAAATGATAAAGTATCCACAAAGTTAATGTTATCATCATGGTCAGTACCGCAGTGTTGTTTTCACATTCCTGTAATCTAAGTCTGATGTGGGCTTTTATTTTGTCCAGGTGGTCACGTGAGCAAATTGAGATATACAGGTGGGCCGAACCAAAAGACGCGGGTTAATCTGACTGCAGTTTTGTACAAAAAAAGCAATAGAAAAGTTTGTTGCGTTTTTCATAATCCTTGTGTTTTGTTTGATAACTTGACGCTTTATGTCAATGTTGAACATGTGATCTGCTTTGCAAACGAATTGACGCGTCATCCACAACTGCAGGAAACAGCGTTTCAAATATTCAGCGTTTTTTTTTTACTATAAACATATTCCAATTTCAGCATCAATCTGCATTTTTGAGTGTGTGAAACACTAATCAGCAAATTGATTTTGGTGTACTGTTGTTATACATTAACTTAACGCCCCCTGAAACTGGATTGACCAAATCAGTTAATTATTTTCTAACAAATGCGAACAATGCATATTAATATGACAAAAATACTATTTCCTTGAATCAACACATAATTTTCATATTTTATTTGGATCAAAAAACGAACAAGCGGGTGAATGTATGTGCATGAATTGCACTTGTGTGTACTTTGCTCCCTCAGTTTGATATCAATACACGCCATGTGTTTGTTATTGTTTAAACTTATTGGATCACGTTTAATAGCAGCAGTTCTTGGATCAGAGCATGTACGTGTTCAGGGAAATGGTGAAACAAAAAAAAAAAAACAAGCACCACACCCATTTACATATAGGAAGCAACGTGCAGGAAGCACCAAAGAATTTTCCTCTTGGGTTTGCATAAGCTGGAAAATGTTCAAATTAAAGGAACTAGTTTATCTTTAGGTTTTGTGTATGTGTGTTTGAAGGGAACTGTTGTTATAGAACTAATTAATACTGTTTATGGTTAAAAGCTACCCATTATGAGTTTAAAAGCCATAAATTACCCTGTCATGAGCCGCAAGCACAGACATACAGAATTGTTGTCAGAAAATGTATTTTGTGCACTTATTATCACTTAGTATGGTTTATTTTCTCAGATATGTATTTTGTTGTTACTTTTTGTCATTTGCTTCCTCTTGCTCTATATCGGCTATGGTGCAGGCTCGCACGCACGCATGCTCTCAAAGCAAACGTTTAAATGTCAACTTTACGTTTGTCAAAGTAAAAGTTGCACAGATGATTGTGATCATCTGACATTTCAAGCAAGGCAGACCTGCTTGTGTCATCCTAGATAGCACCATTGAGCTCAAATTCAAAAAACGATTGTGCTGGCCGAAAGAGAGGTCAAGATGGTATTTATACTGCACGAGGACCTTGACCTTAACAGTGAAGTGGAGCAACTATAAACACATGGAAACATGTTCGTGTTCTGTTCCCACGGCGGACTCTTATTTCACTTGATGTCTTCTGTGTTCTCATGCTGGTCATAGTGGCTTATTGTGACAAAATTGTGCAATGCCTTCACAGTTGATCACAGAAAAATACGATTTGTCATGTAGTCTGATACCAATCATGCATATTTACTTATTTTTCAAAGCAATTTTCAGCCTAGTACTTTTTTGTTCACTTGAATGTTTTCAATTGCATTTTTCAGAAAAACAGCTGCCAACTTACAGCTGTGACATTTCCATGGCATCGAATGACGACAAAAAGAAATTAAAAATAAATAAATATTGACTAATTGTTAAAAAAAAACCCACAGAGAGGCAAAAACAATACCACTGATTAATAAGAGCGTGTAGAGGCATGTGTATAGAATGACTAGTTGCTTCATTTTGTACTTTTGAGAGATGCCGGATGTTTCACAAAAACGAATATTGACATGTTCTTGGCCTTAGAGAAATTCTTCTCTGCGTTGGAATTCATTCTTCACGTGTTTCAAACTGCAAATCTTTATTAGAACCCGCTAAATCCTGCAAATGTATTTGACTCAAATACAGAAGTACAAATGAGTAACTGTTAACAAACAGCTGTAAAAAACTATGAAAACTACATGTTTGTAACAAAATCAAATAATCTAAGTATTTCAACCTTATTTACTACAAGTTTGTTTTTGTTCATACAAGTAAAATACTTGACCGTCTCGTCTTTTTTCATGATGTCATTGAGAAATGTCTACACGCGTTTTTTGGAGTTGGTGGTACTGCCTCTTCTCTGAGCCAGGGTGTCTGAGAAGTTACGTCACTACTTCAGACAAGAACAGACTGTTCCGAGGTCAAAACAGAAGTCCAGGCTCTACATGCCCAAACAGAACCCTGGACACTTATGTAACGCGACGATGTAATGCTTTTGGCATGGGTGCTGATGCAGAAGGGAACAGCACCTGAAACAAAGCAGAGACAAAAGAGAAGTCAACCTGTAATTACGTAACCCCAATTCTTTAAAAACGAGCTCATTCGGAAATAGCTGTGGGCGCTAACTGGGTCACGCATTTACTGGTTTTTGGACCACAAGGCGCATAAAGCTAAACAACATTTGAAAGTCATGTTGAACAAGATTTTATCAAACTTGTTCACAATAACATTGTTTCAGTTGAACACACAAAACCATACAAAACTAACTTTTGCAATCTTTTTCAACGAACTTTCTTAAACTCTTTGTAAACTAAAGTGTGACCACAACACATTATTATCGGAGTCGGTCTCTTCGCTGTTACATCAGTGATTTTGTTTCCTCTCTGTCTCCGTGATAGTTTGTGAGCTTCAATTGAGCGGCTGTTGTTCTTTGGTTTATCCAACCACATTAAGGTAAGAATTACGGTTTAACTACAAATGGGTTTGATAGTTTTGTTTAAAGAGACATCAGGATTTGAGCCAAATAACATCTAAATTTTCATGACTATTCTTCTAAAAACTATTGCTATGTTTTCTTTTGCCACATTGTCAAACACAATAATAAACAGCAATGTTTCACACTAGTAAAAGGGACTAGTGACTAATCAAAGCTCAGTTATATTAGTTGGAGAAGATTAAATATTAATTTGGCTTGCCATAACTCACTCTTTTCCCTGTGTTATGTATTACTCTGAGTCACTGAAATGCTCTGATAATTCATCAAGTGACGCAGCTCCGAAGCACCAGTCAAACTAAAGCTTTCAAAATGATTCTTGAGTAGGTGTTTGAAAAAATCATGATGTCGCAGATTATAAAGATAAAAAAGTGTGCCCTATAGCCTGAAAAATACAGTAACTATGATGAGTTGTCCATCGTGCTTCAGCATATGTCGCCCCTCTTTCATCTTTTCATCAGTTGCGTGTGGTCTACATACCAGAATGGGCCTAGTGAGGAGAGCGCTGCAGACACCCCCCCTTGCAGGCTCGAGTGTTTTCGAATTCCCAAACTGTGAGATAATCTCCGACTTTAGCCCACAGAGTAATGTCTGTGTTCAGAGGAACCTAAACAACCACGTCCTTCATTTGGTACCAATCTCACCGCCGCCTTCTGAGCCTTTGAGCTCAGTCCCGCACAACAACAAACCCACCTGGTCCTGTTGACAAGAGTGATCCAGAAGGTGATAGAAAGCAACACTGTCTGGGGAGGTTTCTCTTTCTTTTTTGAGTA
Organism: Paedocypris carbunculus; assembly: GCA_028128575.1. Taxonomy (NCBI): domain Eukaryota; kingdom Metazoa; phylum Chordata; class Actinopteri; order Cypriniformes; genus Paedocypris; species Paedocypris carbunculus. The sequence continues at coordinate 1,277,358 of SOMO01000056.1, read as the reverse complement.
AGAGAGCCAGGACTCGGTTTCTTGAATGTTTTTGTTTCCTATAGAGAAAGAGAGGGAACTTGATAGAGACCACATAAAAGAAAGAAGCATCAAAGCCATTGAAACCAAACACCGGGACTTTAGCTCTTCAGGGTTGCAAAAGAGCTCAAGCCACTAGAGTTAGCCATTTTCAGAATAGTACGTATGTACAAAGCTTCATGATGATAAAGCTTGCAGCAGTTTTTGGTTTGAATAAAATCAATTGAGCTTTAGGCAAAGAGTCACACCTCTTTTTTTCCCCTTACATTTTACATGCAAGGGTTGTGTCCTGTGCATGTCGGTTTGTTTCACTTTTGGCTTTCAAATGAATGTAAATGACTGACATTAAACGCTCTGAAACATGCTTGTGAAATACAGTATTTAGAAATTGTTTCACAAGCGAATGAAGCTAGATTTGTGCTGATTTTGTTTTAAAAACATGAACAATAATTAACTTAATTTGATTAATCATTTAAATCAATCAAGAAAGAAAAGAAAGAAAGAAAGAAAGAAAGAAAGAAAGAAAGAAAGAAAGAAAGAAATCACGTGTGAGATAAAACGACTGAGTGAGAGAGAAAGCAAGTGCATGTGTGGGAGAGGACAAGACAGAGAGGAAGAGGGAGGGAGACTGTGTACTTTAATCCAAAGGAAAGTGAAAATCACATCAACTTGACCGCTTTGGAATTCTAGCAGCAGCCCAGTAGTCTCCGGGCATTCCAAGGGTGTTTTTCTTTAATTTTAGATGTAATATCTCAGTATGGTAGTAAAGGAGTGATTGATCTTTCCAAAGCAAAAAAGCCCAAATCAAGTTTCTATCGGGCCTTCAACTCGGGGCATGCAAAACCTTTTACAAAATGTTTTACGAGCTCAACATTACATTTGTTGGTCAATTTGTCGCTAAAATTGCGTGACTTGTGACACGAATACTCTGATTTGTGTTGTTTATCATTTAAACGTTGTGCTAATGATAACATTGAATGTTTTTTAAAACGCAATTTTCGATTCTCCTTTTCACTACATTTCCGTTGTGGTCAGGGATGTTTGTAATCGATTCAACATCGAGTCTCGACGTCTGGAAAGCGTTGACTTCGTCATTCGCTACGAATCTGTGGGAACTGAAACCCAACACACACATTCCAGCTTTTATCCAGTTCTTTCCAGCCGTAAAAAAAAAGAATTACGAAACTTCCGGATTAGCACTTGAAAACACTATTTGACGTACAGTACTCGTTTTACGTCTTTTATCGCCCCCTGGCGACCAAACAGGGCTTCGCCATTTCTATTAGTTTGGTCTGAACAGGATTCTATCGATTACTCTAAAGATATTTCTAGTAGCGAGACTGTCATACTGGTGGTCTTGTAATATTTTTAAGCCCCCAGAGAGTCATCCAGATATGGTTCGCTTGGTATCATATGATATCTGGTCCTGTTTTATCGTGGTTTTAATGTAAACAACTGTATGATATGAATATTTCCTGCATGATTAATTGTGGAAAATTCTAGAATGAGTCTGGCTGACAACAGAGCTCCCCGGAAGACTGCGGGAAATCGCATGTCGAGACTGCTGGATGCAGAGGAGGAAGATGAGTTTTACAAGACCACCTATGGAGGTTTCCACGACGTAAGTGATGGAGTATGTGCTGACACAGAGCTATTTAATGTGTATGATTAGCCTCTTGTATTTGGTTAAATTTGTACCATAGCATCTAAAACCATCTACATAACACCTGTCTGTCCCACTCTGTTGTTGTCAACAACAAACGGTTTTTTTTTCGTGATTTTTATCATCATTTAACGTTTGGCTATTGTTTTGTCAGTAAAATCGTATACCTGTCTGTCTGACTTCTTGTCTGGCTAAATGTCAGCCTTTCTGACTTACTGACTGACTCTATTTTTCTGTCTACTTGTCTGTCTGATTGTGTCTGTCCGTTTTTCTGTCTACATGTCTGACTGTCTTTCCAAATGTGTATGTCTGCTAAGTCTGTCTGACTTGTTTTTTCCGGTTGTTTGTTCATCAGTTTAAGATCAGATTAAATCTAAAAAAAAAAAGTGGGCTTTCTTTTTCAGGAGTCTGGTGATGAGGAATATAAGGGTGAAGTTTCTGAAACAGAGGATGAGGTGGACAGTGACTTTGACATTGATGAAGGTGATGAACCTGACAGCGAACAGGAGGAAGATGGACCACGGAGGAAAAGCAGAATTGTTACCAAAGCCTACAAGGTGGACACTAATATGAACGACATACAGTAAATATAGATTCAAACAGGGTTCGGTTTTTGGGTTCAAACCATCCCTTTATTTACTTAATCATCAGCCAATCTTAATTGATTAGTTAGAAGGAAATTTACTATAAGATACATTATTTATAATAATGATAATATAATTTGAATAATGAAATGGAAAATGTTTAACCTATGTTTTTTAAACATACCTGAAATAACCCCTCATGTTTAAACCTGAAATGTGCTTTTTTTATGTGACATGTTATTTGAATGGGAACTGGAGTAAATTTTAACAAACCATAATTTAGAAATCAAAAAAGTTGATTAAAATAGTTCAAATTTGTTCTAATTTCATGAAGACAGAAGCCACCATGTTTACAAATACTAGAGAATAATATATTTACATTACACACCAGCTGATACGGTCCCTAGTGGCCAGATTGACCAACCCACTCACTTTCTTTTCTTTCTATTTTATTGCACCATGTTTACACAGGAGCCGGTCAAAGTGCTGAAGCAGAAACCAAAGCAACGAAAACCAGTGGAGCTGATCAGAAGAACGGACAGGACTAAGAGCCTCCAAAACTACGCCCCCCCGGAACTACAGGACGACATCAGCAAGAGTGAGGCACATGTTTAGAAACGTAACACAGTAACATTTTTCACATACTTTACTAGTAAACAAAGCAATAAATGGCATCAATCAACGTCCCTTTTTCTACAGGAAGTCATAAACAATAAAGACAACAATCAACATAGAGCAACATTTTTATGATTCCTAGGTTTAACATCACTTGTATCATTATTTTTGTCTCACGTGAAAGACATCATTTCAATTCAGTCTGTTTACTAGCCAAAGTGATAAATACCGAAACGTCATGCTGTCGGTAAGTCCTGAAAGGTAAATCCCTGTAATGCCTCTGCAATTACAATGTGGTTTCAGTGTAGTATATCAGAATTTTGTGGCTTTCTAATAATTTTTGCCACTGCTTTTTCCACTTCTGGGTCACATGGAGCTAGACTCAAACAATTCTACTGTAGGTTTTTGGACTGCGGGAGAAAAGGCAACACTCACCAAAAAAACAGACCTCGAACTGTCTCAAACTTGACATAACAAAGTGTTTACAAAGCGCGGTAGTTGTCTGGAAATCTCTGTAATTGCTCTTTAATGGGAAAAAAACAGCCCATCATTCTGCTTCAGACAGGAAGTCGGTGCGTCAGTCCACGACTGAACACACACGGCTGACGTACCTGAGGCTACAGGAGAGACAGTTTGCTCCACGTCGAAGGAAAGGTGCCCGACACGAGCGACCTTTGACACAGGCCGAACTTTTGGCAGAGGCCAAGGTGACGGCGCAGATCAACCTTAGATCACTGGGTGAGGAACCCTGCATTACGACACAACCTTTACTGCTAGATACAGATAGCTGATTGCTTTACTAAAGCTAAAGGATAGAGTTCAGTTCTACGTGTGTTGTTTTTTATTGTAGAAAACTATGAACGCTTGGAGGCTATAAAGAAGAGGCAGGTGCACATGAAGCGGCAGTGTGTGGGTTCTGTTATCCGCTATCACTCCTTTCTCATGCCACTGGTCTCTGATGTCACTCTCAAAGAGGAAAACGTGGACGTTGAGGGGTATGTTACCTGCTTCCTCATTTCTCTCCACTTCTTCTTGTCTGTGGTTGACTTTAGACTTGGTTAATTAAGGCATATCTGATATTTAGCCTTTATTGTTTTATGATATATCCGATAGCGTGGAGATAAGGTTTCTCTGGTAATAAAAGTACGTGGAGTAAATTATTAGCAGAAAACCAGAGATACTGAAAATAACATATAGCGTATACATTTTGACAAACACTGTGTTTTTGTATACAGTAAATTGAAAATATGTGTGCAACTTTAAAACTAATTTGAGGTTCTAAAACACAGATTCTGCACATTTCTTTTTTTCTCACCAACAGGCTGGACCAAGATTCTCACCCTTCACACATTCTGTCTCAGTCAGAATCAATCCTAACTTACGGTGTTTTACCCAGTGGTGCAACTGCAGTAACCTCTACTCCGCCGCCAGGGGCCGCCAAATGCACTCGCAACTATGTCACATTTAGTGATGACGAAACCTTCAAGCATTTCTTTCCCCAGTCGCCAACTCCTCGCATCCCTGTTCAAGAGGTCTGTCCCGTTACTCATAAGCCTGCACTGTATCGAGATCCTGTTACCGACATTCCATACGCCAATGCACAGGCCTTCAGAATCATTCGCGAGGCCTATAAGAAGTATGTAGCTGCCCATGGCCTCCCGTCCACCAGCTCAGCAAGTTCGGCCGAGAACAAGAACCTCAGGCAGAAAGTTGTTGTGAAACAAGGCATGTAGAAAAAAATGATGAAATTCATCTATCCATATCGAATTATCTGTCTGGTTCTGCAGTTGAAAGCCTTTGCACAGTGTGTTTTGATTTTGAACTATGTGTTATTTAATTTTATTGTTTTTTAGTTTACAGCTATGGCGATATGCATATTTTTTTTTCCGTTTTCAGTGATATGTCCCTCAAACTTATCTATCTGCTAATGTGGAATTGTCTTTTGATTATCTTACTAAAAATATTTATTAATGTAGGTTATACGCAGTAGACAATTATAATGCTAAATTAATCACACTTTTCAAAATTGTATTATGGTGGAATTTATTTATTACAATTAAACCTATTATAAATGAGTATATAATTTATATATCATCATCATGATAAAACAAACTTTACATTAAACGAAAACTGCGTAACAAATCCACCGCCATACTCTAGAGGTCTCTATACTGCAACAAACGTAAACCGTGTAAACCATTATTAGTTGTTACAAACTATTTCTACTTTTCTGATTATAGTCTCTCATTCTCGCCTTCACTTGCTTTTCTCTTGGCTTCAAATCCGTATCTCAAAGCCAAGATAACATGTCGCTGATCTCACTAATAGTGGGCAGAATCTCCTGGCCAACGCACCAGTTAAAGGGACAGGGAAGAAAAAGAGGGGATGGTCGAAGACTGCAGGGGAGGGTGGGCTGCTCTCTGATTTCAAACAGGGTTGAGGCAGTGAAGATCTCAGCACGTCAGAAATTGTGAGGGTAGGTAGTGCTCAACTTATTTTGACTTGTGTTTCTGAAGTGTTTGGGAATCATGGTTGTTTCAGATTAAAACTATTTTAATTGTTTGACTGCATTATGTTGCACAAGTCTAAAGTGTATTGCATTGTTTGTTTGAATAAATTAATTTTGTGAACTTTATTAGTCACAATGTTTTATTGCCTAAAACCTAGTGAGAGTTGAGCTATAGACCAGATTCATCATGAACAATGTGAATGTAGATTTCTGGTCATTTGTAGATTTTTTTCATCAGTTGGGCCTCTGGAGCTTTGCAAGAAAGGATTTGAGCAGCATGAAGTTGCTTGACTTGTGAAGCTAAAATTAATCCTAGGTTGATTTGGAATTTTACACTTGGGTGGTTGAACTGGGTGAAGTCTCAAACGCATAGTGTGAAATCTTCTGAGATGTGGCTCTGCTAAAAAGGTTTTCTGTTGGATTGAATGATAACTATGAAACAGATGTTTGTTTTTAGTCCTTTGGCTCATGACCTGTGCAGATGGCTTTGCTAAACCACATTGAATATTTCTGATGAATGATTTAGTATCAGACATGTTAGTGTTGGATTTTTGTTCTTCGCCCTACCAAAGTTCAGTATTGGACTTGATGACCACTGAATCAATGGTGAAAAACAGTAATTTAGGTTCAGGTTGCTGTGTGTGTGTGTGTGTGTGTGTGTGTGTGTGTGTGTGTGTGTGTGTGTGTGTGTGTGTGTGTGTGTGTGTGTGTNAAAAAAATTGTCAAGCATGTTTGCACATATGTACAAGGAATTTGTTGCGGTGACAATAGCTTCTTTGAAAAAAAACATCATAAATTTACGCTAGTTTTTGGCAATTTGTACTGCTAGGCGGCTGCTGCCTTGAAATTGTTACAGAAATTCCAGGGATGCCATGAAGGAGTCATTTTAAAGAACCCTTTAATAACCAATGGGCATGAACAGGTGAAACAGGCTTGAGCCGTACAAACAGGTGGCACTGTCGTGCCAAAAGGTGACACCTGGTCCATAGACCCACTGCGTTTCCTGTTTATTTTAAGACTCAAGGTGATGAATTAATTAACACTATATATAATTCCTGAAATGTCTTTCTTGAAGGCCAACAGGCCTGTGAAGGGGAAAGGACAAAAATTGTGTGGGCCTAGCAATAAGGCTAACTAGTGTAGCAAGTTTTTTTTTTAGAAGTTAACATTGTGTCATGTTTATTAATTGTTGTGTTTTATATAAACACAGTATTACCCAGTGAAGTTATTAATGAAAGACTGTACTGTATGCAAAGTTCTAAAATGTCTTTCTTGAAGGCCACTAAGATTCTAGTTAGCAACTAGCCAACTTTAGAAGCTAACTTCGTATATCTTGTCACTTTCTCAAAACCAAATGACAGTATATTAGTCTTATATTGTTTGTTAATTATTACTTTTTTAAGTAGTCTTGTGTTGATTGAAGTCTGGTTTGCTAAATGCATAAGTGTGATGTCATTGTCGTTGCTTGACTGACTACCATCTTATTTTTTGGCCTTTATATCTCTCTGATCTCGCAGCTTTACACATTAGAGCAAGACTTGTCTGGTCTAACACCTTGGACAACCGCTTTCTTTTTTTTCCTAGTGTAGGATTAGCTCATTTATTACTATCAGTTTTGATTTAACACATTTTTATGTTATTGGTTAGGTTTAAAATCACAGGGTTGTGGATGAAATAGCATTCTGGTGTGGTATTTAACAATTGCAGTGTTCTTTGACACAATTTGTCTAAAATACTCTGAAACCACAAAACATTGTACACCTTTTAATTAATCTAATTAAATCTGCATTATCAATTATGTTGCATTTCTAGGTCATCACTGTAAAAAAAATTTGTTTTTGTTGCTACTGTAATCAAAATTTTACAGTATTCTGTTAGAAACCACATCTGTAGATTACAGTTTTTACAGTGAGTATTCAATTGTACAGCTCAGTTCCGTGTGAACCAACACAGCACAATCATGATCTGTTCTGCATAACACATAATCTTCAACAGCTTTCTTTTTGGCATCAAGATGGTATAAATATGCTTCTAGAGTCTTGGCTTGTGACACGGTCTGGTGGGATGTATTGTCTATGGACAGGCAGATCCAGTCTGGGTGTGGTGGTCCATGTTTGTTGACGTGCTTATGACTCTATATCAGTTTGTTACAGCAGTGTGTGCTGCTTATTGAACCACCAACATATGAGTGCGAGCTGGTGATAACTCTACACAGTGTTAACCTTCTCCTGCTTACTGTAATCCAAAACCCAGCCCTTACTGGCCAGAGACTAAAAATAAGTCTTACTTGGAATTAATTAAAACCAGCACTGTCCTTAAGTCCTGTAGCACAGTTAAATCAGATAAAAACAGTGTTCCTTCTCAGAACGTAATTTGCTTGTGTCTTTCATAATACAGGGACCAAACTGGACTTTGTTTGAAAAGATTTAAAGTTAATTTTGTCTGCATGCATAATATGGATATTTAAAATTAGCCTTGTTGCAGAAACAAACTGAAATTTAAGTAAAATAATTGGCGACTCGCCATCCAATGCTAATTTTATTAGCACAATGTCTAGATGTTTTTGGGTCAAGAGTTGTCACGTTGATTTGTGATGATCAAAGTCTCTGACGTGAGAACGGGACTCATGGTAGTTTTGCTCTCTTCAGCTCTGAGAAAGTTTGTTTAAAAAACGCAGTGATTATTTTCGGCCTATGTTTTTGCAAATTAGGAAAGCTCAATGGTGACAGTTCAGTGTAAAACTCTAGTAAGAGACTGATGAACTGATCATTTTTCTCTAAATGTGTCCTTTTGGGACTTCTGAAGGTCGCCTTTGATTGAAAGTTATCATAATATTACAGGACCACATTGCTTCATAATTTTTGTTACGGCCCCCTAAAATATTTTTGCAAACTTCCCCATGTGCCAGTAATTATTCATATTTACTTTTTTTTTTTTTAGTATTGAGCACTAGTCCATTTATACTTTAATACAGTATATTGCGCAAAGGCATGTTTTCTGGGGTCTTCCACAACTCGAGGGAACAATCATAACCCCTTCTTCCAAATAGAATAAATTACTAAATATATTGGTCTATCTAGAAATAAAAGAGTGTTTGCCCAGTCATTGGAACAATCATTTTCTTTTGAGGTATTGGATACAATCTTTTTATGTATTTTCAATATAAAATCTGTTTTTTTGCTTACAGGGCCCACAGTTTCAGGCCGAACTGTGTGTGTTGGACGTGCACGGAAACAGCAAGAATGTCGAAGAACGATCCCAGAGACATTGATGAGGATGCGATCCTCAAGGGTCTCAGCGCTGAAGAGCTGGAGCAGTTGGAGTATGAGCTTCAGGAAATGGACCCTGAGGTATTTCATGTTACAATCTTAAAACCACTGGCTTATTCGTAGACTTGATTTTCACATACACAAACTTTTTGTCAATTTGTATACATTTAAAGTTTTTTAAGTGTACCTTATAGTCTGAAGAATATAGTAAATATATATATATATATATAAATAAAAATAAATCCACATGCAGCATATTAATATTTTTTAGAATGCCATTCTCCCTGCTGGCTACCGTCAACGTGACCAGACTAAGAAAAGTCCAACAGGCCCCTTCGATCGCTTCGCTCTTCTCGATTACCTGGAGAAGGAAGCGATGGAACATAAAGACAGAGATGACCTGGTCCCATTTACAGGCGAAAAGAGAGGTACCCTGTGAACCGATTATATTTTTATACACTGTTTGGCAGGAGGAAACTCTGACTTTGGTGTACATTTTGGGAATCAGCTCATTTTTGTATTCACCAAAGAAGTAATGTCTTATTTTTATTGGATCATAAATCACATTATTGGTCAAATGAGCAAAAAACTAAAAACATGTTCAGTCTATGGATGGATGAATAGATGGATTGATGGCTTGAAGGATGGATGGACATAGAGACATAAAGATAATGGATAGAAAGATAAATGGAAGAATGGTCAGATGGACGTGATGATAGATGGATGGACAGACAGAAAAATAGACAGACTAATAGATACATTTTTAGATACATAGATGAACAAAAAGAGGGATATATAGACAGAGGAATAGATGGATGGAGAGACAGACAGACAGGCCAATAATTGATGGATTGCATGGATTCGTTTTGCCCTCCGTAGGTAAAACCTTTGTAGCAAAACCGGGTTCGGGACAGATTCCCCTGGAGGATCAGATCACTTTGGAGCCAGAGCTGGAGGAAGCTCTGAGGAACGCAACAGATGCTGAAATGTGTGACATTGCAGGTGGGCAAAAAGCATTTAGCATCACAGCCTTTAAAGACCTGGGTGGTCTGCTGACGTGTATGATAGTTTTTTAAGCATAAATCCTATAACTCTAACTTTGCATGTAAAATCATAATTTATTTTTCATTTAATCTGTAGTTGGATTTGGATATTCTATTTAAAGCAATCACCTAACCAACTGCATCACATTTTAATACTTTACTGAAAGTCGACACTGCCCTGATGCAGACCATGTGACAAAAGCTCAAATCTGATTGGCTGAAAAAAAATTGGAATTTTTTTTGTCTTTAAGTCCTAGAGAGGCGTGAGGGTGCACTAAATGTGATTGGTTAAAAACTTTAATGGATAAAAAATACAGCGCAATGGTCTGAAAAGACCATTTGGGTTTATTTAATAAGTATTAATGCTCATATTTTCGGCTTTTAAGGCCCTGACGGCCTTTCACTGACAGTATAGATGTTGTAGGTCAGATCCAGTCATGGACAAAATTACACAGCACAGTATCTGTTTCTTCAACTCAGCAGTTCACAGAAATATAACAGCCAACTAGTCGACATAAAAAAGCTGGAACAACTGTGTGTGCCTGTCTAGTTCATCTTATATTCTCCCAACGTCTCTAGTCGCTTCAAACAGTGTGTGGAGAAAGCCATGACTGCAGTTAATGTTATAAACTTCAAATGTCATTACAGGTCAAGTCAACAAAGTAGACATTGAGTTATTTATTTCTTTGTTTTATTAAAATTCCTTTAATAAAAGGAACTCCTCACCCCCTTTATCTATGTTGAAAGGTAATCATTTAAGGGTCCTTGTTTCTTACTGTTCTGAATTGTTGTTCGACTTCTTAAACAATCGCCCTCAATTAGTTTTCTTAAAATTTCATATAACTTTAAAGATTTCCTCGCATTTCTCACAGGGCTCAATTTTTCCATTAGCATTTTCCAATAACTTCATTAATTTCACTGATGTCTCTTAGATCAATTTTTTTCTTGCCTTTTTCTCATTTCTACTTTCATCTATCAAAAATCAAAAATCAAAAACAGAAAAGTATGAAAATGTGTCCTCTTTTAAACATGCTTCTTCCGAAATTGCATCATCTAGTCATAACGAGCGTTCAACTTTGGGACTTTTAGGTCTTTTGTAATGCGGGTGGGTTTTGGAGCGTATGAGCGGGTGCAGATTACCCAGCAGAGCCCCTCATTCTCTACCCTGGTTTAACTCTGGAACACATCCAGTTTAGGATTAAACTGTCAATAAGGGTCTGCTGCAAGCCATTTTATGGATGACTGCGTTTAGTGGGCAGTAGGGCAGAAAATACTGAATATGCCAAAAAATATTGAAAATACTACATATGCCACTTTCTGACACCATTGTATACCTTTTTTTAATTTACCAGTATAAAACAGAATTATAAATAATAGCACTATAACCATAACAAGGTATGGTAGCGCCACCTGTTGGTCTATTGTAAATGTATTTAAAAAAAAAAAAGATATGAGCAGTTTATTCACCTAGTTCAATCGAGAAAACATGTGTTGCCTTTACATCCAACAGATGGCACTGTTTTTCAAAGCCTGTTTTTACCTGTCACAGATGCAACAATTATATAATTGCGCTTAGTGAAATATGTCATTATAACACACAAAGATTTTGAACATTTTATTATTAATTTATGAGACAAGTTAACTTCAATAAGATGAGAGAAATTGAGGCTTTCCTTTCAAGACAATTTTCTTTCCAGCCATCCTGGGTATGTACACACTGATGAGCAACAAGCAGTATTATGATGCCCTGAACTCCACCGGCAAGATTGCCAACACCGAAGGCATTAACAGTATGTACAAAATAATTCACAACTTTCAAATAGATAACACTGTCAAATTTTCATTCTCTTGAATCTCTGTCTTTGTTGAGGTGTGGTGAAGCCCGATGTGTGCAAGGTCTTTCCGGACGAACCTCCCAATGACACAGATGTGGAAGACACTCTCAGTTGCATCAAAAAGAATGATAATAGCCTGACGGAGGTCAACCTCAACAACATCCCGGTAAGCATGTGAATCATTGTAAATCATGTTCAGTTAATTTCTAAAATGCTTTTCCCAGTCGCCGACACGTTTTTTTGTCTCTTTAGGACATTCCTATCCCAACCCTGAAAGATATTTTTGAGTACATGAAACGCAACACAAATGTACAAAGCGTCAGCATCGCTGGAACCCGCAGCAATGATCCTGTGGCCTTTGTAAGTAGATTTTTATACTGTATATTTTTCTTATATCAAATTGTTGATCATCTGTATCAACTAATATGGAAAACATTAAAAGGACATACACAATTTAATTTGTTGCTTCTTAATATAATTATTAAAACTACACAGACTGTATATTCTAAAAGTTAAAGTTTCTCTTACAAAATTTGCACTTTTTTATTCATATTTTTTCTGTTTTCTTTGTTAATATTACATGTTTCTGATTATTAAGGCTATAGCTGAAATGCTGCAGTCAAATAAAACCCTGCAGAGTCTAAACATCGAGTCCAACTTCATCACGGCACAAGGAATGATGGCCATCATCAAGGCCCTGGGTCAGAATTCAACCCTGGTAGAAATAAAAATCGACAACCAGGTGAGGAGTAAAAACACAACTTAAAAGCTTAAAAACTATTGATAGACAAAAACATTTTTCACATTGGAATTTTTTTTCTGGCAGAGACAAAAACTGGGTGACTCTGTTGAGATGGAGATTGCATCCATGTTGGAGAAGAACCCAAGCATCATAAAAATAGGCTATCACTTTACTCAGCAGGGCCCGCGCGCTCGAGCAGCCATAGCCATTACTAGAAACAACGACGTCTGTAAGTACCCTTGCATGCTCTGCTTTACTCGGGGGTCTCCTGCTCAATGTTTTCTCTTTATTTCTAGTCCGTCAGCAGAGAGTAGGCTGAATGAAGAAGGGAAAAGAACCTGGTCATGGAGCAATAAATCCACTTGAGTTTAGGACGGGTCTGACAGATCTTGCTGTGCTTCTACAATCAGCCAATGTGGATGTCATTATCTTCAGCTTCAGAAGACTTTATTTTCGCTCAAGTCTAATAAAAATGTTGGTTCCCGACCCTGCTGTTTGAGAAGACACTAATCATGACCACAACTTCTGTAATGTTCTCATAACATGGTGCTTAAATTATTGTAAATATTTTAAATAAAAAAACTACAGTCTACATATTGTCTAATCAGACTTTAACGTTTCATTAAACTGCAACTTTTATTCTTCTCTTAACGAACACTGTGGAAACATGGCCTATAAAAGTACGTTAGCAAGAACTATTTACTTACACATCAATTTATAGATGGGCAGAATTGAAATTGTGCTCTGCATTTTACCATCCAGTGAAGTTACACACACAAACTTGGAGCAGTGGGCAGCATATGGGGATCAGTGTCTTGTTCAAGGACACTCAGTTGCAGAACCAGAAAGGGATTTGAACATGCAACCTCTTGGACACAAGCCCAATTCTATCCCACTGGAACAACTGCCACAGTTGTCGGTTACTAGGTTGTCAGAACTGTCATCTCAACTAACCTAGTTATTTTCGGAAACCACCCAGTCATGAAGACCAGTTTTATAGTTTCAGTTACAAAGTTCCAAATATATCCACTTACCTAAAGGAAAGAAAGGATTTCTGAAAGCAGCCGCTAAAATATTATCAACCAACGTGCATCTCCACCATGTTTCTTTAGTAAATGATGTTTTAAGCATTTACTGAATGTGAATTGTTTTCAATGGGCTGAAATGAAAGGTTTTAGCAAAAGTACTAGACCACGATGGCAGGGGGGTCACACTACACCGACCTTGCCGACACTTGGCACAGCCGTCCCAGAATGAAATGGTTGTTCTACATACTGTTCTAGATTTGGAGCTCTTAAATAACGTACCAGCGCGTTTAATATTATACTGCGTCAACATGGTGAAGAAACAGAGCACAGGTGACCAAGAACATAAATTCTGAATCATCAAGCAATGTTTATTACAAATCCTCCAAAACGAGGAACATAATACAAGTCAGTAAGTACATTGTACTAAATGTGCTAAACTGTTTTATGTGTGTTAGAAAGCCGTGATGAATGCGACCTTCTGTGTAGTTCTTTTCCAATGATGTAGTCAGGAATAGATCTGGAACGTCCAGCAGCTTTGGTCGTCTCTCCTATTAAGAGTCACTGCTAGGAGGAAGATGAGCTGGCTCTTCTTCATCAGAGTCAAATTCAACATTTTCATCCTTAACCCATTTACCACTTCTGTCTTGTATCCACCCCGAACTGTGGAGGAAAGGAAAGAAAACGCATGTTTTTTTTAAATGTCATACTGTGAAAACTTTCATTTTCTAAACTGAATATACAAGCCCTTACTACTAGACTTTCAGATGTGTGTATTTTATACACACATACACCCATACAAACACAAACACACACACACACACACACACACACACACACACACACACACACACACACACACACACAGAGCTCTACAAGGAAGGGATGTATCTCTGCAGGCTGGAACCCCTAATGATCATTAATAATCATTGATAATCATTGTTCTGCCAGACCTCTTTAATTTCAGGTAGTGTTCCATCTCTTGGCGCCTCTGCTCTGGTAAAGGCTCACACTCGGTTGTTTTCACGCTGCTTGAACCCTTTTTTCTTCTTTTTAGCGGCCCTTTTTCATCAGTCTCCTCTTGCTCTACATGTAAAATATTAATTACATTTGCATTAATTTATATTCTCAGGCTGAGATCATTCTATCAGCTCTACCTGTAACACTTGTGGTTGCTATGGCATCTGGGCTTGTTGTAGTCAACCAAGGATCATAGTGGATTGGAGCATTGATGGCACCAACTTGAACGTTTGGGTTTCTTTGGCTACTACACCCTGGGGGATCTAGTCGTCCACTTCATACATACAATATATTTTTAATGTAATGGTTATTATAGGTGCACAAAATTAATGGATTCACACACATTACCTGATTTTTTTGTGACAGCTGTTGTATGGAGTTGTTTTAAGTAACGCATGATGGGTGATTGTGCGTGTTTGTGTGAGTAAAGGAGCAGAACTGGATGGTTCCTGGGGACAAGCCCGTTGATTAATGAGTGAATATTCACATATCAGTTTTAATGAGGTACAAAGATATAGTAAATAGTAAAAGTACATATATATACACATATACATATATATAAACATATATGCATATATATAAACATACATATACACACACACACACACACACACACACACACACACACACACACATATATATACACACACACATATACATATATACAATATATGCAACTGGTTTACCTGTCCATCATCTTCTGCTTTTACATAGACCTGATGCTTTCTTTTAACAATTTCCTGCCGTAGTTGATTCTTTTTTCCATAAAACCACTTCATTCCTAGACAAAAACAGGGAACACGTTTAATTACGAGTAAAATCAGAATTTAAAAACTGTCTCTTACCCTCAAGATGTCGTCTTCCTTTCCTGTGAACCATAAGCATCTCCACGGTGTTGAAGACGGGACGGTGAGAGCAGACAATACAGGCATAACTACAGTGAACACGGCGTAAACACAGTCAATTACTGCAAGACCAAAACATGTTTTGCCGCAGAATCACTAATTAAAAATCACCTTCCATTTTTCAACAGAGACGCTTCATCTTCCGAAATAAAATTCGATAGAAGATCTGCAACACGACGTTTCTTGCAAGAGATGGATATGAAACAAGAAATTACACCATACAACGTGTATGAATCAAACGTGTTAATTATCTTTACCTTCAACACATTAAGCTGACTTTTATCATCACCTTCTCTTTTAAAAGACATTTTGGCGAATTTCTAAAGTCTCAAAAGCTATAAATGCTGCTTCGACAGTGCAAAACCCTTTACTTCCTGTTTATCTAGTGGCATTGTGGGAGATGTAGTCGAACCCGTAAGTTAACCGAATCCTACTATTGTGTCGGATTGTATCGCTTTTTCGGTTCATGAAATGAGTACAACTAAGAAAAAAAAAACCAGAGAACATGTAAAAAAAAGCCTTACTGAGACTTATTGAGTGACCTAATCTGTTTCATTAATATGGATTGCTCATATAAGATCCGGTAATTGGCGCAACATGAGCTTGACATCGTGCACAGCGGACACTATGGAAACAGAAGCTAAGCTAATGCGTTCGTGACGAAAAGTTTTTCAAGTCGTACAAACAAGCAAACGCAGGTATATTAGTTGACGCACATCTTAAATGCGTACATTCTTTACTTGGTCACGATATTTTAACCAACGAGGTACTTGAAACTAGCCGGGACGACGAGGTTGGGACACACGTTCAGTGACTAGTTTACGGTTTGCCAGTGTGTTTAAATAATACCGATTGAATGCGTGTGATTACGTCATATGTGATTACTGCTAAACACACACACGGTTTCGTTTCACTGTTTTTCCGTAAAGAAGCTTTTGTGGTTTGTCACCAGTCGACGACGGGCAACATGATCCGTGACTGAATCGAGCATTCGTTGGTCATGTCCGCGGACAACACACCGACTCTTAACGGGGCTCATGGCCTCCTCCGCGGCCAGCGCACTCGCTCTTACGGCAGCCTGGTGTCTTCTTCATATTCGCCCGTCAGACAAAGACGAATTAAACACAAAGTTCATCCAGGAGAGACACTGCAAGGAATCTCAGTAAAGTACGGCGTTTCGGTAAGTAAACAACAACACTATTGCTAACGCGAAGTGAATTGCAGAGATGTCATCGTTTGGTTTCTACTTGTCGACAGATGGAGCAGATAAAAAGGGCAAACAGACTGTACACAAACGATTCCATATTTCTTAAGGAGTGTCTTCTCATTCCTGTGATGGCAGAGTCTGTGTCTTTCACCAAAGGAGTGGGACTGACAGAAGAGGAGACGAATGCTGCACAAGCCAACATGGTTTCTGAGAAGACCAGCGATGTCAGATCTGATCTCTCACCAGGTGACTACCTGAAAAAGATGGACGGCCTGATCAGTCAGACCAAACAAGCCGCTGTGAAGACCTGCAAAGACGGGGAAAAGCAGTAAGCTTATTGCTTGTATTAGCCATTGTATTAGTTTTGTTTGTTGTGGAATTCCATGTGATCAACAATGTATTAGATTTAATTTCTCTCAATCCAGTTTACACTTTTACAGAATCAGATGTCATGAGACCTCTGTTTTGGTTTGGTCATGTGACCTTGAGCATAAAACATCTACAGAGAAACAACAGTGTCATATGACTCAGAAGACAAATGGAAATGGCAGATTTTTGGTTAAAGATCAACTTTTTATGTGTATTAAAACAATTTAAAATATGACTCAGACAAGCAAATATATATTAAGCGTTTAACCATAGAAGAACAATAATGAAAATATTTAAGAAAAAAAACAGGATACTAGTTGATGTACACGTTTGAGTCTAACATGATTTTTGGATGTTCTTTTAAGCTCATTGCGTTAATACATAATGAAAATGTGTTTAATTGATTCTGAATCAATTCCAGTGATTACAAATCTTCTGTAAAACACATAGTTTAAGATATTGTGTACAACTACAACTACTTTTGCACTTTTATCGGAAATAATGTAACTTGATTGATGGTTTAAACCTTGAACATTATATTCTTTATAAGGTGCATTTATTATCATTGCATTTAGTCACTTTCAATCTTTGCATTTGAAGGTTTTCTATGGAACAAATCCATTGCAACAATGGTTCAACCATCAGACCCAAGCAGGAAGGACTGAGAGCCGTTCCTGTCACAGTTATCAGGCAATCCAGGTGTCTGAGGGACAGGGAGGATGAGATCTTCCAGCTTTAATGATCAACTCTTCTTACTACAGTTATTTAAGCTAAGTGAAACATACAGGCCTTGCTCTTCAGGCTTCCAGACCGATGGTGGAGGAAATGTTTTCTTTTCTCATTTTCAGCTTTTAAGACTTCTACTTTCCTTAGATTTGTTAGAATGGAGTTATGTGTTACCGGGGTTTAAGCTACGGATGAGCTGCACCGAATATCCTTCTGGATATCAGAATATCCTTCCACTTGGGTTTGACCATGTGTGAATTTTGGAACTAATAGCGTTTCTATATAACACTTGCTACCTCTAAAATACTTGACAATATTGACATGTTCTTCAGGCCATCATTGTGTTAGGTTTGAAACCTGCATCTTTTTTTACCTACGATATGGATTTTTGAATGTTCCCCTATCAATAAAATGCAGTGCAAAATAGTGCCATTACATGGTAATAGCAGATTGTGTTGTATGTAATGCGAAGGCCAATTTATTAGTGTTTCCTAAATTTGGTGTTTCTACACATGCAAAATGCAGGTTCAACACAATCTTGTGTTTGACCATTTTTTTATATAGAAATAATGGTTTTTAATTCACAGATTCATTCACAGATGTTTGATCTGATCTGAACAAAGCCAACTGAACTACTGTAGATGCCAATACTTGTTCTGCGGTTCTGCTTCTTTTTACACTGACATTAAAAACAGCGATGTACATGTACGTGCTGTGGGCGTTTATTTTATTTGAGATTTGATGGTAAACGGTAAACTTGTTTCTTCCTTGAAGGTGAATCTGCTGAGATGTGTTGTGCCGCTCAGGCTCACAACCACACAGCTAATAACACTGGAGGACGCTAGATGTCGCTGTAACATGTCTGAACTCAGATCCCACCTGATAAATCAGATCACCTTTTAGGAAAATAAATAGCCGAGAATGTAATGGTTACAGTTTTATCAGTATCATATTATTATTTCTGAGATGAATAAAACTGCTTCAAAAATATCGTAACAAAGCACAAGTTTGGGAAATGTATAAAGCGGATAAAAGTTTGATCGGAGCTCGAGAATGTAAAACAAGGTTTGCAGTAAATACTAGGACATATAATGTTCGGTAACAGCACAGCAATACTATTAAAGGCTTGGTTGGATGTTCAGTTCCCTCAGTGTTCTGCTTTCCCCTTTGCCGCTCCTTGGTTGTAATGGAGAAGGAGATTCAGATCACTCCTTAGAGGCTCCTTGTTACAGACGAGTAAAGTCAGTGAAGAATTTGGTGTCTTCATAGTGTCCCATCTTCCAGCAATTTGTTCAGCCCATTGCAGATTTTGTTGAGATGGTGCTTAAGTGGTCCTGTCGGGTTGTAAAGCTGGGTGAGGAGCTCAGGGTCGGCGTAATGGTTGAAGACGTGGTTAATGCGTCCATGAGACTTTGGAGTGAGGTGTGTGTTTACAAGCTTTAGAAGCATGTCTCTACTTTCCTTCAGGATCTCTGACATGACTCCCTTGTCAAATGTGAATTCTACCTGAAGGAAAAAAGAATCATTGGTTGCATGAAATGGTTGCAATTCTATTGGTCATTTCATTTAATCTTGCTAAAAAAATCAACAGGCCCTTATACAAGCCGATAAAATAGTGTGGAAGAAAACCTCACACAAGGTTGGAGTTGATATACCTCGTGGAAGCTGATGGCCGTCATGGCACCCTGATGTAATTTCTTCCTAAAAATCTGAGCTAATTGTAGTTCATCAGCACTGAATCGATTGTTCCTGAAAAGCACCGCAATCTTCACCACCACCTTGATAAGGTTTTTC
This sequence comes from Paedocypris carbunculus, assembly GCA_028128575.1. Lineage (NCBI taxonomy): Eukaryota > Metazoa > Chordata > Actinopteri > Cypriniformes > Paedocypris > Paedocypris carbunculus. The sequence goes on along the minus strand of SOMO01000056.1, from coordinate 1,258,034 downwards.
ACAACTTTTTGGGCTTCTGAGCGGTTCCCGGTATATTCTTTTGACACTCTGTAAAGCTCGTCTAGAATCTCGCTGCTGGTGTCATCGATGAACATCTGTACCACAGACTTGTTGGCCATCTGGCTCAGGAGCTTTTTCTGGACCTTGTAGGCCGTGTCTTTGGAGTTGAAAGTCTCCATGTCTGTAGAAAGAAGAAAAGGGAAATCCATATTGTGAGTCGGTTTTGAACGGCAGGATTTTCTTGGTTCTGGTTTCCTGTCTTGCAGGACAATTTTTTCACGGCAAGTTTTTCAATAAAGTTCAGTAGACAATAAATCATCTATAGATGAACATTTATATTGCTGTCATAGGTTCAACTGCAACTGGTTTAATGGAAACACTCACCAAAGGTGCTTCTCCTACTGGCCCAGATCCTGTTATTAAAATTGTAATAGCCCCACATAATAATAATGATAATAATAATAAACATTCACATTGCATTTGACCCATTCAATCTTTGCAGTGACCACAAACGCACACACAAGCATGTGTGGAAGGGGTTTAATGTCTTTCTCAAGAAACCTAACTGTCATTGATTTGAACCGTCAACCTTCAGGTCATCACTCCAATCCCTATAGTGTGTTCGTGTGTCTTTGGTTGGCCAGCAATCTTGGACGTGTGTCCTGCATCCATACCCATTGATGAAATACGATTACAAATAGCATGTAATTTCTCTATATTGTTCTGTTTGTTTTGATCTTAAGAGAAATCTCTCGAGTCTTCCTCTGGTTTTACTCCACACTGACTCACCCAGGGAAAGCTCTCGCCTGAAAGAACAACATCATTGGCCACACTTCATGTAAACATCACTAATCGTTCTTAAGTCCCCTGTCATGTCATTACCAACATCCCTCACTAAACCCTCTTCACCATTTAAACACTCTGGCATCCAAACGTGTGTGTGTGCGTGTGTATGACGTTTAGTTATTCTTCTGTGTCCAATGTCCATTACAACATATTTTTGTGTTGTTGCGTTGAAAGAACGAGAAAAGACGTGTATGAGCAAGAAAGACATGTGCACGGCACTCGCGTGTTTCCACATGTTCCTGCACATCAAGATACAGTTGGTCTGCATTCAAGGTTTCTCTTCGTCTTTCTAACGAGGAATATGATTTACTGTAATCTTGCGCTTATTTTAAAAGAAGTTTGAATGAAAATGGAAAGCTTGTGATTAGTTTTGGTTTAGGACTTTTTTAAAAACATAATCAACTACTAAAGCCACATTACTAATGTTTTGTAATGTGTGTAAATGTTTTTTAATGCAATTTCATCATTGCTTCTAGTAATCTGTGGAATTCTGTGTCAAAGATCTGAACCTCTTTTCCAATTTCTGGGTCACATGGAGAGAATCCTGGGACTCAGAGGCCGAAGGCATGACACATCATTGATTGGTCAACCAATCGCAGAGCAGGACACAGTCACACGCTCTGAGACCTGGATGAAACCCACGCAAACTCCATACTGAAAAGCCATGACTTGTGAAGGAATCTTGTAATGTTTCTTCTTGCTGTGAGTTGGCAGTGCTACCTACTAGGTTGCCACCTGCAACTGCAACCTATGTTTTTTAATTTATAAGCCTGTATTGTGCCATAATAATGTTGATAGAAATATCTCAAGATGGCCATCATCTGTGTTTTCCTTACCAAATCTAATTCTGATTATGAAGAACTTGCCACATGAAATGTTAATGCAGTTACAACAACATTTCCTAATCAGCTCTATTCAATTAAAGACAGAGCGCATTAGAATACTCATTAAGTTCTGCGACTCACAAAAAAACAACATGAAAGCGTATTTCTATCAGCCTGCTGTCAAAAACTCCTATTAAAGCTGAATAATCTCAGCTTTTACTCGTAAGGGTCTCAAGCTAAAATGCCCATCCCCATCCTCAGATGTAAAACTTCACAGGAGATGTAAATATTTAGAATTCCTCAAATTACTTTGTCGTGTAGCTTGGGGCTCCGATGTGTGTGTGTGTCTGTGTGTGTCTGTGTGTGTTCTGATATTTACATCAGTGTGACCCCAAATACATCAAAATGTTTCTCATGGTTTTACATAATACAGTGTGGCCCTATGAACTTGTAGGCTGGTCCTCACGTCTTTGAAGGCATCTGTGAGGGTGTAGATGCAATTTTAGGACTGGGTTTTAGTTTGGATATGAAGTCCACACATTCATATACAGTATATGTAAGTGTATGTATGTATATATGTATATGAGCGTGTTTGGCAGGCGCGTGAAAAGGCACTTGCCCTTTTGCAGCAATGGACCCCCACCCCCTGTGTTTCTCGTAGGGTTTGTAAGTCAGAAGGGACTAACCAATTACGACATCTTTCTTATAAGAAGAGTGTGGAAAGTCCTGTCGAATGTGTGGGGGAGCGGAGGTCCGACTGTTTAGCTGTAGGCTAGCTGTGTTTCACAAAAACCAGTGGATTGGTTCTCAGTTGATCAGTCTGTAGAGTATTTCTATAGACTAGTCGATCATATTGCAGATCCAGCTCATGCACGTGGAAGCATTTTTAACAGAACAGCAGGCTATTTGATGTCATTACCTTGAGGAAATTGTTCTATATTTAGCTCTGCTTGCTGTGGTCTGAGACGTTAAAAAAACCACTAGCCGGTGGTATAACTCTAATGGGGTTTCTCTCAAAAGACCCATTTGCCGGCTCCCCTATGCCACAGTGTGGTGATGCCATTGACTTAAAACTTCAGTTATTGCTCAACTCCTGTTTTCAGTCAATATACGCTTCACAATTTTGCAACTCTAGCATGGTTCCGTATTACGGCACACCGTGAGCAAACCATGTGCAGATGGCAAAGGAAGTGAAACACTTGTTTTGCACGGCTTTTCCCAGGCACTGTCTTTCGGTTCAGTTAAACCCTGCCGTTGGGTCGAAATCCATTTTTTAGTTCACAATTGAGCACTGATGCAGACCTCACTCAACATCTACAGACTCCAAGTAAACGTGTAGTGGACACTGTGTTGATTTGAGATCAATTTGGAAAGGTTACAGCAGGTAATTGTTTAAAATCTTCCTGGGAGTGGTTGAACAGAAAAACAGGTTTTGACATTCGAGTGTTTCAGCCAGAAGCAAACATGGCAGTTTTAGTAATAAAGCATGTCTGCTTTCTGAAGCTTGAAGAGTGTTTAGGGCTTTTATCTTGCCACTGGAAACCATCTACTGTGAAGAGAGCAGAGGTTAGATGCCGCTCACCTGACTCTTCTCTGAATGCTCTTCTGCGTCGCTTTCCAGTCAGGTGCTCAAATCCAGTGCTTGACTTAAAAATAATCTCCTCAGATGAGTAAAGTCAAAGAAAAAGCCTCAGATGCGCTGCATTTCCTCCGTGTGTTGTAACAAGATAGTTTGACTTCCTTAAGGAACTAAATGTGTAAGACACACCCCTGAGTCACTCTCTCTCTCTCTCTCTCTCTCTCTCTCTCTCTCTCTCTCTNCTCTCTCTCTCTCTCTCTCTCTCTCTCTCTCAGTTTGTTACTTGCTGACAGCAGTGTCTCTGCTTGCCCTAACAAGTGCAACTCTAGTAAAGAATTCTGCAGTAATCCTTAATGCAGCTGGGTGAAAAGGAAGCTTTTAGTCTCTTTGTGATCAGCACAGCCAGTCTGCAGCCACAGTCATCCCTGACACGTCCGTCTTTTCAGTCCAGCCATGTCTACAATCCATCTGTGTGTGTGTGTGTGGAAGTTGTGATTTCAGATTTGGTGACAAGTTTTGGTGACAACACGAACTTTACCAATAAATTACCAATTTTTATATAATATCTCATATTGTTATGTATTAAATTTACGGTGGCGCAATGGGTAGCGCTGCCGCCTCACAGCAAGAAGGCATGTTCTCCCCGTGCTTTTGTGGGTTTCCTCCGGGTTCTCCGATTACCTCCGTCCAATAATGGAAAATTGACCACATAGGTATGAGTGTTTGTGAATGAGTTTGTCTGTGTGTCCAGCTCTGCGAATGGTTGGCAAATGGTCTGATACAGCGTGTGTATCCTGCCTTTGTCCCACAGATGCTGAGATAGGCACCCTGTGACCCTGTAAAGGACTAAGCGGCAGAAGATGAATGAAAGGATTCGTAATTATTTGTGAACTTGTTTTTCTCTTTGATAAATAATCTCTATCCTCATCTTCCACACCCACTGGACGATTTGCATGAACTGAACGGCTATTAACCTCAACAACAATGTTTCAGAGAGAAAACATGCCAACAGAGAATGAAGAGAAGACTGAAGGGTGTCGAAATCATCTGATGAAAAAGTAGTTATACATGAATACGTTTATTATACTATTAGGCAGATCGTGGCGCCATCGGGCTCCGAGGCCAAATGGGGTCTTTTGGTTGA
>SOMO01000056.1:1220765-1249949 GCA_028128575.1 Paedocypris carbunculus | reverse complement strand
TTTTTTGTTATCAAATTTTGATAGTTTTTATTATATTTCATAAATAATAAATCAATGTAAATACAATTATTTAGAAGGCAGTGCTGATGCACCTTTCATAATGAGTTCTTAATTGCATAATTTGAAGTTATTTTATATTTATGTGCGCTTCACGTTTTATCCGCTAGGGGACACTGTCGACACATCAGCGTCCGGCCATTATTCTGCGTCCGGCCCTGTTTTAAAAGCCGCTTAATGACCAGATTTACTCTCTTTTGCAGTTCCTGTACCTTCTGAAGCAATAACATTTTAACATTATATTTATGCCCTGTGCTGTTTGGCTGTAATTGCAGAAAGACGTTTGAGTTTGGCATATTAAATGGGGCATCTGTGAGGACTTGACAGTGCAATTTACTAGTCTGTATAGTGCCAACCTGAAGAGAATCATCTTCCTCACTTTGTCGAAGAAAGAGCAACAATTAGCTTGTCTTTTCACAAAGAGTCACTTAGGAAACCTTTTCAGAAGCCATTAGTTCTCATCTCCTTCTTATGTGGAAATAAAATGTCTATTAGGTCATCCTCTTGTAAAGATGTTTTTCTCTTCTTTTAGCCTGTTTACTACTTATTCTGGATGTGTATTTGCAAGCTGAGGTGAACCAATATGTCAATCTACACTGGATCACTAGAAACCACACACACACACACACACACACACACACACACACACACACACACACACACACACACACACACACACACTTGTTACACTTGATTATATAACTCATAATACAAAAATCAACTACTGTGAACACAAACATGAATTACGTACTTTTCTGTTGTTTGGACATCTGGAGCCAATCACAGCTGCTCCAGGCCTGAAGGATTTGTGCACAATCAGTCACAGAGCGAAACACACATTCACACTCTCACTCACATATGAACAATTTTTCATACTCAAATTTGAAAAAAATGTTGTTTTGAAACTGGAGACCTGGAAGAAATCCAAGCAAACAATTGTTTGTGATGAATTGGCTTGTAATAATATAACTGATGTGAGAAATTGTATTTGTGACCACTTTTTATTTACAGATGCAAATTGAGTAGAAGATTTCTTAGATTTTTCTTGTGAGGTGCATTCACTCGTGCTTGTGAGAATCTTCAAATATCTCCATCATTTGTTTGCATTAGCATTTCAGTTCGTGCTGAGATCCTTCTTTAATCTGTCTGTCTGTAGGCAAATCAAGCTCTAAGGATCTGTGTGTGTGTGTGTGTGTGTGTGTGTGTGTNGTGTGTGTGTGTGTGTGTGTGCGTGTGTGTGTGTGTGTGTGTGTGTGTGTGTGGAGATTGACTAAAGCATATGTGTGTTTGCTTGTGGCTTAAATAACAAGTGTGTGTGTGCGTAGCTGGAACAATTATATGTGTGTTCTGCATGTGTTATGTGTGTGCGTGTGGGAGGAAACATGCATTTGATTCAAAAGCCCAATGATCTGCAAAACCTCTGCAGAATTTCCCTTTCATTCTTATGGCAGGTTAAGAACTTGCATAAAACATTTATTGATTTGTGTTTCATAAGTGAAGCGTTTAAAGGAAGGGCAGAATAAATTACAGACCTGTTTTATTTCGGGTGAGTTGTTCGAGTGGCATCATCGACTAGTTCCTGTGGTGTTAATGTGCGTATGGTTGTTTGCCTGCAAGCGTTTCATCTGCTGCTGAATGATGGATAATTCCTGTTTATATACCGTCTGAAATATTACTAATGCATGTACATTCTGTGGCCTGACATTGATGGATTCCTTGCATAATAAATCTAGACTCTTTCAAGACCAGTCGTGCTGTGGAAGACTGCAAACACCCCTATTAGATCTAATATGTATTCACACATAAATATTAATATAATGAGGGCGCCTGTTCACCACCAGAACCAATCCATGAAAATATTGCCACATTTTCAAAAATGAACTCCGTAGTTGGCAAATAATTTTGGTGGGCTCTGGAGATTGGATTGAGAGCGCTGCTTACTTATTAGGAATGTGATCGCACAAAAGTAATGTGGATAATTCACACTTTGGAAAATCTTGGCAGACAAGCCCGGAGCCATTATACCCTCATGTTGGATCCTGAATTCATGTCTGTTTCCCATTTCTTCTGTCTTTTTGTCACTCCGTCCATGGCTCTCTCTAGAATGGCTAACTCATACTGTACCACACAAGCAGTTAATGCATCTGCAATCAGGTCATTTTTGAATGGGATGCCAAAGCCTGTTTCTAATTTACGGACCGACTTTTTAAACAGACTGATGTCTAACTGCCAACGTTTATTGATTTAAAGTTGTAACTTAACTGAAAGATTTTGATCTTCTATTTTACTTCTATTTTATTCTATTCTATTTAAAGATACATTTAAAACTACCCAAATGCTTTTTAATTGTCTCCTTACACTGGTTATTAGTTGATGACAGGATCAGGTACAAAGCTTTTCCTTTGACCTTAAGGGGCATTATTGGCATCTTACCTCAACTATATTCTATCTAATAAATTGTAAAATGTGAATGAAAACATTTGAAAGATTGCTCACGAAAGATTGCAAGAAGTACAAACGAACAATGGAAAGCAGCATATGATAATGTGTTGTTAAAGGTTATTAGCTAAAATGTAGACATTTGATAATAGTAACCAATTGGAAATTGAGAAGTTATTAGTTACTGTTGTAAAAGCGTTTTCGCTTGTCACAACTTGACCCAGATCTTGTTGCCTATTGCCCGGTCATGTTTATTTTAACTTAGCTTTAGCATGCACTCAAAAAGAAAAAAAACCTCTCCTAAATACATCTCCTCTCTCCAGCGCTAGATCTCTACAGCTATCAAATTTGACTGCTTTATTCCTGACACATAATGCTGTTAAACACCTATGAAAATCATCTTTACTTTCATGACTGAGATTATGCAAGCTGTGTAATCTTATTTTGTGGAGATTATATAACACATTAAGCCCGATCACTTGCTTCTCAAAATTCATGTTTGCAGACACCTGGAAATGATTAAAAGCAAAGCTTATATGAGTAAGCAACATATTCACTGATTATATAAAGCACTTGAACATTTATTGTTTTAAATTTCATGCAAAGGAATAACATTTTCTAGCCTGGAGTATGTTAGCAATTTATGTCAACATTTTTCATGTGATGAAAGAACATTTTTAGCATTAACAATATATTGTATTTACGGCAATATAAGAATTTCTTTTCCAATTTTAGCGGCTCAAAACTTGCAGGGTGCTTAAAATCGGCAATTTCAATGTTAATTTGTTGAGTATTGTTAAGAGAAGCATTTAGTCAGAATATTAGTTTTCTGGAAAGTCAGAACATCAAGAAAATAAGGTGGTGCTTATGTTCGCATACTAATAGAATTTATCATTTGTGCCTGACAAATCGTATTCTTATATTTGCGGGATGAATGAAAAAAATATTATTGAATGAAAAAAAAATGTTTTTAAACAATTTGCACACTATAAATATAATTTCAAAATTATTAACAAAAAATTATGTTAACATTTTTTTGTTAAAAAAAAAAAAAAAAAAAAGTAAGACATAATCCAACCATGTTTCCAATGTTTATCATTTTTATAATGGGCAAACACTGATTAGATCAACTAATTTCGAGCCAAATAATGTTCAGTTGTTTTGTCTTCTTCCTGCAACCTCAATTGCTCTTCACAGGGAGCAACTTTAATAAATCCACATAATCGGATTTCCATAATAATTATTTGCGAGATATAGATTTATTTTTTGTGTGTGTGTGCAAAGGCAGCCCTTTGTCAGCATTTCCTGCAGCACGCTAAACGTCCTCACAGCCCGTTGTATGGGAAACAGAGGAAGTCTGAGAATGATTACGATCTCAAAAACGGTCAACGTAACAAATGACATTATACGCGGCAATTGAATGATTCATTTGGCAACAATTTGACCTGCAATTTTCAGGGCAACATCCTGGAACACGTGAAGCTTGCTAAACCTGGCCTTGAACGCCAAGGAGAAACCCATAAGTCCTAATCCCCATCAACATCCATCAATTCAATGCTGGGTGCCACTTCTTTTCGGAGTCATGCGGCATATCTTAGCCATATGGTAGAACTCTGTAAGATTACAGTGCATGATTGACAGCTAGCACACGGGAAGATGACTAAAGAAAGAATTGCAAACAAAGACTGGAGAACGAGAGAGGCAATCAGTACATGAATATTGCATTGACTGTGCAGGAAGACCATAGCAATGGCGTCCTACCTTCAGCCACCTGATCTGGAAATTAAATTACTTCAGCCAATGCTCTTTTCTTCAATTTCTCACTCTTCCCTTTACTGTCTGTCGTGTTATCGAGGCTGACACTAATCCAATTTCAGCCCTGCCGGGGCCACAGCTTGTGCTGTTGTGGAGACACACTCACTCGCACACCTCCGAACGCCGCCATCGTGCTCACATGCACCTTTGTGATTTCTTGACGCAACAGCTGTTCAGTAATTGCATTAGTGAAGTTCATTAGACCACAGCTGTTGTAGGCTGGATGAGGGAGGTGGACTTCACGCTCACCGCTGGTTCCGACACATGTAGCTTTAAAATTCACACCCGCATCTTAAAATCAGCACTTTTAATGGACGTTAGACCCCCTAATCTAAAGCAAAATGCCACGTGCAAACCTTGGAGTGGAATAATCAATCATAAAAGNTTGGCTGCCCCTATAATCCATCCGTCTGTCTTTTGGGATAAGCTGTTGAATATGTTTGCAGTAATGCATAAAAAGCATCAAATCTGAAACGCCCTTGAACAGACATGGTCAATGCAGGAAGGTCAGTGCTCAGCGTTTTCTCCTCAGAAATGCCTCTTTAAATCCATTTCTCTGTGGAGCAATCATTGTGTCCCTATTATTCCTCTGGCTGTCACCCACAACAGATAGAATATGTGAGCGTGAATGTGTCTGAGTGCTGAGTAATGGTAGGTGGACGAAGGTCAGTTAGTCCTTGCAGAGAGACTCAAGGGAGATTAAGCGCAAGTATTATATTATCCAGACATGCAAATTACAGGCTAAAACAAAGGCCATACTTCAGAATTAAATCAAACTAGATAGATCCCCCCAACAGAGCCACCAGTTTAAGTATTTTACAGTTATTGCAGTGAAAAAATACTACTGACAGAAAACAGAACACAGGCAATAAAAGAAAATTGCCAAAACTTTTGTTAACCATACAGTCAGTTTAATTTTATATTTAATATTTTTATCACTTGTACATCATAACTTGACATCATCTTGTGATGAGGGATTGTGTGTTTGTTCTCTTCACCATCATTGCTAGCCAGATCCTTGGCCAGAATTATACATCTCAGTCGGTTTAATATTTGCTATCATTAACTAGTTAGCGTTTTATTAAAAAAAAAAAAAAAAAAACTATTTACATTTTAACAATCTGGGCCGTCAGCACATGCTAATGGAGAAAAATGCTTAAAATAAATTTATTGTGTACTTATTTTTGTGTTATCGCAATCTAAAAATCCGGTGTATACTTGGAGTGGAACAGCTATTTGATAGCAATTAGCTCATTCTAGCTTTTAGCTGGTGCGAAAAAACTAATTAGATCATGCTAGCATTTAGCTTAGTAAATAATTAGCTCATGTTAGATAATGCTATTGCTAAAACCTGAGCAATTTCTCAGCAGTTTCAAAGGTAAATAGAACTTTTTTCTTTGACATGAAGACCTTTGCTTTTATTGTTTGGAGTTTTTCTGTTCCACATACAGTGCTGTGTAGAGCACCCTTAGCCACCCTTTATACAAATTTAGCTTCGCTGTAAAGAGCCAAGTTTGACAAGGAACAGAGATGAAGGGCCTGTTTGTGTCTGTGGTATTATGCATCGGTGTGTGAGAGTGTTGGATTGCTTACTTCCAACATGAAGGGCTCCCAAGAGTGCACGCTTAGGTAGCCCGCTTTTCCATTATAGTATAAAAGTCTGTGTTGTCATCTTATAGCCCTCTGGCGCAGACATGGCTCGAGTGGGAGAAAATCTCCCCGCTAAGCTCCAACTGCTTCGGCACTAAAATGTACAGTAAACAGTAAGATTTTCGCTTTAAAGGAACATCAAAGTTAGTTTCTGACTAGTTTTAATTGCAAGGTTGTGGAAACTGTGGACATGGAAAGTTCCAGACTCCAGTTCTCCTGCATGTTTTTTGGACTGTGGGAAGAAACCGAGGACCCAGACAAAACCCACGCAAGCATGGGTATGCAAACTCCACACAGAAATTCCTCAACTGGTTTTTTCCTGGCTGTGACAATAGCCATTGCTCGGTGAAATGTGACAAGCCCCGATGGTTGAAGGGCACGATTTCTTGTTTTGCACAGCCAACTTCTCCAATGTTTAGACACACGTCTGCTTTTTCCCAGAAGGCTTCTGCGCTCCAGGCATGGAGAAACCAGAGGCTGACTGATGATCTCTTCTCTCTGGTTTGGTTTCTTGCCTGTAGGTTTGTGTGATGTGGAGTGGAGGAGCGAGGTCTGTGAAACGTCGACTGCTGTGAACTAATGTGCTCGTGTTCTTCCTGTAGCTCTGTATTTGTCTGTCTTTTCATTCTGAAATTGACTACAAACAAAAAAACAGCGACGCTGGCAAAAATAGAAAGCAGCGTTTCATTGTGGCCGATTCTTTCTTCATTAGTGCATTTGCTTGTGTGGAGAAAGCTCTGGTCCACCGCCAAGCACACGGAGATGATGATGCTTCTAATCTGGTTTCAGTCACACTTCTGCAGTCCTGGTGGAATCTGGGCCGCACTCATCCATTGAGAGCTCTTCTCCGTTGAGCTCCTCTCTTGGCAAGAAGCAGTAATGCGATGTGGAGGTCTCTAATTTCCTCGGCTCGCAGCAGGTCCACGCGTTGGCCTTTGTCTGGATGATAGAAGCGCACAATGAACAGCTGATTTCTATAGTCCAGGTGTCACAAAAGAAATCGCGAGGAGGTGTTTCAGGGGTCCGGATTTGGCATTTAAAAATCGCTGCTGATTTTTCATCTTCCTGTGAAGTTCATTATTGTTTAATTACTGTAAAATCTGTAAAACAAAAAAACTAATATGCATTTTCAGTAATTAACCCCCTATGACGCCATGTCAGGAATCAAAAAATCCTATATAAATCTATTATATACCATAAAACCTCTAATAGAAGACCACCTGTAATAGAACGCCACTGCGACGGAAGTGTTGAAATTAGAAAGCCGCCTCTAATAGAAGGCTCTCATGGCAGAATGGTTGTTAGAAGGCTATGGCCTTCTAATAGAGGCTTTAGGGTATGATTTTAATTTGTTATAACTTTTATGTGTTTTTGCAATTTGTTAAAATATAAATGATCTGCAGGTTAAACATGTATTAATATTTTCAGGAATACCGGCACCCCAATTTGATTTGGTGAGCGTGATCTATGTAAGACAAATGACTCAACTCTCATGGTTACTTTATGAAACCATCTCCTTGTGTTCACCGTCTTTCCCTCTGTTCCACTGTTGGGTTTGATGGAGATGCAAGAATAATAATGAATTGTAACTTTCTGTTGTGATCCAGAACTTTAGTGTGATCCTACTTGGGTCAATGGTTTTACTTTCACGGTTCTTAGAGTTCTGTTCAAGGGTTAGAAAATTGATTAGCCTTCACCATTTCTGATTCAGAATTGCATCACATGCACATTGTCTTTAGCTTATATCAGGATATTTAGGTTAATTTTGTTTTGTAATAATACATTAAATCTGTTGAAATAATACGAAAGGGTATTATTTGACTAGATACCATACTTAATATTTAATATACAATAAAAGTAAATTCGGGTTAAATGTATTTTTCAAAATTCAAACGATCTAAATAAAACGAGACATGTTATTTGAATGAGAGGTTATTGAATGAGTTTATCAATTGGAGGATGGCGAAGAACTGGATGGTTTGATTGAATATACTCTTGCTTTATGGAAGCCTCAAGTTCATTAAACAATCAGCTCTATCTTTGGCATTAAAATAATGCATTTCATTTGAAAATTTGATGGCTGATCTACAATGAACTGACCCATTCAGAACTCGCTCTGTGTGGATCGTTTATTAGAAATCTACCTTTTAGAATGAAATTATATCACATATCACAGATGCAATAGACTCAGACTTCTTTCTGTTGGGTTTTGCTCACATCTTTGTTGTTATAATCTTTTTGAATTGATCAATTGGCAGGATTGTAGTTTTGAGGACGAAGAAGTAGACTGTTCGTCCGCACTCTATAAAGATGAAAGAGCGCTATTGAAAAGCTTCAGGGAGCGAGTCTATATGTGTGATCAGAGGATTCCGATTCTGCTGAGTGTGTTTGTGATGATCCTGGCAATCAGAAGTGATGCATTCTGGGAGAAGACAGCACTGACACTCATTTACTTGGTGAGAATCCTGTCCACTTTGTTACTGCCTCACAAATCTGTAAAATTCTGTCACACTTGGATTAAAATGATCCGAAAATCCTCTTGAACAGGGAAACTCATAGGCATTCACATGTTTTGTTTTTTTGGGTGGTCTTTGTCTGCTTAAACACTGAGTGCTGTGATAAATCCAATCTGACTGCTAGATGCTGAAGCGTGCCAGTCAGTCTAGTTGTGCCAGTCCAAATGTGGGCACATGCCCCACCCCCCACCAATCACCACCAAAACCGGGGTCGTGGCAGAACACTGACACCATCTGTCCTGATCTCACTTTCTCATTTTTACAGCACATTTCTTTCTTTCTGTAGAATTTTGTAGAGGGTCTGGGGTTTGAAAGTGGAGGAAACCATTATTCGAAGATTGTTAGGGGGCCAATGATGCTCTCTCACTTGCTCTTGCTTTTTAAATCTAAACATTTTACATTTTACATTTACAAATTACATTTTTTGTGGGACATTAAATGTCCATTTTTTTAGAACACTAAATGTCCTCTTCGACCAGCTCAGCATTCGTTATTACAGAGATATTTTTCGGCACATTCAGGGCCAGACACTCAGTCATTCAGAGCGGGTACAAATGGATCAATTCTAAACTCTTCCGCTGGATATGTAGGAAAACCAATCACTTTCAGATACTGCTGGCTTGTGCAGGAAAGGTGGAGATTTATGACCGTTTCTGAATCATCAGCTTCTTGTAGAACGATCTGGTCAGTTGACCGTTCTTATCCTCTCAAAATATCGCAGTCAATATTCATTTAATTGATCTAACCACAGTGAAACCACAGACTCTGGGTATATGATGATCAGTCTATGAATGTCACTCTCCGTCAAACATAAATGAATGAAACATCTTAAAATGAACCAGACATTATCATAAATTGTAACGCCTATACCATTCCAGATATAAGAATTGCAAATGTCATGCATGATTATATGCATTATACATTTTTCTCATTTACAACGATCACATTTTTGCTCAAGATTTCAAGACCCATCGGTAATAAGTTGCAATTGAATTGTAATCACAGCTAGCGTGTTCGGAAGGCAATTTTACAATGTGAGAGGAATAATTAAGTTCTGCGTTATTGTAATTCTGATACAGATTAGATATTCTCTCTTTGTCTTTATGTAAATACAGACAAAAAATCCACTTTCTTTTATTAAAGATGAGCTGCCCGAGGGGGAGACATATTAAATATTTCATCTGCAGATATGACACTCATTACACATGACGGTTTTGACATTATTTAATGCTTGGGGCTGACCTATCACGAAGCATAAAACACGAACACTTTCAATTTCTTTTTTCAAATCTTTTAACTGCATTTAATCATAAGCAATGCTGGATATTTACGAAGCCTTTTGACAGAAATATTTACACAATACGAAAAGGACTTCAACCATGTAAATTGAATTTCCAAGCCATTGAATCATTTTGAGAAATAGCTTGGAGCAAAATGCATTTCTAACCAAAAGACATACAGTTGCTGTCTTTTATTTTATTATAAATCTTAGAGCAACTCATTTAATTGCTGTTCTAAATGCTAAATGGCGATGAAGCTGTCAAGTGAACTTTTTTTTTTACAGCAAAGAGGTATTAATGTCCAAGAAATGACATTAAAATTTTTTTGATTTGTTGAGCCAAGAAAAATAATTCAGATCTTATTATATTTGCTCTTAATGAAAATGTATTATGTGCATTTCAGATTAAATAAAAGCTGCATGATGACAGTAAAAACAGCATCATGTTTTTTTTATATTAAACGTTCGTGATTTTATCACAATTATTACTCAATGATCGTCCAATAAAGAATTATTCATTTCAATTTTTTTTTAATTAAGGTCTAGTTACATTTCAATATATTATGTGCATTTTAGCTTATATAAGAGCTGAAATTAAGCTCTTACACATTTAGAAATTAATGTGAATTGGAAAAATGTATACGAATTTGTAAAACTGGAACTTTTTGTTTTACAAAAAACAATTACCACCATAAGATGTAAATGCTGAATTTTAAACAACGCACTTAAAAACATGATAAAAGTCACAATTACATTGAACTTCATTTACCGTAATTCTTTTTGTGCCCCATTATTTGTTGTGTTTTGTCACATACTTCAATGAGTTGATTTATTCCCTGTGGCGTTCCTTCCTTCTGTGTCGATGTATGTTATTTCATATTTTCCTGCTCTTTTTTTTGTTATTAAAGAACATATTTGTGGAAATGGAAACTCCTGTGTCTCTTCCTGCTCCTGGATGTGAAAACAGTTCATGCTTTTTATTGCTATAAACTGGTGCAAGCGACACATCAGCTAACAATTCTTCAGCTTGCACTGCACAGAAAAGGTCACAAAAACCTTGAAATAACATAGAATTTAATCTGTGAATGTTTCCTGCCGAGTTTTTAGGTGTTTTGTGGACCTCTAGAAAAACAAATGGAATGCAAATAGTCTTTTTTCATGGCTAGTTTTTTTTCTACCTGACCCCGTGTTTCACTGGGAGGCCCAAAGGGTTTTGATTTTGTAGTAAACCTGGCAAACTCTTTTCCATCGTTCCATCAAGACAACATTAATACTCTAAAAAACCACCTGGGAGTTCATAGATGCCTTGCCAAGTGAGCTCTGCATGGTGGAAATGGCCGCCCGCATCCCACTTATCATCTCAGGGGTCCGCCGGAGTGAGAGTCCTTCTTTCTGCTCGCTCACAGCCTCCTTTTAGACGGCTTTTATCCTTTGAGATTGCTGAGCACATGTATTCCGGCTTTGTCCTTGGACGTCCTTGAGCAGTTATCTCCCCTGGTTTAACTTTCAGCGGCCACACACCACTAATAACCGTCTCAGAATGGCGCATGTTTTAGCTTCAGGAGCTGACATCCGCATGTTGGACTTTTATTGTAAATGTAGGCCATGTTTCATGTTCTTGGTTTTTTTTTTATCGTCTTGTCCTTTATTCCGATAGAGTAGATTGATTGTTCCTAAAGACCTGCTATTACACGATCACTTGATTTGATTTGTCGTGCTTTTTTCTCTTCACCAGTCTGATTGCATGTCTTCTAAACAGACCTCGACGTTTAAAACCACATTGATCTTTTTGATAGACATGTGGTTTGTAAACCAGGGAAATTGATCTCTCCGGGATCTCTCGCAGATATGAAGTAAAGTGAGTGGGTTTTGTTAATATGGCCACTAGGGCCAGTATTGAAATTGTACTCAGCGTTAACCATCCAGTGAAGTTACACATACACAGTGAAGTGAAAACAGACAAACTTAAGCCGTGGTGTCGGGGGGCATGTGGGGGTCAGTGTCTTCGGACTGGGATTCAAACATGCAACGTCTCAGTTCAAACTCCCCAACAGCAGGACCACAACGACCTCTCTACCATATACTACAGCAGTGGTGTCAAACTCAGCTGCAAAGGGGTCAAAACTCAAAATCGATAAGCATGAACATTTATTAAGACACACTAAAACTAAAATTATTTTAAACATAAACATGGAAAAAATAACAGACAGGAGCATTATTCCAGAATAAATAATTGGACTCAACTTTAAATAATTTGTCCTCCATAAAAACCTATCCAAATTTATAAATTTGAAATATGAACATGCTGTGAAAAAGCACAAAGTGATATAAAGGAAATGTTACAAATTAAAGAATTATAATTGATACAAGGTGCGGCAACTAAAGCACTGCATTGTGGGATCAGTAGTTTGGGTGTCATCAGCACTTCAGTATTAACTCCTCAAGAATGATTTGAAGAGATGGATCTAAGCTTGGTGGGTGTGGTGGAAGAGATGGATCTGATTTGAATCTGTTTGATTGTTGAAGTATTGATTAGGTGTATTGTATTTTCTCCAAGGTTCTATTTAAGACATTTGACTACAGTATATATACTCTGTAAATAAAGCAGATCAACTGCTTTAAATGTTATGCAATTTTTGTTTGCTTTTCTAATCCTCAAACTAGCCTACTGTCCATCTGTGGATAGAAAAATGACAGTAAACTGTAAAACAAACAAACAAACAAACAAACAAGAATTACGTAATACAAAAATGCTAACCACTAAAAAGCATAAAGGTGAATAATTTAACATTTTGTTTCTCTGATTTGCTCAGTGAGAAACCAGTGTCTCCTCTTTTTTTTCTTCAGCATCTGGATGTAACCTTTCCACGCATCCTGCGTGAGTCACTGAGGTGCCTGCGCTTGTGCTGAATGGTAAGGGCATTGCGCAGGAGCCTTCATGACTCCGACCTTTAACAGACAGCTGTGAGGATGACAAGAGCCGTGTGCTACCGTAATGAAATGAAAAATCAGAATATTTTGAGAGAATTCTTATTTTTTTTTGCTGAAAAGGGTCAGTGGCGCAGGACGTGTGATGAATTAAATGAAAGATATTTTGTTTGTTTTATTCGACAAACAGGGAAAAATATTTCAGTTCAATTCGTCAACTTGACCGCAGGTGTAGTGGTAGTACTTGCCTAACAGCAGTCTTGTACAGTAAAGTAAAATGAGTGGGTTTTGTCAATATGGCCACTAGGGACTGTATTAAAGTTGTTCTCTGCATTTAAGCATCCAGTGAAGCTACACACACACAGTAAAGCAAACACACACACGCCTGGAGCAGTGGGGATGTGAGGGTCAATGCTTTGTTCAAAGACACTGAAACCCATTGGAGCAGGATTCGAACCTGCTACACTTGGGTGGCAAGTCTAACTCCCTACTGCTGGACCACAACTCCTCCTTGAAGAGTCACCGTAAGTTTGATATGTGACGTTTACTGTTTTTGATATAGAGTTTGTTTTTAGAGTCTGTTTTTAGATATTTATCTATTATCTTTTGTGTAGTGTACAGCCAACTGTGTTGACTTTAAAGCGCTTGATGAACAAAGTTGGATTGGATGTTATCTCTATGTTTTATTTGGTTTCCTCTGGGTCTCCAATGTTTTTGTGTATCCCACTCTCTGATTGGTTGGCCACCAGGCTGTGTCCTGTCACCAAACCCAAAGTGGCTGGGAATGGCTCCATCTCCTCGTGACCCAAAAATGGAAAAGCGGTTTAGAGAACAGAAGGACAGTGGTTGTTAAGTCTCTGTTCACAAACGAGAAGAAAGATTTACATTGTTAAACGACAACAAACATTGCATCATGATTTCCATTAAAACCAAAATAGACAGCCTTGGTGTTGTAGAAGTTAAATTATTATTAGGGTTTATGTAGTACTTTTATAAATAAATGGGATTTTACTCTCTTGCCCGTGACTCTTGAAGCCCCAAATCAGGTCCTAGTAGTTCTACAAAGGCTCCTGAATTCTCTCCTGGTGTGTCTTTGAATGTGATGGGTTCATGATTAAAAAAGCAAGCCCCTGTTGTGTCGGCTGGAATGGGATCTGGTGGGAAAGCGGCGCCGAGATTAATATTTGATGGAGCGTTGCACCTCCAACCTTTCCAGTTTCCCTCAGGTAGAGGACTCCACACTGACCTTTCAATACACACCTGTCACCGTGCTGCTTTTAGCCCAGTTGCTTCACTGAATCCTGAGATGAACTGAGATCAATATACAAGACTCACTGTAACCACCCGAGAATGGAAATTCTGGCTTATCTGTACCAAGCAGTGTTGCATCTGGGAGTCCGATCCCACCATGAGCTTCCTAGGCAGCTACAGGCTCATATGTGCCAAGTTTGGGCAATGTCTGGGCCAATTATGGCTCTGTTCTGGGCCAGAGGACATCTGCTCTCCTGGTTCCTGCTGCCTCATCAATGGGGCAGTTGTGGCCTAGTGGTTAGAGAGTCAGGCAGTTGCAGGTTTGACTTTTGGACCACAACTGAAGGACAATCTTGCCCTTAGCGTGAGACACTGAACCCAATCTGGTTGTTCTGGAAGTCACTTTGCACAAGTCTGTCAAATAAAATACAGAACGTGAATAATTGGCTGTTTTTGCATGAAGAGTGTGCATGAAGCTGTTCATTTCATCATTGAAATCTGAAGCTAAGATGCAAATATTTATTGCAGTATTTATTAGCATATTTTCCGATACAGTTCATAATACCGTATGCTTNTTTTTTTTTGCAAAGGGATTTCTTGCAAAACATCTGTGCTAGCGAGAATGATGAACAATAGTCTAGCATTGATCTAGCCGGTGTGATAAGGGACGACCATGTCAAGGCTGTTAACCTCCGCTAAATCAATTCACAGTGTCTCTGCTTCTCTCGTATATTAAGAGGACAACAGAATAATTGGTTTTGGTGTTTGTTGGCTCCTTATCTGACATTTGCAATTTCCAACATACGTTTGGATTAGTGTGTAAGTTTGTTCTGTCTGTAAATGGCATGCTTTAGAATATTTGACTGAAATTACCAAACATCTTTGTTCCTGAGGTCCAGATGATTTACGCAGTCACTCTTTTGTTTTTGCTGACTGCATTATTTGTATTTTTGTATTCTTTGCATTTCGCACAGCACAGTAAAATCCTTTTCCATCAGGTGATGAATAAAAGGATGCTACATTATTGAGGAACTGATTTATTCTTCCGGCTGCTTGGCTGTGCTGCTCAATTTCAGTGAAGGTTCTGAAAAACCTTAGAAAATCCTTCTTTGTTAATAATTTATTTTGGGTTTGAAATGAATGTAGTTTTGAAGTCTCTTAGTGAACTTGCAACAACATCTTTAGGTTCAATAACAAATAAAATGTTACCAGAGGTGCTTGTAAAGAAGAATGTAGAGATTCTCAAATTCTCAAATTCCATTTCTAAGCATATTTGATTTGATACATTTGCTTTTGCAGTGACGTGATTGGAGATGTAGTAGAAATAAAAATCTAGGCCACTGTGTGAATGTGTGTCCTACTTGTTGATTGGTTGGCCACTAATTCAGGGGGTGTGTCCCGCTTTCAAGCCAGAGCTGATAGGATTAGCTCCAGGTCTCTCCAAACCAGGAATAGAAAAGTGGTTCAGAAATTGGATGGATGGATGGACAAAGACAGACCGACAGATGGATCGATATGCAGACAGATCATTAGACAGACAGATTAATAGGCCGACCCATCGATAGAGAACGACAGATCAATGAATGGATAAAATTATAGACAGACTAACCATTTTATAGAAAGGCACAGACAGATAAATAAGTAGATAGACAAAGATAGTGCTAAATACAAACAGATTGAGACAGAGACAGATTAAAAGATTAAAAGACAATTTATTGCAAATGTGTTGCAAAAATGGCAATTTTTAAAAATATTTCATTCTTTTTTTAAAGTATCTGGATAAAGAGTCAGAAATTTTGACAATCATTGTGTTGATGACACAGCGGTGAGACTCATTCAGTGTGAAGAACGTACTAAGGTTACAGTTTCCCGCAGCCTTTAATTGTTTCTGCTGCAGTTCCTGTGCTTAATGAGAATTTGCTTTTATTCCCTCTGATGCCCAATTACCTGGAATAGACAGTAAATCACTTTGTTCTGTGCAAACCCACTTTTTCCCTCTAAAAAGTGCTTGATAAAACCTGGTTGTGTACTTTTACACAATGCGGTGGACATTTAAAGTGATGTGCACATTAAAATAGTTCCTTGACGGAATATGTTTTATTTAATCATTTATTGGACCATTTAATCCAATTTAAGAATTTGATCAAAATAGAATTTTGTCATTTTAGAAAAAATGTGGAACGTGATGGATAGAATGTTAAAAATGGTAGGTTTTTTTTTTCCATTAAATCAGTCGAGGGTCGACTTGAGCTGAAGCAGATTAAAAAACAGTTTGAAAAGGGAAAAGAAAATTGCTTTCAGTCTGACTATCCTTACCACTTTGTGCCGCATGGCAACGTAGAGTGATGCTTTTGTAAAATATATACCAACCTAATTGAACAACTTATGTCTGAATCATAAGCTGTTTAAAAAGTTTCTTTAATTTAGAAGTTTATTTAAAAAGTGTTGATGTTTTTTTGGCTGGATTTTAAGAATCACTGGAAATATTTAGTAGTATTTGTTTCATTGCGTAATTTTCAAAATGGACTATTCTTCTTCCAAATCCATTACTAAATGCACTAAATAATAAATGCACAAGATATGAGCAATAAAAGACCAAATCAATAATGTATAGGCTTCATTGAAGCAAAGCCATAAAAACACCAGGCTAATGTTTTCTTGCAGCAACAGAAGATCTGCAGCGAGCGAAGGAGATGTTAGTTTGAGGCAGTCTGATCAAACCTCTTCATCTGTACCTGAACTCAAAGCTCCTCTTCCTCTGTGTACAGCTTCATTTTTTTGTTTCTTTCTCAGCTTGGGCAGACGTCCTCCTTCTCACACGGGAGGAACAAATGGGATCCAGAAAGCCCATTCCTCCCCAAGCCTCATTAAATGGAGGGTGAAGCTACTTCACTCTCCCTTTGCTGTTCACCCCTTCCATCGCCAAAACCCTGTCATCTGAAAAATACTAGAGAAAGAAAGAAAGAAATAAGATACAGAACAGATCGTGCCAGGCAGGATGGATTCTGCTGCCAAAAGAGGTTCGGCATCAAAGGAACCCAAGAGGAGAAACGCAACCTTCAGCCAGTGAAAGAGGAATGGGAGAGAGACTGGTTGAGAGAGAGAGAGAGAGAGACGGGAGGGGAGACAGAAAGTGGAAGTAAGGTAGGGAGACTGGGTAGAGAAAGTGAAAGAAAGAAATTAAGACTGGGTAGAGAAAGTGAAAGAAAGATAGGGAGACTTGGTAGAGAGAGTGAAAGAAAGAAAGAGACGTCTGATCAGAGCCTTAGAAATCCATTGAGATGGCGGGTGGCAAAAAGCAAAAGACAGACAAACGGAAAGGTTTTGGAAGATAACCGTGAATTAACATTATTATGTCAGCAGGACTAAGGGAAGCGCTTGCTACACTTGACCTTTCCATGACCCCTACACTAGCTCTTGACCCACCAGTCACAGTGCAGCCGCGTTCCAGAGCTCATAACATTCTCTATGGTTTTGTCGCCGTGTATTCTGTAGGCAAAATACATCTCCCCTTATGTTTGAATATGTATTCTGAACAGCATTCTTTTTAGCAGTTTTGCTAAAAAAAAAAAAAAAAAAAAGCAACTGTTTTAATCTTTTATTTTTAAACGGTTATCAATCTTCTTCTTCCTGTGAAAGAATGGAATGAACAAATACGACAAAAATATTGAATTTTAAAAAGGTTTGAAAATGTAAACTAATCATTAGGAGAGTATTTTGTAAAAGTTTTCAAGACTTTTAGCCTACAGCATTTTGTTTTTCTGATACTTTAAAGAAATGGTAAAAAAAAAAAAAAACCTAGGGAAAAGGATGGAGAAAATAAAAGCGACAACAGGACTGGTGTCACTTTAAAAAAACACAATTTAACTGACACCAGAAAGTAAGCAAAAAATGTTTGCATTTTATTTTTTTGAATATAAAGCACTGGATTATAAAGACTCTGCAAGTAGTCACTCTAGAGTGTGAATTACTGGATTATAAGGCGCACAGTCATTTTTTTTGTTAAACTTTACACTGAAAAGATATAGTAAATAAGACATAACCTAAAGATGAATGTTATTAAGAGTTATTTTACAAATGCAAATAAAATGATGCAAATTACAGATGCAAATTAAGAAAATGTACAGATGGAAATTGTTCACTGAAATTCCAACAATTTAGAAATCATGTCATTATTTTGTATATATTGAAACTAAATATAACTAAATGCAGACCTGACACGCGAGCTAGGCCGAAGCATTAACACATAAGATAGGGCAATAGTGTCAATCAAGTTGCGAAACCGCTGGAGCGACCTGCAGTTGTATTGTTGAAGCTGCCAATTTCACCACCAAAAAAGTCAGAGCAAGGTGTTGTGTTGTGCTGTGTGTGTAGCAGGAAGCTGTTTGTACGGTCTGATAATTGGGCAGTAACTCAAAAAAACATGTGTGTGGCCCCAGAGACGCCGCTGATCTAACTGCACTTGTGCAAGTTGGGCTTTTTCTGTTATCGCTAGTTGAAGCCCTTTCTGTCATTTATTCTATTCCCCTGACCCCGACTGCAGATGCGGTCGACAATCTTTTAGACCTCACTGTTCTGATTCAAGAACTTCCATTATATTCACACTTCAAACCCACATGCTGCAATTAAAGCTTCTCAAGACCACTTCACTTCCATTTGGTCAAAGCTCTTAAGAGTTGACGTTCTTTCTCGGCTAAGTGGAAAACTTTAAACAAGGCTTTGTTGTTATTTTATATTGTTCCATTTATTTCTTTTCCATTCCAACTTTGTTAAAATGCCTGAAGAGTCTTTAGTTTTTGAGCAGTTTGGTGCATAATTTGCAATGGTAAAAACGTCCGATTTTTCTGCTAAGGTAATTGTCGAGAGCTGTTGTTTTAATACAATAAAAAGCTACAAGCTTTGGATTTTTGGCTGACTACACTTGAATTTGAACACCATGTGTATTTATTTGTGTGTGTGTGTGTGTGTGTGTGTGTGTGTGTTAGGGTTTATGCTTGATACATAAAAAATATGAAAAGCCTTTTAATAAAAGTCTTGAATAAAACTAAATACGTATAGGTTTTCATATGGAGCAGCACCACTAGCAGTTTTGGCCCTTATAAAAAGTGCAATGTTGAAGTTGAGTCTTCATCATTGCTTCACCTATTTGACACATTTTACATAAACATCATTTTAGATGGATGTTTAGCTTCAAAAATGATAGATGTTATGAGACTTTTGTGGTTTTTTTTTTTCATAAAATTATGTGAAATAATATAGCACTGCCCAAAACAATCAAATTGACCTATAACGTCAACTTTTTTGGTTTAAAACTGTAACGTTGGTTTTTTTTTCCCTGCTTTGTTAAACGTTTTTTTTTTTGCTTGATGCTTTTGCGATATCTAATATAACACTGCTAATTATATTATTAATAAAACACGTTTCCGAAGTTCATCAATGCGATTTGAATAACCTCTTCACAAAATATCCATCAATTTTTCAAGCTGCTTTATCCATTTTTGGGTCATGGGGAGTTTGACTTACGTCAGCATCATGAGGAACTGAAAAAGCCATTTTCCATCTTCACTGCAAATCCGTCAAATAATCCATCAGTCATCTTGACTCTATGACACTAAGATTCTGCGCACACTGTATCGATTGGCTGTCACTAAACTTCATCTCACTGCAGATGTCCACATCCTTTCTGCTCAGACGTCAACAGCCATCATCTGTTCTCTCATTTGTCTCCACAAGCATGTTTTGCTCATTTAACATCATTACATTGGCTGCCGGCCAAAAGTCAACATACATTGCACATCTGATGACCACCTGCAGACCCTGCTACCTGCGGTGAAACATCTCATCTTCTCTTGGGTCACCCAAGCCCGTTTCTTCGAAGTCCAATCCTCAGTTGAATTGATAGCAGTCTGACCGGCCTCAGCAGAAGCCAGGAAACATGGTTCCTCCTTCTCCCCACTAAACCCGTTCACCAAGGTCACAGATCCCCAGCTGACGGCTCAACTGCCAGCTACAAACTGCGTCCAAATGAAAGAATATCTCTAAAGCGTCGAGCACGTCTGTCTGCCAGCCGGTTTCGGAAAGGAGAAGAAAGGCCACCATGGAGAGAAGGTTTGGGCCTCCATCCAGCAGAACTCAGTATCAACAAAGCAGCGTTTCTCCCCCATAAAGAGCCTCACTGAGTCAACATTTGCAGAGAGCACGATGTCCAATCCATACCCACCCATGGGATAGGGTTGAATGTCAACGTTATGGTTATGAGTTATTTATAGGACCATAATGCCTTATTTTTTAAACATGAAGAAGTCGGTGCAGAATGAGAAATTGAGAAATGACTATTCCATATTGAGGCAGTGACATATACCATATGCTGAGTGATTTACACCTCAGCAGGTTTACAAATCGACGGCCTCAGCCATGCTGGAATCGAGGGTCCGCATCCTGTGGGGTATTTTTTTTTTAAACTATTTTTGTTTGGTTGTATAAATAATGCATGAAATAAAAAAATGTGAGGACGACGGAGCGCAGTCATGGCTGAAAAGTTGCAGTTTTTAAATTTAGAGATGCTGTTACTGCAGGTCTCTGCTTTTACTCCGAGGACAAGCTCAAAGCCTTCGATTCCACAGAAATATTTATGCCGTATTGTCTCGGAGGTCAACAGTAAAGAAAAGCATCGTATTTATTGAAACTGTTTGGAAACAGCAATTTGTACAGTTCTGTTTAATGTTAAAGCACAACGAGCTTAATTAATTTCTAGAGCAGATTGACAAACATCAGCTTTAACATGTGCCCTTAATCTCTCTCTCTCTTTCTTACTCCCTCAGTGTCTCTCTGACACTCTCTCTCTCTTACTCTCTTAGTTTCTCAGTTAGAAAAGCTGATACTGTTCATTTATTACAGACAGACTGATATTTCAAATGGTTTGTGCAAAATAAAATTGTAAAAACGCACCTTACAAAAGCTCTGACTTTGAACTTGAATTATTTTGTTAAGAATTGGATGATTATGACTGAAAATAAAAAATTCTGTTAATTATCTATTATTTAGTATCAATAATTATGTAATTACAGTATTGCCAATGTTATTGTTACAACTCCTATGATGTCACCATCTTCGGCACCATCTTCACCACCCGGGCCAAAGACAACAAAAATGAAAATAAGCAGCCACATAAATAAGAAAAAAGCAGCTCTTCTGCATTTTGGTTGTGGCATATTGCCGAATATTTTTTCTATAAGTTAAGGTCAGACTAGATTCCTGGCAGATTTAAGGTAAATTTGAGTACAGTATTTCGTTAATCAGTAGAGTTTTTTCCACAAACGTGATGGTGTTAAAGCTGATCTTATTACAATAGTTGCTATCTCATCAGACATTTTGATGTTTTACAGAGAACAACTGAAAAAAATCAGTGCTTCTAGACTACACGACCAAACAAAATGGACTTTTAAATGGCACATCATTACTTCTAAAATGATATGCAGGGAGTTTTAGCATGTAAGAGCTTTCCATCTTTAAAATTCCATTAGGGACAGGCTGAATACAATTTGGGAGCTATTTTAACAATGAATGTGCCTTTCCAAAACAAAACTAAAATGAAATGGTCATAAAATGATGGACAAATTGAAAAAATCATTACACGTTTACAGATAATACAGATGCTGTATAATCTGCTTGGTTTCAATTTAGCGTGGAATTTCAAAGTACAGTGTTTGTTCTCTATTAAAGAAAGACTTCCTGAAATCATAATTAGTGCGATCGAGTCTGAAAAAAATAGGTTTTGTCCAGTTAAAAATATCATAGTAAATAGGTTTTTATGATAGCTGCCCTTGTGAAATATTGTCCTGCATTATTTTCTAAATCTTTCATCCTTTTTCTACAGCGCTTTGAGACCGTTAAAACTGAAAAGTGCCTTACAAATGCTCTGAACTTTAACCGCTTTTCCATTTCTGTGTCACAAAGAGCTAGAAACAAAAATATCTCATAATTAATACTCAAATACTAAAACGGCTGTGAAGCTGATGCTAATACCGTTGATTGCAATACACAAGACCGACCATCATTTTTATGAACTGATTTTACAATTCTTGGTCTTTGGAAGCTGGAGCCAATCCCACACCAGAATGGTGGCCAATGAATCACAGACCAGGACTCACTCACACTCACTTATATCCATAGACATTTTTCCAAACTTCAATTCTCCTCACGTGTTTTTGTGAGGAAACCCATCAATGCACATCTAGAGCATACAATTGCCACACAAAAAGCCAGATCAAGGCCTTGAAATCAAGCAACATCTTTCTATTTTCAAACATCCAGGAAGCATGTTCCAGGACGCTCACAGGGAGCATTCCAATAAATGTCATCTAATATCCAATGGAGATGTGTTTTCTCAACAGAGCTCAATCCACCTCCGTCCGCCCGGACTCACCCTGGTGCTGCCCAGTCTCCTTCCCAAACATTCCTGACATTTACAGCACATTATCCAGTTCTGAAAAAGTGAAGGGCAGGACGGGGAAGAGAAAAAAACATGCATCAGGAGTCAGTTTTACAGGGTTGGAGTCTGGAGCCACTGCGCTGCTGCTAATAGAGAGTCAGGTGCAGATTAGAAAGCGCACACACACACCTCACACACACACACACACGCACACACATTATTGTAAATGTATCCACAGATCTCCATTTTTCTGTCTGTCTGTCTCTGTCTGTCTCTCTCTGTCTATCATCATCATTGTTCTTAGCTCCCTGTATCTCCATCAGTAAAGCTCACATTTCAAACAATGTTAAATGTCTGATTCATATGTAAATCGCTCTAGATAAAAGCAATTGTCATTGATGGAAATTATCAAATAATGTTCATCTATTTTTATCACTCGGCTTTAAATCCACATCGTCTAGTTGAGATTAAATCATCTGTGCGTTTGACTGTGCAACCTATGTGATACCATCTGGCCTGAGAACAGAACCTTGAAATGATGAGAAATGATAATTAAAGCGATAATTAAGTCCAGATGTTACTGATCTTTTAGTGCTGACATACATCACAGCGGCAGATAACGTTTCTGTGCGTCTGCATCATTACCGCATGTGTTATAAATCATTATCGCGCTTCTTTCTATTTGATTTCTGTCCAGTGGGATAATTGGTGATGTCTGATATGCCATCATTCGTCTTGTTCAATAGAAACCAGGCAACCTGGCTAGTTTTCTTCTGATTATTTGTATTGTTCACTTCTCCGTGCCGTGAACTCCAGTATGGCAATTATCAGATGCACATCTTGTTGCTTCTGCATTATGCAGGAGTTTGGAATGGAACTGTCCTAGGTTTAGGAAGTCGGCTGTGTCTGTCAAGATGCAAACAAACGTGATGGAGTGTTTTCTCTAAGTCAGGGGAGAGGACGTGGTAGTAGAAGAGGATTTTGATGGATCGTTTTAGCTTGAGAATCTTGGAGTTTAAAAGAAAAAAATAAAAGTAACGGCTTGTGAGTGGGTGGCATTGTGGTGGGAGAGCTATGGCCTCACAACAAGAAGAGTATGTTCCAATGTCAATTTTGAAGTTTGTCTTTCTGTGATTGTTTCAGGTCTAGTATTTCCCCTGGATGTCCTGTTTCCACAGTCCAGATAGATGCAGGACATTTGGAGACTGGGAAATTGTCCATACGTGTGAGTGCTGTTCTGTGATTGGGCTCCAGTTCTCAGTGACCCAGAAATGTAAAATCAGTTCAGAAAATGAATGGTTGGACTTGTAATGCAATCAAGAGTATTGGCATCCGCACCATAACATTTTTGGTTGTTTGACTCGTAAACATATCTGCACAGAAACAACTCCAATTCCCTTTTTATCTAGTAAAAGAGAGCATAAAGCTCGGCAGAGGATTTCAAGACTTATAATAAATGATTACTCCATTACCTTTTTTAATCCAAGACAAATGATGGCTGAGATGAAGAGCTTTGGGTGAGATTTTGGCAGTCCGTGTTCCCAGAGGTCTATCTGCGGTGGTAGTGAATCTATTAAAACCCTCACCTCCTGACTGGGCACAACCACTCTCCTGAATATTGATTCTCTTATTAAACTCTGTGGCATAACTGTCGGTAGTAAGTTAGACGGCATTTGAGAATTAGAAGGGTACAGGACACCAACCGTTATCATATAGATAATCACCTTAAAGGGCAAGATCTTATGCGTTTTAATGCATTACTTTGCTTCAAAATTCTCTGAAATGCTGATCACATTTGGTCATGCCCTCAAAGAAAAAAAATCTGATTGGTTGATGGATATTCTGCTCATTAATCATCTGGATTACTCATGGTTACCGAGACCAGCCATTAAAGACTTTCTTACAACAAGGCTTCTAGGAAATACATAAAAAGTTATCAGGAATCAAAGCATGTTATGGCCTAAATGGTTACTGGAAAAGTCCATCTAAGAATATATCTCTTTATTCATCTGGCTGGGTGAATTATTGATGCGACTTAGCAGAACAAAACAAATCTTATTGGAAACTATCTTTTTCATCTCTTCAAAGCAAGAACTAATCCCCTCTCGTCCATTTTGCAGGCAAGACGGATTTTTCTCATTCAAAGACGGCTGTTCAGTGTACTTTCTGAGCTCGTTGATTTTATAGTCACTTTGAAATCAAGGTTGCATACGCGCTACGCTCTCAAACCACGGAATATTTTTCACACTTACGTTAACTGAGCTATTCATTTACATCAACAAGGCAAATTAGGTAATTCGTTACGTTACTTGTTGAAACTATTTACTGACTGCTCATCAGCTGCGGCGTGTTTACGGCACCGTAATGGGCTGCAGTGGAGCGGAAGGTCACGTGTGCATTAATGAGATAAGGTTATGCTTCATATGTTTCAGCCTGGGCATGTCCTCCATCCGTGACAGATAGATGTCCATCAGTGCTGATGTAGCTGTGTTTGTCCTTTTTTTAGCCATCTACCATTCATTTTCACTTTCAACATCCTTTCCTTTCTCTATTTAATCTTTCGCCCTGTTTGTCCCCTTTGATCTGACGCTTAGGTTGTGCGAAAGAAAGATTTCTCCTTCTGTTGAATTTATATTATGCGAGAAACTTTTACTTTTTTTTGTGTGTTCATGCTCTTCTTTGGAATCAAACCCATAGATGAATTAATTTTGACTGGGTGATTGGATAAATAATTTGATGATGGTGGACTGACAGAAAAAAGAATGGCTGGACAAATGAATGTATGTTTAGGGGGATAGATGGGTGAGTGGATGAATAAATGTTTGTTTGGTTGATTGGATAGACTAATGCAGAGGATGGCTAGATCTATGATAAGGTCGACAGATATACGGATGAATGATGTATTGACAAATAGATGGATAGAAGAATAGATTAATGGATAGATGGATGGACGAATAAAGGTTTGATTGGGTGTGTGGATTATTGCCTACATTTAATCATGGATAGAAGTTGGATAGATGGATGGATGGATGAATACGTGTGTAATCGGTTGATGGGAGGAATACCATAATTTGATGGATAGATGGATAAAACCTTTGGCCGAAGAGTGTAATTATACATGTAGTGTTCACATTACGGAATAAAGAAAAAGTTTTTATATGAATCTTTAAATAACTTTCCAAAGGCTGTATGTGAATTTAATTTAATTAAATGTCATCCCGGAATAAAGAATCACAGTGACAGCAACATTTAAACAAGTCTTCCAGGCTGGAAATAAAAGGTGCTTCAGCTGTCAGACAGTTCTTTTGACAATTCATCGGCTTTGTTGAACTGGGTTTCTCATCAGTCACATCTATTATGACGGTTAGACAAACCTCCTGGCAGTTCAACTGTAAATAAATGGAATCTGTTTATTGGGAAAGCATATAAACAAGATTACAAGCTGGTAAAAATAAAGGAATGCGACTCTTGCTATGCAATTTTTTGCAATATGTAATAAGATTGGAAACATTCACATGAGGTTCAGACTTCTGATCACTTTATCATTTATATCTGTCTGAAATTACACCAAAAACCATCACTATAGTGAGTAAAGCAGCATTTTTCACACTACTACACCGCTAAAGTAAAACTCAAGCACATTTAAAACGTTTGTCTGCAGTAATCAAAACCACAAGCTCATGAGCTCACTTTGCTAAATAAAGCTAAATCAACCGTAATTGCTAAAACATCAGAATGTTAAACGCAGAGAGACTAGTTGTTTATATTAGGACATTTTTGCCTCAAGCCTGGAACAAAATTTTAACTTAATTCATTTTTTTTTTTCTTAAATGTGTAGGTGTCATGTTTAAAGATACATTTTTGGAAGCTTATCACTGTTTTAATGAATTATACTCTTTGCATAATTCTCGTGTCACGCTCATGGACTGGTCTACGGACTACAAAGGCCAGAATTCTTGTGTTTGTTCTCTTCCTGAATTTGTAGTCACATGTCTCATTGTGTTCACCTGTTTCATCTGGTTTGTCAGTGTATTTAAGTTGCATGTGAGTACACCCTGCTCTGAGAGGATCGTAACATCTCGTTCTTACAGGACAATAATCCAATTAAAAATGGTCTGTTTGCCTGCATTGACACACAGAATTGGATTAAATTCAAACGACAACTCAAATTTTAAATCACAAGATCACCGAAGATTTGTGAGGTCACCGAACCAGCCAGTATCAAGGGGAGGAGCTACAGAATCAAGGGAAAGGGCTATAGAACCGTGTGCTGTGACTGAATGGGAAGGGATGTCACTAAAGGAACTTTTAAAACCAGCAAGTTAATAAAATTGTGTTCACTTCAGACTTTTTCAAACTAAATTGTGTCTGTTGTATGGTTCCATACCTTCCACTCAGTGACCAACATGGTTTAAAAAAAAAATCCATTGATAAACCTTCAGCGTTTTTTGGTTACCTGAGTGATGAGTCTGACCGGCAGATACGGAGCCTTGCTCTGACTTAGTTCCACACCTTGTCGTTCCTGCCAAGTGAGTGACTCTAGAAATAAAACACCTGTGGGAAGCTTTGTCCTCGCATTAAAGCGCAGCCACAAATTGAAAGGCCGTTATTTAGCTCGGCTGCTGACTCTGTAGAAATGAACCACTTAGTGGGGGCAGGGGAAAGGGCATCGAGAGGGCAGCCTGAGCCTCTTTTCTGTATAATACAACATTAATGAGAAATAGATGGAAGACTGGAAAAAAAGATTATACCTGGAATTGGCTTATGGTTTGATTTTATGCCTGAAATAAAAGGAAAAACCTATGTTTTCCCTGCCAGTTTCTTTGAAAAAGCAGAATCCTCATTGATGCATTGATTTTAAATTTGGTTTGGTTTTTGTTTTAAACGGCACTGGACGACGGACTTGCCTTTGAATTACACTTGTAAAAATCAGAGTTTGTTTTAATTGAGGAGAGTTTAATCTCTCAACACGAGCCTTTATTATCGCATTACTCTTTTAATTATTGATTGCTGTTGAGAAGTGACAATATAATTATTACAGGCTGGAAAAAACGTCAATCAGACAGGTTTAATCAAGCCAGTTGGACCCGACTATAAGATTGTTAGTGTTTGATGAAGTGTTTTGTAAGGTCTGGTTTGGAATTAAATGTGTTGATTCCAGGAAGGAAGTTTTGTGACCTATGAAAACATATACATTTGGGTCCTGTAATAAAGTTTATTTAAATTTAGGTTCATCCCTGGTTGACAACAACACGTGGAAAATCTCCAAATGAAATTTTGTAAACAAAAACATAAAACTTTGTATAATCATGATTAGCCACTGAAAGTGATAAATTGTGTAAGAACCAAACGTTTTCATTTCTCACATACAAATCGCAAATCGGCATTTAGCTCGCTCAAACGATAGAAATTACCTTGTAATGGGTTTGCTTTACTTAAAGACATTACACACCTGGTTTCTCTAAGATTTTGTTTATTTGAGTACTGAATGTTTTTTTATTTTTTATTTTTATTTTATCTTTAGACTGCAAGATTCTAAATATCTTGGTTTTCAAAAGAAGT
Source organism: Paedocypris carbunculus (assembly GCA_028128575.1). Classification (NCBI taxonomy): domain Eukaryota; kingdom Metazoa; phylum Chordata; class Actinopteri; order Cypriniformes; genus Paedocypris; species Paedocypris carbunculus. Next base: position 1,222,021 of record SOMO01000056.1, on the reverse strand, counting down.
TTGATTGCTTATAATATTTTTGTCTTTTTTTATGTAAGTACAATAAACTGTACCGGTAAAATTGTATTTCTTAACTGTTTAAACAATTACTAACATTTATCTGCTTGAATTTTGTGTGCTACTGTAAATGCTTTATACTGAACTAAAATGTCATTTTTTAGTTTTTGAAGTACTACTTTGTTTATTATGTCACATACAAAAATAATATAAATATGTACTATTAGCTCTTTCATTGCTGCATTACTTTGGGAATAGTTGTCCTTTGATTTACAGCACACATAATAAAAGCTTGAACATCGCAATTGTCGCTTTCTTGTTGCTAAAATAAAAGTATTGATCATCTGAAAACTGTTTAAATGCCAATTAAAAAAAAGTGTAAATGCCAATTACAAAACATGTATTGTATTTTTCATAATTTTAGATTTAACATCACATAATTTCAATATCTCTTTAATACTTTTTTCAGGTGAAGACGCATGTGTGTATGAAGATGTCACACAGATTTTTTTATTTTTTTTTTTTAATTGGCAGTCTCCATTCTTCATTGCATGGAAGAAATTGAATTGGGATGTTCAGCTCGTTCTCATTTTCCCTCTGGCTTATGACTGGATGTGTATTCAGAGCAAATGAAGTTTTGTTGAGTAAATGGAATAGAAAATGCCTGAAGATGATCCAGAGGAAAATATGCATCTGCGAACATTTATGCAAAGTTTTAGAATCAGGCTTGGAGACATTAGGGTTATTTTACCTGCATCAGTGGAACAAGAATTCAAAATGATTCCGGCTTTTATCCCACAAGAATGTACCAGTGACTGCCTGACTCCAGATCAGTTAGAGAGCCATCTCTCCCAGATCTCGCTTAAACCCAGTATCAGAGCAAGAGAAGTTTGGCTGTAAATGCTTGGTGCACACGCTCATGAATCAGACACTGAAATGCCAGTTTAAATGCCAGTGAAACTGTTGGTGTAGTTCATTTGTGAAGCGACAGGCCATCTTTCTGTTCCATCTCAGTTTGGCTCATCAGTGGAAAGCCTGTGGGGTCTGACGGGCCTTGGATGTCGGACAGTTCTGTCGCTCAGGGTTCGTGGCTCTATGGACCAAGGATGATTAAATGCCTAATGAATCCAGTGTGAAAATCTAGCACCATCTGGAGGGTATGATCTTCCTCTCTTCATCCAACGGTTCTGGAAAGACTTGTGCGGAGCTCTGTGAATTTGTTTGTGTGATTGGAAGACTAAAGTTTTAAATTTTAAATT
>SOMO01000056.1:1197127-1211824 GCA_028128575.1 Paedocypris carbunculus | reverse complement strand
GAGAGAGAGAGAGAGAGAGAGAGAGAGAGAGAGAGAGAGAGAGAGAATTTTTGATGGATCCATCCACCCATTTTTTGATCCTGAACCGGGTCATGGGGAGCAGCAGCCAATCCTAGCAACTCTTGGCCCGAAGGTGGAAACCCAACCAAGGGCCAACCAATAACAAAGGAACACACAAACACACTCATTCACAGTCTCACTCACACCTATTACCAGTGTTATTAAACTACAATTCTCCTGAATACATGTTTCAGAAACCAGAGAGGAACAAGCAATGTTTATGGTTAACAATTGAATAGGATTACCTACATCTTCTAAATGACCTGAATTGATCTCGAAATGCCACTGATATTTCACTTTATGAACAACTTGTTGAAACAGAGAACAGCGTCTCCCAACAGAGAACAACATCTCCCGTTTTATACGAAGCTTTTGCTTTATCTGTGCATTAAAAGCATTAACAAAATTCAATTTGAGGAGAGCAGATAAAAGCCCAACATAGTTATCACACAAGTCAGTCTCTTAGATGTTTTTGAACAAAACCTTGAAGCTCTCAAGTAAACAGCCATTTTAATCGGCACTTGAATAAAAATGTACTTAGTTCTATTTCTTAGTCATCCATTCATCAAACTGATATATAAAAACTGTAATGTGCTGTAAATTGCAACAAGGAGGTAAAACCATTATTTTACAGAATACTATGAGAAAGCACAGCTGTAGATTACCGTCTTTAAACAGTGTTGATCTCATCAGAAAATATTCATAAACATGTTTTGCAGCAAAAAATAATTATCGACCAGTTTTGTCTTCACAGTGCGCCGCTATTGACAGGATGGTACGGTTATTAAAGCCTCACAATTCACAGAATCCAACAGAAAAAGAATCCAAATGTCCTTGCCAGGGGAAAACTACATCTTTAAAAAAATGTTTAAAATATATTTTTAACAATTACATTTTAATATGTTTAAAAATTATCAGCATCAGGCTGTTATTATATTCATGGTAAAATGAAGAATTTTAGCTTTAAAAGCACCATGAAGCGGATTTAATCTGTGCTTTTGTTGAAATCCTTCAAGCCGACAGCGTGGATGCGATGGTTTCAGACAGGCATTGAATCTCCACACCTGAATCTCTCTCTCGCGGGAGCTAGAGACGGGCTATTGGAAGGTACGACAGATGCATGTGCTCACACACACACGCACACACAAAGGAACACAAAAGTGAATGATGCCACAGCATTAGCAGGGTAAAGAGACTGGAGCTGGATCTGCATGCCGCACCGAGGCCTTCGGGATTTCTTTTCTACATAAAGCCAGTTGTTGCCAGGCAGCTGGCGGATGCTGCGCTAATGGATGCGCCACCGCATGTGTTATGAAAATCAAGCATGAACATTTCTGTAAAGTTTATTATCACTTTTTTGATGTTATTAGGACAGATAAAAGAGATGTATAATGATTTCTTCACCCTATGGGTTTTAATTGGATCCGATGCGCTTATTAAAAGACGGAGGACAGAGTTTGTTTGTTGTTTTTGCGGGTGAACCGCCATCTCTTGAGATCCCAGTGTTAGGAGTCGTAGTTTGTCTTAGTTAGAAATGAATACATCTGCATGAAATTATGATGGTAGTTTGTAACAATGCAGCACGTGTGACTTTAGAGTTTACAAATTATATTGCAAAAAAGGAGCTTATCTATCTTTGTAAAGAATTGATTTAAGACCAAGGACACGCTTATCTAAAGAAGTCTGCTGAAACTTTTTCCTTTTATAATTAATGCACCGTGAAAAAAAAAGGTGGAGTAAACTTTTACATTTTTAAAGCAGCTGCAAAGCTTTTTTTGTGGTTAACCTTTGTAAATAATTGTATTAAATTTTAGATTCATTAATAAAATAAATTAGTCAAACAAAAACTTAATTTTCTACTCTACGTTGACGCAAATGAAAAAAAAAAAAAAAAAGCCAATAAGAGCAACTCTGGGTCTGAAGGCGAGACACACACCCTGGATCTTTTGTAAGCCATTCACAGAGCCGGGTATTAGTAAAAGGTAAAGTAAAAATATTGAAAGAAATGTCCTCATTCAAGTATTGGGTCTACTTTGTGTAAAATGCGGACATTTAAAATGAATTAAACTTACAAGCACCCAGAGGCCGAATGTCGAATGTATGAATTTATTTCCCCTACTGTTCTTAATTTTTTTTTTATTTTTTTTCATTTTGCAGTTTAACTCATAACTCGGGGAAACCAGTGAGCCATCAAAGATTATTCCCAAAGCAATAAGCTTTATCTGTTCAGCGAAAAACAGATTACAAAAGCCTGTAAATGCTTCATTGCAGCTTATCACGTAAACATCGTACAGATCACTGTCATTGATTCTAATGGCAGCACACTCGGAGCGGCAAAACCGGAAAGGAAATGTCAATAGAAGAAGAAGGAAGTAATTAAAACAGGTAATCCCTGGTGAGGTGTTGATTCCGATTTGGCCGTGAATCTTCTGGATTCGATTGGTTATATTTAGCATCGTCTGATTGTTTTTCTGCTAGAATCAGTTTATATTCATCCTTGCATGGACATTACTTTTTAATACAAGTTTTGTCCCCCTGGGACACACGGAAACCATGTGTTTTAATTTGGAGGCTCCGTAGATTAAATTCACCATGACAGTTTCTCGATCATCTGTGACCTTCGTATGATTCACACTGCATGTAAAAATCCTGGTCCCTCTTAAGCATTTATACAAATGTTTCCTCAGAATTGGAAACTCCACTTTCTGTCACTTTTATTCTTTATTTTAGTTGGATATTTTGGAACCTTGATGACATTAGCATTTTTTATGGTTATATTTCAGTATTTTATGCAGTATTTTATGCTACACACACACACACACACACACACACACACACACACACACAGTTTCACACTGCCTTTACTTCCATTCATCCATCTACTTTTTGTCTGTCTGTCTTGAATTTGAAGTTATTATTATTATTATTATTATTACTTTTTATTATTATTATTATTATTATTATTATTATTATTATTATTATTTACATTACTAACTTATTTAAAATCTTTGTGAACACTGATAAGACAAGATATATACAACCAAAATTACATTGCGATTACATGACAATTATAGGCTCAATTTAAAAAACCCACTGAACCAAACTTTGGAATTTGGAAAACTATGCAGTATCATACCTATGCTGTTTTTTGCAGTATTATACCAATTTGTTCTGTTGTAATTTCAAATCACAGTGAATCCACTGTGAATCCACTCAAATAATTCTCACAAAACACATATTTTAAACAATCGATTAAACAGACGATTAAACAATCAGTAATGCTAATTCACCATAGAATAGAATATTCTTTATTGTCCTTGTACATCCAGTATATAATGAAATTTGACGTCAATTTTGAAATGTATACGATATTATTCACATAAATATACAGATAAGTATAGAATAAATGTGAATAATGTAAAAAAAAAAGACATGGACAAAAAGTAAACACGAGAAAAATGTAACTGAAAGGAAAAAACAGTTAAACAAGACAAAATAACACAGTAGTTACAGTACAGCTAAAATCAAATTTTCTTAAAATGTTAATAATTATTATCTATATTAGTGTAAAAAAGGGTAGCCTTTAGTTTAACTCCCGTCTGGCATTAAAAGACCAATTATTTCTTTCATCTTATCATATCACAGACATTGACCTCCATTTAAAATCTCTGAATGATATTTGTCTATTCATGCACTAGAAAGAAAACTGAGCCAATATTAATAGATTCAAGGCTTTACATGAGAAACCGTCTGTGTGAAGCAGATTATTCAACATCAACCATGGTGGCACCACTTCGGCTCTGATGAAAAAGTTCTGCATGTCAGGGAAAATCACTGATTCTTCCAAATAAAAAATGATTAGTTAAAGCGAGTGATGGGATAAAAACAGCGGGATTGAAAGAGCTAGTATTAATTTCACTTAATACTTCGCTGGAGTTTTAGAATATTTTGTGTTCCAGCAGCATCTTCTCATAAGAGCCGAGCGTTGGCTTCACGGAGGATTTATAGTGGAAAAGAAATGTGGACAGACAGTAAAACATCTTTGATGTTGGGGATGCTCGCTTCCCTAAAACCATAAAAGTGTGTTAAGATGAGAGAGGAGAGTCCCACGAGATAAAACCAGGGTGAAATTAGAGCACAGAAAGATAAGCCTGTAAAAGCTGGACTTCACTGGCTAGGAAAGCGTGGTGGCAATACCATCTAAAGAGGAGAAGCAGAGTTCCTTAGATCTGCTGCTGCTGCTAATCTGCACTGATGATGTCTAAAATATGGTGAAACTTGTACAGAGTAAGATTCATTACATTACATGTATGTGTTAAAATAATGAAATCCAACGTTTAAACAAAAATTCAATTGGAACAGTGCACATAATAAAGGTATAAGGGTGTGAAAAGGCATTCTGCTCTGTGATTGGTTGGCCACCAATACAGGGTGTTTCCCACTTTCAGGCATAGAGTTTCTAGGATTGGCTCCAGCTCCCCGTGACTCAGAAATAGAAAACGCAGAAGAAAATGGACGGATTTTTTAAACAAAGTAATAATTTTAGCAAAGTGTTTTGATTAATTGCGTGTTTTTAACACTTTACATGATGTTGCACGATTGAACTCTGGCACCAATCTACATTTCCGGCATTCAGTCTTTCATTTTCAATTTGTTTTGTTTTACTGTGGTCAGTAAATGTTATGAGACAATAAATATTGTACTGCTGTGGCTTTAGCCACCATTCATTGAGAAAAGCCAAAACAAGTGAGATTTTATCCGGATGTGTAGAAGCAAATGAGCACGTTTGTTGGTTTTTCATGCTCGTTATTGATCGCTGTTGTGAGATTTAATGTGGCTATGAAATATGACGCGCAATGTTGAAAAGTGAAAGCTGACTGCACTACACTCTCATAATTCATCCGTACAAGTCATTTTAATAAAGCTGCAATTCTTCACCTGCTTGGCGCGGTTAAAGAGGCTTGTTTGGGCCTCTGTTTTATTACTCTTTTCCAATGAGAGCAGGCCCTGTTACCTGCTCACGTCCCGTTCATTATCTCCCTGTCTTTAAAAGAGCCATAACACAATTACAATGAGAGCAATTAGAACCACCCTGTCGACATTAAGAAACTCAAGCTTGTAATTACTGCTGTGAAATTTGTGATGGCTCTAAGAGCGACAACCTCCCCATGTGCTTTTACTATAAATGGCATCTAATTTGATAAGTAAAGTGTGCAGTAAAGGGATGCAGTTTGTGACTGTCTCATCGCAATTGTGCATTTGGCCGTTCAGTGAAGTTACACATACACACAAACACACATACACAGTGAAGTGAACACACACAAACCAGGAGCAGTGTCCTGCACTTTTATTTTTGAAGTGTTTATTGTCTTTTGCCTTAGTGTATCTTTTCTTCTTGCAACTCTGATTCTACGTATTTCTTAAAAACCAGGATTATTACATATATACAAATATTTCATCCTTAAAACCATAATTTTTCATCATTACAATCATTGTTATTATTATTATTATTATTGTTGTTGTTGTTGTTTAATACAGTTTTATCTGTTCTCCCTACAACCATAACATCAAATGCTTAAATAAACTAATAATGTATGTTTTTGTTATAGCTTCGTTTGCTTCATATTCTTAAGGGTAGCACAAATTCTGAATTTGCTAAATTTTAAAATATGTTGTGGACAGGTATTTAGTCATCCATATTTTTTTTATTTGATTTGATTTAATTATTTTGTACGTGTCTGAAAATGGGGCAAGTTTTGATTTCAATATAATTTTTTTTCTGGGTGTAATTGGTGTCGTAACATTTTGAAAAAATTAATTAAGGGTTAGAAAAAATAAAATCTAAAACCTGTTTAAGGGTCAAGATGGGATTGGAGATTAAATGTTTTGAGAAAAAAAATTGTTTTGTTTGTAAGTCAACGGTAGGTCCTTAATGTGTGTGTGTGTGTGTGTGTGTGTGTGTGTGTGTGTGTGTGTGTGTGTGTGCGTGTGTGTGTGCGTGTGTGTGCGCAGGTGTGTGTTAACCTGAATTGGCTCACAGTGATGTTGTCACCCAGTTAAATGAGTGTGTTCATCAGACCAGCAGTCTCTTTCCTTTTTCTATTCTGCAAGGCTGATGGTCTCATGTTAAATTTATGGTGCCATTGCTTTCTGTTATGGGCCTAAATGTCTTCTCTGAATGAGAGGGAAGTCACTCCATCAGTATAAGCCATCAGCACTAGCATTGATTGATTCAAGGAAATTTGCTCTGGCGGCTCAGCCACACACTACCACACTACTGCAGCTCAAAATGGCACCTTGTGTTTTCTGGAGCTCTCCATAGGTTCCGTCTGGCTCTTATCATCTTTATGACGTTTTCAGTGCACTTTACTTTTCAAAACACCCTGGTAGTTTCATTCTGCTTGGATTTTGATACTGAGCGGAAATAATGGCGTGACTGTGGTCATCTGTGTTCTGGCTGAATGTGTCAGTGTCTCTGACGGTGTGAGAGTGAACAGCTGAAGCTTCTCCAGATGTTACAGACTCTTGACAATTCCCCCCAACTGCAACTACTTACGGTATTTATTATTGGCTCACTCCATTGCCAAAATTATTTGCTTTCTGAAAGCCGACTCTAAAATTAAGCAATTAAAGGAAAATACTATTTTCACTAATAATTTGTCTGTTCACTATCTATCTATCTATCTATCTATCTATCTATCGATCTATCTATCTATCTATCTATCTGTCTGTCTGTCTGTCTGTCTGTCTGTCTGTCTGTCTGTCTGTCTGTCTGTCTATCTATCTATCTATCTATCTATCTATCTACCTATCTATTTTTCTTCTGTCTGTCTGTCTGTCTTTCTGTCTGTCTGTCCATCCTCCATTTCCACTCTTTGACAAACACTGAAGTCAAACTGTATCATCCAAATGAAGGACTTTTGAAGAAATTGGATCAATATGCTTTCAAACAAGATATATAAAGGGGGGGAAAAAGCATTCGGCTCTGTTTTCACCAAAGCGATTGTTTCCCCGAATACACCAGCTGTGCGAACAGTCTTATGGCCCCGACAGACTTACAGAGCATCATAAATAAGGGAGGATATCTTTAATCTCCATCATAATCTCCTTAGAGCAAAGATGATTGCAACACATGAGATTGAGCGTTCTGATTTCTGCTCTTTCTCCTCTTTCTGTGGCATCTGTTTAACATGTAGAGATCGATTATTGTCTCTGTGCTTTAAATCCCCTGGTTAGTATTCAGGAGAGCGGCTGGAGCTCAGTGTGAAATATTGAATTTGTGTGCCCTGGCAGTTCTGCATGTGATAAAAGTGCTGCTAAACTCTCTGGTAATGCCCTTCTTTACAAAGTACCCACAATGCACCCTCAAAGCAGAATTGCATCAACGACTTGTCTCGTGCGAGCGGACAACCCCGCTGATGGAAAACTGCTCAGTTGACAGGGAATAAAAAGCAGAGAAACGGTCAAATGCATTACACACTAGACAAGACAAGGACATTTTACCGCGTCTGATGTGGAATTGAATTAGTCAAGGCACAAATGAACACACAACTCTGAGAATTTAAAGCAGGATTCAAAGTTTAGCTCCATCACAACACAACAGTCAACGTCTCAGAGACTCCTCAGCACTCTCTGTTTTTTCCAATGGAAGAAATGAAAATAAAGCTATTCAAGTTCATGGATTTGGTTTTGTTACACAGATTAGACACGGATTTTTTCTGGACTGTTTTTTGCCTGATCCCTTGTTACCCGATTGCTGTGTACCGATCTCTGCCTGCCTGACCACGTTTGGAATTAAACTGTTATGTTATGTGCATGTGGGTCCGTCATACACCAGCTGTGACAACGGGGAAACATGGGGTCGGGACAATATAATCAATAATGTAATACAAATATATTACATACTCAACAATTATGTGTAATAGTGTAGTGTTTCATAGTGTAAGACATAATTACATGTTTACATGTTATTAAATACATTTTTTGTCAGTTATAACTACATACACTTTAATTTTACAAAACATTCATTTGGCAAACAATTTTATTCAAAACGGCTTTCAAAATGAGGAGCATTCGAAGCTATTTGTCTATAAAATGAGTGTTATAGACAATGCTCTATGAAGAAATATACAAGACTGATTTGTATGATTTTTATTGACACAAATATTTTTATTTTTATTCAAAGAGCCGGTGAAGAGGATAAGTTGTTTCACCAGAGGGCAGGCGAACAAGAAAAAGTTCTTGTAAGACAATTTAGACTAGTTGTTCGCTGGTTGTAGATGACGTGAGGGAGAATATTCCAGTACCAGTAGCATGCTCAGGTGAGCGGGAGTGACAATGAAACACAAATTCGGAGATTGCAGAGACAAATGTTTAATCCAGGACAAAGACAGGGGAGAGGAAATGGCGAGGTACACTGCACACAAGGACACGAGGAATGTCAAACATGAGGAGACACGACAAGGTCCAATAGTCCAACAATCAAATACTCTGAATGACAGACATACACACGAGGAGTCTAGAAGTCAATGTCTCAGGATGCCCTGACAACACCAGACGATGACTGAGGGGAACTACGAGGTTAAATATTGTCTTTGATTACCCAAAACAGATGAGAGGGCCACAAAGTAGCTCACTGGGCGGAGCCGAGACGGCAGGAGTGTAACAATTACACAGTATTGTAGGCTTTTTTAAACGTTTGTTTTATGCAAGCAATACATGATACTATTAGAAACATCTGATAGCTTCATCTTTTAAACATTGACGTGCGGTAAATAGTATTGCCCCTAAATTATTGTAAATCCCATTTCAAAAACAGTGTTGGAACATTGTGGATAGATGCAACTCTTCCACCATTTTACCATCAATTTAACCTGTCGAAAATGTCACGTTTTAAACCTTAAGGGCAAAAGTGTTGTCGGTAAGTTACTGTAAAAAAATACACACTGAAGTGTCTAACAGTTCAAACACCTTGTACAAAGAAGCAATTATTTGGAAAAATGCAACATATGCAATGTATAAAATTGATTTAACCTTTCTAAATTTCATTAAAATCCCAATATCAACTGTGTGGTCGTTAGCCTTCTGTAATAAATGATGAAATATTTACAAGAGGTAATATTATAAAAAGATTAAAATCCTTAAAATAGCATTCACTATTAAATGTCAGTTTCTTCCCTAAAAACATTATAAGATTATAATTCTGATTATTTAAAGATTCTGTATAAGATTCTAGGATTCTGTGTATTTATGAGCGATAAATACTTGCAAACTTTGAACTGAGCGAATTGTTCCTGAGGTCTCCATGTCTGATGTTAAACGCTCGGTGCTAATTATATTTTTCATAATGAGGTAATCAGACAAAACTCAAGTTGCGTTAATGATGTGTCTAATTCTGCAGAACCTCAATGCTTGAGGTTTGAAGAATAAAAAGTTCAAAGCTCAGACTATCAATCTTTTTTGAAGATGGAATGTAATGAGTACCCGGATAGTACTCTTCCTCACTAGTCAATACAATCTCATTTATTCCTTCAGTCAGAATCCAAATCAGCCTGTATTGTCCTTCTGGTGAGTGGAGGCTTGTAACATGTGTTTACTCCAGTCAATCCATTCAGTGTTCAGAGTTCAACAGCAAATTTCTTTTGATAGATCTTAGGCGGTAAACGAATGTTCAGTTGAAGTTGTCAGACACCACTGGAATGATCACATCCTAAATGCAATTTCCCTGGTGAAACAGAAAAACGATGTATCTTATGAGAGCCTTTTCTGTCAAAAGTAGTTCAGGCATCATTGCACCTGGAACTAAATCACAGCCTCTTGTTGGCCTGCAGAGTTGACTGGAAGTGTGGTGAATATGCAGGGATTTATTCATAAATGTTTTATAATGCAAACGGTGTGTGTGTGTGCGCGCGTGCATGTGTGCGTTCCCTTCACTGGTATATTTACACTTCTTTAGTTGGCAGGGTCAAATGCACAATTTCCTACTGTGGGTTTGACTACACCTGGCCACTTTCCCTCACTATTCACTATGTATAATTTTATCTAATCATCCAACATTCTATAATGAAGCTTAACAGTCAGAGTGCCTTAGAGCGCTCTATTTGACTTCATCAAGAACGCTTGGCCTCCCTTGTCTTCTCTGAATTGAAAATTAATGACAGAAATTACCAAAATTGCTGAAGAGTCTGTAGGATATTGTCATGATGTTTTATTGAGGGCTCATAAGAGTCAACATTTGCTTGGAGCCAGTGATATTTTTTTTTCTTGTACAGTAATTGTCCACAATCAGATTAGAGGGATTTTTGCTTCGCTTTATCTGTTGTTCCTCTTTTAAATGGTGTTAAAAATACACTATGGTCTTGTGTTTTCTTACATTTAAATTACAATGATGAATATTTGGTATTTTTATGCACAGCATAGAAAAGTCACTTCTTTTTTTAGTCAACTGAAAAAAGATCAGATTGCATGTGTGTAAATCAGATTGCATGTGTGTTTTTGAAAAAAAGTCCTACAGCATTGGACATTTACGTATATACACCGTTATTCAGAGCAAATTGCTGTTTGTAATGCTCTTATATAGTCCAGGAATATCACATGCTTAAAATATAAAATCACTAACTTTAGTAAAGTATGTAATATAATAATTCAGGATCTCTTGAATTAATTTAATTTTTCAAATTAGATGCCATCCTTTTGGTGTGTGCTTATGTGTATGTACATGCTCTTTGAATGCTTGTGGGAACCTTTGGCTGGTTGAAGAACTGTTAGAGGGTCAAGATGGGATTTTAGGGCTCAGGGTGTCATATATTTAAACAAGTTTGTAGTCGAAAGAATGCTCGCCTTTCCTATATTGAGTAATTTTGGAAAAGAAAGAAATGTTGTCATGTTGTTAAAAATCACACCACACTGATAGTTCTTCTGTGTGTAGTGAGAAAAGCCCATATGTAAACGACTTAACCAGTCTGTATATTCTTCAGCCAGTCTATATAGCTCTCTTCGCTTTGCTGTACAAATAATTGAAGAAGCCAAATAATTAAACACGCTGGTCAAGAATGAGTGAAGGATTTAAAATCTGCTGCAGCTGATCAAATGAAATGGCCGAACAATCGCATTACTGGGACACACAATCGGATTAGAGATGCTGAATGGCATTTCCTCCTAAACTGATTTATTTCTATTGGTGTCTGCAGGGCCTGTGTGTGTACACAGTCTCAACAGGATAGAAAGTGAAAACCTGAATATTCTCAGTGAAACATCAGACCATTAGTGTCATGTTGGAGCAGCAGGCGCGAGTGTTAGACTGGATACTCCCAAAGGCAACTTGAATTGAAATCTTTCTCTACTTTACATTAATTTGGCAGACACTTTTTGAATGAGCAGGTTGGCTTCAGTGTCTTGCTCAAGGACTCTTCAATTGTGGAACCTACATGTCCGGGAATCGAACCTGCATCCACTAAGTCACGAGTCCAAGTCCCTAACCTCCATTTCCTCTACTACTATCTTATTTCCCGCTCAGTACAACTGTAATGAGAAGCAAGCAGAGAGACTCCAATCCCCATGACAAGACACATGATCAAGCCACGCCATACCTATGAGTTTCACCAGAGAAGATTTTTTAAAAACGGTTGACAAAGCATTATGATCAGAATTATTACTCTACGTTTTGGTCCGGTTTTCGATCTCTGTGTTTTTTTTTTCAGTTTGATGGTGTGCTCCTCGCCAAATATACAACAAGTATTAAACTTTGCATATGAATCCTACTTTAACATCGCTGCCATAACCTGTCTACCATTACATACCAAAACAACATGTCACATTTGGAGGTTGCAGGACGGAGGTTGGAATGGGATGGAGGGTTGTAGTCCACCACAGGCCAAAGAAAGAGCACAAACCAAAAAAGACAGCAAAACCCCTTCACAAGAACCAAGCGGTATCCAGGGGGAGTGCAGCCATTGCTCAGCATATTTTCCCCTTGGTTCTGTCTCTCTTCTGCTTTTCCGCTCAGACTGGGCGGGCGCTAGCCACACACATGTAGTGATGGCTTTAGTCTCCTGAGGAAGGGGAATAAAGGCAGACAGCTGGAAGCCCAGCCCAATATTCACCTGTCACACTGGGCTGTCGGAGTCGGGCTCCCCTGCTGCCGCAGCCACCGCAAAAAAAATGATGCTAAATTAGGATGCTGCTTCGCTCTGTTGTCTCTGTCAGAAATCTCCGGAAGCTCAGATTTTCTCACCAAGCTCGGCTTAGATAACAACTTACTGTATCACAGTCCGTAATGTCGTCCTGGCATCGCTCCGCAGGACCCCACTTCTGTGCTGTTAGCAGTTGACCTGGTAATAATAGGAATTCTCGGTGAATGACAGTATCTGTAATTGTATTTGTGGCACAGGCATAATTGGTCCAGGTTCACGTTTAACTTGGAACTGTTAGTGCCCGTGGCGCTTTCATAATGAATATGCAAAATCACTTGAAAGGACAAGAGAGATAGCATTCACTCTTAATGAATTCATTTTAAAACAAAGATCAGACCATCAGCAAAGAATGCGGCGGCATTATGCTTTATCAGTGGAGGTTGTTTTCGCTGAGCATGGATTGGAACTCGGAGTGTCAGGGAATAAAGGTGAGGGGGGAAAGGAATTAAGAGGGGTGATAGGGAGAGAAAAAAAGATAGAGAAAGGGAGGAGAGAGACAGATGTGGGAGAGTGGGAGGGAGGGAGAGAGAAAGTGTGAGGTGGCAGAAGAATAGAAAAAAAGAGGGCAGGTAAACTAGAGGTAGAGAGAAGGATAAATAGATAGAGGATGTTTGAGAATATTACAGAGTGAGTGAGTGAGAGAGAGAGAGAGAGAGAGAGAAGGTGGCAACAGAGAGCAATGGAGGGAAAAAGAGAGGGGGGGGGGGGGGGGGGAGTTGCTGTGTGTTTGTAAGTGAATTGATTTTGGCTCCTACATTTTCACCGATAACAAGGAAACAAACCAGGAACCAAACTAATAAGCTATTAGACTGTGTCTCCTCCAAGGGCAGCGCATGGATTTGAAGGGTTTTAAAACAAGGATGTGTTAATTAAAGGGTTACAAGTAAAAAAAAAAAAGGTAATTCCCATTTTCAGCCTTTTTCTATTTTGAAGCCATTGTCTTTTAAGTGGTTTTCCTAATGGAAAATTGTTAAAGCAGCACCAATATGAATTAATCATGTGGTCTAGTTAAATGCTGAAAGTTTAGGTTTTAAAATAAATCAAAATACTAGTTGTTTAGTGCACGTCTGAATTATACAGATACATTTACACATAAATTAATCTTATTATTATAATCAAAATATTATGTTTGTAATAGTTTAACTGCATTTTTGTGCAATACAGTGATACTCATGATACAGTGAAAAGTGATGTATTAATTTAAGTATTTACTTCAAGAATAAATTTAGGGTAATTTGTCTTGTTTTTTCAGTACAGCACTTTGTATATTTAATACATTTTCTGCTGTTAAAAATCGTACTTTGTAAATTAACACAACCATTGTGACCACAATTTATGACTATAAATGAGGCTGGTTTCAATCTGATTGGTTAACGTATTCATAAAGCAGGTTGTAGCACTTGTTTTTACATACCAGTATACTGTACATACATATAAATCTCATATTTCATATAATTAGCTAAATGAAGAGAAATGTTGTAAACACATACATAGCACATGTTATCAATTAAAAATCCCAAAATTGCAAACAGTGTCTCAAAATTGTATTTGCCGAATTTGTTCTCTTATCCGCTTTTCTATTTCTTGGTCATAACGAGCTGGAGCCAATCACAGCAACTTTGTGGTGGGGCACACACCCTGGATTGCGGGTCAACCAATCACAGAGTGGCACACACGAACAAAGCATCAATGTGCACAGAAGAGAAGTAAACAAAGTTTGCATTCTTATTTGCGAGTTAACTTTTCCTTTAAAGTGATTTTAATGCCAGCAGGTCTGGTATTCCTCAGGCTCCATCTTCTTCTCCCTACAGACCTGCTTTAATTTCGCCTAGTTTTCTTGCTCCATCACTCTCTTTGTCACTCTTCACTTCCTCATCCTGTCACATTTGTTCCATTCTCAGGTTCACTCTTTATTTCCGCACCCGCCCTGCATGCATATCATCTCCATGTCTTTCTCTGGTGTTTCTCTACGTCCTTCAGCTTCACTGCTCCCTATCCGGATCTCTTTGTGACACATGCTGATGTATTTTTCCCCGGTTATTCAGATTTAACATTCTGCTCCTCCCTCACCCTGTCATTATTCTATATTTTTTATTCCAGTGTTCTTTTGCGGGAACAGTCAGCATGCACTGTTTTAAAGATGAAGTCAGGCTGCACCTTTATTCTCACTGCAAATGTGGACATGAGCTCAAATCTCGACCTTGAATAAAATAAATAGAAACAGGGAAAAAAAAATCAATGAGAACTAAAATCAAACCCGTGGAGATGCACAAGTCTTGTTTTGTTGAGAAACATAAGGCTCAATGGACAAAATAATTAATATACAGATTGAACGGGTTTCATCCATCAAGATAAATATATATGCTAAAATAATCAATAAATAAAAAAACATTACTGAATATAAAAAAGAACAGTAACTTCATTGATGTAACGTGAAATTATTAAA
>SOMO01000056.1:1166467-1187231 GCA_028128575.1 Paedocypris carbunculus | reverse complement strand
ATGATATATTACTTTTTTGTATATGGAACACTTGATTTGCTTTCTTTCCCTATTTTTTTACTTTTTCTAAACTGTGATTTTGGGTCAAATCAAAAGATTACCCCACTGCAGACTTAGTTGAGTGTGGCCGTCGGCTTAGTTTTTTGACAAACGTGAAATGCCTTGTGCGCCGCACATCCGCATCCGTTTTCCGAATGTATGATATGTAATAGAAAATTGCTTAGTGGATGCACAGATTTTTTTCTTTCTCTGAGTGCTCATGGCGCCCCCCATGAGACTTCAAATAGAGACATCACGAGACACCCCACGCCGCACTGGGTGGTTGCCCCGTTCGTCCTTGCCGAAAACCGCCCCTGTGTTCTTTCTATGTTTACGTGGGTTTCCTTCTGGTCTCCACTTTCCTCCCCCAGTCCAAAAACTTGTGAAAAGAGTCAAGTCAAGTAAAGTAAAGTTTCCCATAGGGGTGAGTCAGTGTGTGGGTGCATCCTGCTCTGTGATTGGTCACCTATCCAGGTTGTGGGTCCAATGCTTCCCAGATTTGCTGTGATTGGCTCAGACTCCCTGTGACCCAGAATTGGAGAAGCAGTTTAGAAGATGGATGAATCTGTTCAGTGTACAGGGATGTTTAAAGGGAGGACAAATAGATTGGGTTGTTGTCCTTATCAAGGTGAGTCCATGTAAATCAAGCCTGTTGCACCCGCCAAATGGGATTGCTTTGTCACTTACGGTAAGAATTAGTATGAAGGGGTTAAGAGAGGATATGTACCTCACTATCTCTTTTTCTCCTCAGTATTTCACAAAGGACAGAGACATAACACAAGTGGCGTGCTTTCATAGCACCATGTCAGACTTCTCTTATAAATTGCTTAAATCAGGGCGCACCTTATTGTCATGCAGATGCAAGTAAGGTCACCCAACACGTGGAAGCAGACAGAATGATTCTGCCAACTGAAACAAGCACAGGCAAGGTGGGAATGCTTGGCATGCTTGAAGGAGATCAGTTTGAGCCTCCTATGCAGATTGAAAGAGATTGTCTTGTAAGATTGAAGCTGTGACCTGTGAGGCATCATGCCGAGCTGGAGCCCATTTTCCACGGTTGTTTCTACAAATAGCCCCATCTACACGAAGGCTCACCGATGTCACTCGGCGTTTGTACCCTTCCGTCCTGGAGCGTCTGGACTATCTGTCAGCGGCAGAACGCACCTCGGGAGCAGCGAGGTGTCATCCTGGCTGTCACCTGTGGGAAAAGGCACACCGTCCCTGCCGTCCTTTTCTGCCTTTAATTGCTGTCACAAGAGTGAGAAAGGGAGGGTTGGCGTCCCCCTGACAGCCTAATTAGTCTTCTGTAGTGTGGCTCTAGGCGGTAAACAGAGACCGGCTCTGATGTACATGACCAGCGGCAAACCGCTTGGGTGAATGTGTGAGTGGATGAGTGGCTCAGGATCCTAGGGTGTTATGGATGGTCCGACCTCTAACACTCTTATTAATAACTCCATCCATCCTACTGCTCTGATTTCATTAACACAATGTCATCTCAGGGCCCCGATTGGACCTTCGGGTGCCGTCTAACCTCACGCCTGCTGTCTTCCTCCTCTGACCTCTTCCCGCTGTACAAACACTCATTATGCAGGTGACTCATTACGCAATTATTAAATACATGCTCCTGCATATGTGTGAGCTGGTAAATGCCACGGAATATCGATTAGGCTCTTGTAAGATTTCCGTAGAACTTGCCGGAGGACTGCTAGATGGGAATTCCAATTTGCCAGGCAAACAGAAGGTTGCAGGTTTTTTACGACTGTGTGCATATGGGAGATTGTTTGATAAATCACGGAAACGACTTCGGACTTCCTTTTGAACTGCTTTTCGTGACTTGGCACCATGGTGGAAATGAGGACGAGGATTGGGTAATGTGCAGGTTTATGCTTCGTATTTGATTCAAAGAAATGTTTGAATGGTTTATTTTTTGCACTTGATTTTTTTCTCATGCAAAATTTTTTCATCTATTCAAGTTTTTTTTTGTATGCAATTGTTTTTCAAGTATTTTAGTAATATTTGTATTTATTATTTACTTTTTAAATAAATTTAATTTTATATATTCGTTTATTGAATTTAAAGTCAGTAAACATCTTTTTACATTTTTTTTTATGTTAGAATAAATCATCGATTCCGCTTTTTCATTTCTGGGCCATGGGGAATATTCCGAATGCAGGACACACCCTAGATTGGTGACATAGATGCAATTATAAAAGATGCATTTGTTGGACAATTCTGATGGTCCATGAACTTTGGGGACCCTAAGAGACAGGCTTACTTAAAAATAAACTACTAACAGTGCCCAAATTTTTTTTTTTAAAAAGCACAAAACTGCTATAGTGGAATGTGACTATAGTGGAATTTTGAAAAGAAACTGGTGCACAAAATCACCACCATCATCAACTCCGGTCCCCTGTGCTGATGTGATATACAGCTCACTGCACTATTAAATGTGACATGCAAATGTAAAAAGTAGTAAATGTTTTCCTTGGTTAATCTGTGAAATTATTTTTAGGAACATTTTTAGAAACAATGTTCACATTCTGCGATTAAATTGTGCATGACACAGGAAAATGCATCTACAGTTTAGCTCAACAGAGAAGATCAGGTTTAAGGAGCTCACAGGGTATGAAATTTGATTTTGGCGTTGAGAGATGAGGCGAATTAAAATGAAGTCCTTCGAGATGCTCTTCAGGGTCAACTCATTTTCTTCAGCTATATGGGCCTGACAGAATGTAAATGCAATATTTGTTTGGAACACACAATTTAATTCCATACTTCTTAACCGAGAACAGAGGTCCGAAAGCCGCAGTTGTTGTTATGATGCATTTTCATTATGATGCATCAGTTGTTAGTTTATTAAGACTGTGTTTGGTCCAGGCTGCCATGGCTTATTACTCATACACCACTGGTTTGGAGAGGCCATGACAGCTGCTTGATCCTGTGTGCAGATTAGGATTATGTCTTCTTCTGATCTGGGACGTATGTGTGGGACCCAATTTTTGATTCTGCAAGGTTGTGCAAACCGTGTGGGTTTAGATCTGACTTGTGATTGAGTCATTTGCATAATTTTGGATCATTAACCTTGAATAACATGTATTTTTAGCATTAGATTAAACAATTTAATAAAGTGCTAAAAATCCATCCATTTGTGTGTCTATCTTTGTTTTGTCTACTGTATCTGTGTGTCTGTCTTTGTTTCTGTCTGTCCATCCATTATACATTCTTCCTCCTTCCATTATCCCATTCATCCTCTAGCTGTCTGTGTATCTATCAACTTTTGATTTTTTTTCCCACACATTAACATTGAACAGGCATTGTTATGCGCCAGTGACACACATTGTTCAGTTCAAAGTGTCCTTTTACAGCATGGAGTTGGATAGAGCATGTTCTTTCAAACACCGAATGAATCACTGATAAAGAGTCAAATGTGAGGAATTTCAAACAATTTACATTACGTGATAGATTCAACATGGGGTGTTTTTTCTATCTCTACACTTTCAACGGGTTTTAGTGAAAAGTCTTGTTTCTCTAGCCTACCATGTAACGCAGAGCTGCTCTCAGAGACCGATGTTAAAGAATGAGGCTGTTAAACGCTACAATAAACCTAACAGCAAACATTCATCTTGAGGATAAGTCAACTTAAAATCGCATTCCACATGTGGAGGGCTGCAGTGAGTCTTAAAGACACGGGCCTCCTTCACTTCAAGCTTAAGATCTGTCGTGCAAACACCAAGCAGGGAAAAAAATGGCCTCGTAATGTGTGAGTCAACGTGAAAACTCATCTGATGCTGGAAGCGTCACATGTCACGCTTTATAACACCAATACTCCGTCTGATCTTACTTTTAATGCGCCGATCACGATACGATGTTCAACGCATGCACTGTTTTGATTTCCAGGAACGTTCCTCTGGATCAGCAGCCACATGATTTGCTAGAGACGATGACAGCAGCAGCGAGTGCATGCGCGAGTACGTGCAGGTCATATGATCAATGCTCGAGTCTGTGCAGCTCATGACGGTGCAGAATGAATGTCAGACTGTGTTTACATTCAGTTCAAGTCTTCTTGAAGTCTTTTTGCCTATACGAGAAAAAAGTGCGGTTGAATTTCATGTTGAGCAGCTCTACATGAATTTTAGAATGCCTTGTTTACAAATCTAAATTTGCTTAAAATATTAAAAATATTTTTTTTCTTGGTCATAGTAGACTTTTTTATTTCACTTTTTTGAAAATCTGAAAGCACTGTATTCCTCGAAAGCATGTAGATTCATTAGTTTTGCTCTGATTTTATGATGATTAATTTGATTGTTTAAACCCAAAAAAAAAAAAAAAAAAACATGTTTAATTAGGACAAAGCACATGAAAAAAATGAAAAAAACAAAAAAAAAAAAAAACTACATGCTACGAAGTGCTAAATCAGTCTGATTGGAGTTGGAGCTATGGTATAGTTTAATGGGCAGCGCAGCAGGGAAGGGATTTTCTAGATTTTTCTTTTCCAGTCTCTTCACAGTCACTGGGCTTTTAGCAATCACACAGCTGCCAAAGGAAATGACTCCAATAATCGCCAAACCAAACCCACAGACTCCAGAAAAGCATGACAAAGAAAAGCATAATAATAATTCCACCATTTGCACTTCATTTCTTTAAATAGTAGAACACTACTTTTGAGTTCTATTTAGGTTTAATTTCTCACTCCATCTAGCAGAATGTTGTTTTCCTAGCCACTCTTGCCTTTCTAAGTCCAGTGCACAAAGGGTTAAGGAATTATTTTATACACTCTTATTTGTGACTGACATTACGTTTTATCTACAAATCTGCATTGCAGAAAATATAAAATGCGCAGTTATTACATGAATTGGACCCTTGGATATGAATGTTTTCTTTTGTTTTTCTGTGTGGCTCATGGCGATGAAAGCAACTAGCACATGGCATGGCCACAGACTCCGGTGGCTGACCACTGTTGAATGCTGGAGGTTTTATGGCCCATGGCTAAGCTCTTTTGGAAATCTCTCATCAAGAGAGAGCTCAGCTCTGTAAAAGTGCCCACTGAACCAAGCTGATGTCCTTCCTGCTTTAGTTCAGACTGAACCTCAGTCCAAATCAACACAGCTGAATGTTAAACTCACAAGTGTGTTGCAGGAAATGACAGTATGACATTACATTCATCTCTGTTTAAGAACACATTTCCCAATTAAACTTGATTTATGGGTTAAAACAATCAATTTAATCTGTAAATCTGCATATAAATATATACAGTATGTTGGTGTTGGGACATTGGTGATGTTAATGCAGATAGACTCTTATTGCACGTTAAATAAATCATTAATCATAATTTATTCTCATAGTCAGTTTGGGAGCCGGTCTACACTAAGCAAGGACTGGCACGCATGGCGTTTCATATTGAGAGCAGGGTAACCGCGTGGCATTAAACCTTGCAGACGATCTCAAAACACAATGATTTAACAAAGAAACACTGACATTAAATGTACCAAGCCCAAATGATTTGTTAGTTTTGTAACCTTTTTTCTCAGTATGTATTTTATCTGACAAACCCACCTGCTTTGTATTCATCAGGTTGTTGTCAATTTTGTATATTGAAGTGACATCATACTTTCCCAGGGTAACTGTATAACGTGTTCTGACAGCACTAAAGTAAGATGGAGAATGCAGGTAAATTTGTGTATGTGCCAAAAGGTGTATGTGCCTCTTTTGTCAGAGCTTCCCGATGAAACAGAAATATGGAATATACTCGGGGGAAGTTTTTAACCCATAAGCACATAATCTGCTATAAACAGCAATCAAATGTGCCATAACAATCCAGCAGACAGACAGTCTCCACCAAATTCACCAGCAGCACCAGACCACCTACAGCAATTTAATTAAACGTATAGTGCAACTCAAATTTCAAAATTCTACTTGTTTCAAAAGTAAACATATTTGTCACCCTCAAAAATAATGCGAAATTCATTCATCCATTTTAGGTGCTTTTTTCTAGGTCACTGAAGCTGGAGCCAATCAGCCACTCTGGGCTTGAAGACAGAACACACCTTAGATTTGTGGCCATCCAATCATAGAGAAGAACACACAGACTCAGATTCTCCTGCTTGTTTTTGGATTATGAGGAAAAACCCATGCTGAGGTTACTGCCAAACCTTGGCAGAGATAGTAAAAGCAATCACCAACTGAAACCATTTTGAACTTAATTTTTTTTTTTTCATTTTTAAAACTATGCCTTGTCTGATTTGGACCCGACTTTGACTTTACATTGTTAGAAATTCATAAACCTAGTTCGAGATGCATGAGTATGCTCTAGCTATTGGGATTAATGATGGATACCTTCATTTTCTGAAGTGCCTCGTTTTATTTTCCTCACGCACACCACAAGACTTTTAGGCCAGCTGTTTTTGGACATGTAACGGTCTATTATTCATGTTCATGGATCATATGGAGTTCACGCGGGCCACATCATAGGAGGGGCTTATGTCAAACTTTTAAAGAGAAAGGGCGAGAGCCTTAGGAGGGCTGTGATTGGACAATCATCCTGACACTCTAGCGAAGAGGGCGTGACTCAAATCCTGCCGTTCACGGTGTAATAGAGTTTCGGCTCAGTCTTGCTTTTGTTAGGCGTGTGTCGTTTCTGTCCTCACAAACCACAACGCTTAATGAAGACAACGCTGCGTTTGAGCGGACGCTAAACAGTCTTTTATTATCCCACTATTCTACCCGACCACACGGAATCAACATTCTGTACAAACACAAAGAATAAAAAGGTAAACTGGCTGATTTTCTCCTTTGTTTTAAGTCATTTTCTGGGCTTGTTTTGCGTTCGACTCTTGACGGGAGAAACGCAGGGAAGTTGGTTCTGTTTCCCGTTTCACGGCACAAGCTGGTTTTCTTGTTGTCTTGTCGGTTTATAGACACGAGTTTATTTTTTTAAACGCCAGCTTTTTGTTTCGACCTGGGCTTTGCGTTGTAGTGTTTACACGTAGCTGAGGATAACTCACCTCTGGAGTTGTTTAACATTGCTCGCGCAACAACAGCACGCGCTCCTCTGCCGCGACAGCGTTTGTTTTTATACCGTTTTAGCGTTTTGAACGTGAAGCGGTTTGTAGCGCGGGTAATTGTTTAACGAGAAACACGTGTGTGACGTTTCTTTAACCTGAACAGGTTCGCGTTTTTGGAACTGAACGCACAATCTTCTCCGCGTTTACTCTTTCACCCACGAGAGGATCCAGATGTTTAAATATCACGCGCTGCTCCTCAGTTCGGTGTTAGAAAACACAGGGGTTCGTATGTCGGATCAGTGACGGTAATCCTACCGGTTCTGGCTCGGTCTTATGGTTTTTGTTTTGGCTTAAGCTGCGGTGCTGTTGTGCATCAGCTGTGCTGGTGGAGGTTAATTCGGTTTACGAACATTTGTCATGGTGGAACAAATTACTGTCACTTATAAACAGAGAAATTCGTTCTAACCTTGCCGCTATATTGCATTAATATTTGGGTCGTGGCTTTCCGTTTTATTGACTGTTCCGTTTTTGTCCCGTCTAGTATTTGGAGCGTTACGATGGCGCATTGAAAACACTTCAACTATTTTATACTAAACGTAAACACGTTCCGATTGAGGAGTATAAAGTCGCAAATATTATGTATTAATGATAAAAGCCGCGTGAATATTATGTGTCAACAAATGAATGGCAGAATAATCGTTAGGCTGTTTTTTTTTATCTGTAGAGGGCTTACTTGCCACAGGAAATTTGGAACAATGAAGATGTATCCACTATGAAGAATACATTTATTTTCACTATTAGTTTAATTTACAGGACCGGTATACCATACTCTAGTTTGGGTTGGTAAAATACGAACAACATCTGACTTTGTCCGGTCAGTGTATATGACCAAGACTGACTTGATGACATGCTTCCTCTTTTTTTTTTTTTTTCTTTCTTTTTTTAACATATTAATCCTATATTTGAGAACAGGCATGAGTGTTGATGTTGCACAATTTGTTCTGTTCAAATGTGAACTCCACTTTTAAGAATGCCTTCAGGTTGATTCAAAAGCTATCATAAAAGTTATTATGTTGTGTTTGTTTTTCTAATAATCTTGGCCTAAAAAGATTTCAAAAAATTATGGCTAGAAATAAATGGTTCTTTTTGTCCTGAACGTGGAGCTTTTTGTGGTCCTGTTTTGTTTTTTAAGTCCAATGAAATCTGCTCTTTAGCAAATGCCTTGAGTGTTTTTTCTTCAAAAATTCGAATCCAAGCTAGGCGATAGCCTGGAGGGTTCTTCCCTTTGGGTGCTGGAGATAATTTTCTGATGTTTACCCTGAGGTGGCCTGGAATCATCTAAGTGTTATTGAATAATGAATAGCTCACTAAACTATCATTATGCATTTTCCTCTGGAGTTTTTCCCGCGTTTTAACATTTGATAACTGTTATTTAATTGCAGCCTTGCTTGATAATTGCAATATAAGTGCTCTTAAAATATTAAACCAGTGATTCTGAAGTGGCCAGTGTAAAATGCTAAAGGCCACATTATGAACACGGTCAGTGGGTGAGATGAATTTTGCACCATTGGGTTGTATGTTTGAGGGTTTTTTTTTCTTTTTTTTTTTTTACTCTTAATCAGTTTAACTCAAACATTTTTTAATTATTTAGGTTGTACTAGTTCTTCCAGTTGTCTTAAGCAGCAGTGCATTTCTTTTCATTCTTCCCAGGTTGAAACTATACATTCGCTTTGGATCCGCCAGTGGATCCAAGTCATCACCCGCTGTTGCGCGTTTACCTTTTCTGTTTCATCAGGCATGGGCAATTTACTTTTGAGACTTGCTTCCCAGGTTTAGTTATTCTTAGACTCTTGGTGATGGATTGATACAAATGCAGGTTCAATTTAGAACACAGCCAACATTTGAATGTGGCCTAAACCGCCTCGTGTACATGTTCCCGGCTGCCTGTGAGACACAATGGATCACTTTCAATTAGTTACTCTGGGGAGTTCACTCTGCACCATAATGGCCCCTCATATTTCATGTTGATTGTAGTAACCCATAGCAACAGGATAGCCAATAGCGGGCACACGCACCTGATGAGGAGGTTATGCGGGAGTTGTGGGGGATGTTGTGGGGTGCTGCGCAGAGTCTCCTGCCTAGCTACTGAAGTCCACTGAGGGGTTTGTACCCCTGGGGAGTGAATTATTACCTGTCAGGGCCTGGCCCTCTGCATCATCCATTACAGAGCCCTCTCGTGGGGGCAGCCATCCCCAGCATGGCAGCATGATCAGTGGGGCTTGCCTGTCAAAGCTGGTTTTCTCTCCATAGGTGGGTAAGCGATGGCATATCTAGTGGCTCTGAGCATATCGGACTGCTGCCATTTAATATAAGTTTCAAGTTAGGCTACGTTATAGAATATGGTATTTTCAGAGTTTGTTAAAGACGACAAATCCGTCCGATGACGCAGCGCAAATTTTAGTCCTTGCTGTAAAAATAAGCACATCATGGGTTGGTTGGAAAACTTCACACTGTTTGTGGCAAGATGTATAGTAAAGTTGTTTTGCACGTTGACCTTAACTGTTCAATTTTAATAAGCCCCATGTTTTTAAAAATTATTTATTAATTTATTTATGATGCACATTGTATATACGTTGGAACCTTTCGCACTATGAAGGCCAAGCTTGACTTTTAGTGAATTTACCTGCCACAATGTGCATGGAAAATAGAGATGGATTATTAAATTAGAAAAAATAGTGTCAACCATTGACAGATTTGCCACCCAAGTCTTATTTTAGTAGTATGGCGTAGTAAGTTGTTTTGTAAAAAACAGTTTTGGAATTTTTGGGCCAATAATTGGGTCTTAGAATGAAGACGATTGTCTAATCTGAGAACATCTCTGTATTGAAGTTATTCTAATATTACTAATAGGATAATAAAATAATGTAATGTAATGAAACCACTAAATAATTACCATATATTTTCGGATAGTAGCCCAGGCGTGTGCCAATGCTCCGGGTTTGTGGTCACTTCACTGTGTGTGTGTGTGTGTGTGTGTGTGTAACTTAAAAACAGATCTCTTGAACAGATTGTCTGTCTGGCTTTTGAAATCAAATTGTCAAAATGTGCTAACATTGGAAAGTTTGAACATCACAGACAGATTTACAGTAGCATTAGATGGAATGAAGCAAAAAGCACAGCTGACTTGCTATTCATTCCGATCATAACGTGTGTCCAGATACTACAAATGCAGAAAAACTCAGGAAAGGATTTCCTATGGAGTTGAATTGGTTTTGTTTATAGTGAAGTGTGTATGTTTTAATCTAAACTAAAATACACATCTACGGTAAAACATGACATGTTTTTCAAATATTAATGTTCAGTATTAATAGAGTGAAGGGTCCTAATCGTTTCCAACACTTTACCAATACCTGAGACGTTAACATTTCAACCCTATTAGTTGAATTGTCTATCAGATTTAATCTAAACGAACCGTGCAGCTTCAGTACACGCACTGCACTCACACCTGAGGAAAGAAAGCACTTCCCCCTGTCATCTCAGCGTCAAGCTTGCTGAGTAATGAGTGCTAAAAGGAGACTGAGTGATAACCGTGTGAGATCATCCAAGTGTGTCATTGTTTTTATTGGGGGCTTTTTCTCCGAGACTCTTCCTGATTATGAAGTCGTGATTACCCATTTTCTCTCATTTGAATATTCAATCCAACCCTCAGCCTCCAGATACCAAACACTTACCTTTTTGTGCTCGTCACATTGGTATTCCAGAACTCAGAGCTGAACATGCACAAGAATGTCCTGTGCCTACAAGCCATCACGCCAGGCGAGTCGTCAGTCTGCAACTCTCTTTTTTAATTACTGTTCTCCATACATACAGGTTATTGATTGTCTCACTCGGGGCTGGTGGGCTTGAGGTTGCTCCAGATTGTGCTTTAAATGATCGCCTAATCACTTTATAATGGAACAACTCTTCCTGCTGAATTGATTAGCTGCTTGTGCTGGAATTGTTCTGAGCTTTCAACTTTCTAATCTGGTTTTAAACTCTCAAGGCTCCATTGTAATATGTTTATTTCCCAGAATGCCTCAGGAAGGACGTAATTTGAACCACCCTTTCCACTTGAAATGAAGGATAAAGTATAGTTTCTACATGGATAATCTGATATTGGGCTTATGAAGCCATTCGTTTTGCTTTCACCGTTCTTTAATATGTTTAGATGGTGGAATTTGATTGTAGAAAACGGTTTTCGGTCTTTATTTCGTGCAAAAAAAACATCATAGATTCTGAGAAGGTAATTTTTAAGATTATTTTTATATTTTCACACAAACACTTATTTCTTGATGCACAAATGGAAATGAAGTATGCACGACTTGACAATGAACAATTTACCATGAAATTAGAAAGCATAAAATGGCATTTTCTATTTGCAAAGCAAGTTACATTGCGAGTATGATTTTTGTGATAACAACTAGCACCTCCGTGTCACTTGTTTTGAAATTAAAGATGCTTTCACCCGCCCTCTTACTCCAAAGAATTATTACTCCAAAACTGTTCTGCGGATATTTCCGAAATTCGTCTTTCCTAAAACAAGTAATTCTTGGATGTTCATAACCAGCATAGATCTAAAACCCCTTGTCTGCAATGTATTACTGTTATGTCTGTGACCTTTTATAGTCTGTCTGAATGCTTCACGTCTGTTTGTTGCCTTTATGTGCACCTTTAAAGAGCATCTGAAATGTGCTCATCAGAGTTATTGCTGGATAAATGATTCGAATGGCTCAGTGCATGTTTTTGAAATGAGAATTTTTATGGCTGTAAAAAGTGAAACGGAGCAGGAAATTGCAGCCTGAAGATAAAGAGATCCTTCCCCTCACGGAGGCAACGGAATCCCAAGGTATATCAACCACAAGTCGGGCAACGAAAAACAGGCTCGACCTGAGAATCCATCACTCAACTTGTTTAGAATGGACGAAATGACCAAAGCAATCAATAATATGAGATGCTTTGTTTGTACATGTCTTGATTTGTGTTTGTCTTCCTTTGGACAGAGAAACACGTGTTGTAGGTTAATGTGATGAAGTGTGATTTCCTTCAATGAGCCAGGGAAGCCTTGATTAAAGGTTATTTTTGAAGGACCGCAAGACTTCTTGCATCTTTTGTTTGCCGTTTTCTATCAAAAAAATTAAGGTAATATTTTTGTCATACCAAATTTTTGCTACGTTACTATGAGTAAGTCGCCTAATTTTTTAAAGATGAGTACTTTTTGGAACCAATTCTTCTTGACCTTCAGATTGAGGGACAAGGTCCTTGATGCGCTTTGAGATAGTTGTAACTGTGAAAAGCGCCCTACAAATGCGCTGAACTTGAACTTTTAGTCTCACACTGACTACAGAGTTACTGCAGCCTTGTGATTGGACCAATCTGAACCAATCACAGACACCGCTGTTCTGTTCTAAAATACATGTGTCATTTTGAAAAGATGAATGTGTTGGGTGTGAAAAGAGAATACAATTAAATCATCGAACTCAAGAAAGATTGATATGGTGATTAAATTGGCATTATACAGAAGATTCGTCTCAAACACTGCAGTTGGCCGCTGTACAATTATAGTATGTCATTTTTTCCTCCTTGTACAAGAATTGGTGAGGAACCCGAGCTAGAAATGAAATGACTCCGATCGGGGGCCCAATATTGCATACCGGACTTCATCAGTCAGAACACCTAATTAAAAACAATTTCAAACGCCTCTTTTGCACGATTCCCCCCGATGCCAAGTCCCTATAAATAGAAAGTCTAGCGTGACCTTTGTAGATATGGTCATGGTGTTCGTGTGCTTCTCAGGGAAAGAGGCCAACAAGAAG
Organism: Paedocypris carbunculus; assembly: GCA_028128575.1. NCBI lineage: Eukaryota > Metazoa > Chordata > Actinopteri > Cypriniformes > Paedocypris > Paedocypris carbunculus. The sequence goes on along the minus strand of SOMO01000056.1, from coordinate 1,174,339 downwards.
GTTTACAACCAAGTATCTGCTTTCCACGTCTGAGCCAATTCTTCTGAGCGTGTGCAGATAACCTGGGTTTGGTTTAGACCCTGTCAAGGATTTTAGATTGGAAACAGACATCCCTCCAACGCTCCAGTGCTGTTGATGCTTATATAAATACGCTGGTTATTTTTAGGACTGTTTGGAGAGGTGGGGGACAGGATTGAGACCAGCAAAGGGTATAAAATTACCCCCTGGCCCTCATCCACACTGCTTTCTTTACCCCTGCGCCTCCATCCCCACATTCCTCAAACATGTCCCACCATTAGCCGTACGATGACTCAACTTTGCGTTTGTGTGGGAATAGAAAACGTGTGCATGTAAATCATTTCCTTTTTTTTTCTTCCTAAAACCAACCTGGTAACAGCGAGTATTTCTGCCACTAACGCACATGCACGCGCACAGGCTTCTTCATTTGATCTCACTTTATTGCTTTCACACATTATCTTTGCACTGGCCTGCAGCTCTTCCCTCCGGAACAATTTCTGTTTCATGAAAAACAACTGGGCATAAACACATTTCTACCAGTGAGTCTGATATTACCCCTAATGCATCTCTCACGACAGACATCTCCTCTGATTGCCTTTTCTCTCTAATTCTGGCATCTTTCACCTATCTGCAGACAAATACATCCAAATGCTTTTGTATTTGTGGCTGTGTGATATGACAGGGCACATGGCTGGTTATGAAATGGTAAATATTTGCAATTTCAGTGCTGAAGTTTATAATTTGTGCTTTTGCATACAGCGCTTCCTCTGCACATTGTGTGGGCGCGCTATACGAAGATGTACCTGTGGCTCAAACGGAACATGTGCGCTTGCGAGGTTAACACTATAGTTTTTATATATAGTAGATGTATACATAGTATATGCTGTTTTTTTTTTTTTTTTACTTTTTGTTTTATTCAATTTCTGTGCGCTGCTAACTCTGTAAAATATGGATTGAGAATATGCAGCATCCATAAATTCACTTTCAGTCAGGTTCAAGTTTGACATTTGTCATCATTTTTTTTGTATATTGCAACACGTACACATTGGAAAGAAAAGATAGTGAAATTGTTAAACGCCCATTAGGAGATATTCAGGGAGCAGAATGGGTTCAGTGTTGTACTCACTGACTCTTCAGTTGTGGTAACTACCGATTAGGATTTGAATCTGTAGTTTGGTTGCAACTCTCCAACCCTACGCCACAACTGCCCTGTTATCGTCCGATAATGTTTCTGAAACTCGGTCATTAGATGCTTTCCGTTTGGCTCACTGCTTGGAATGTGCTGCTCAAAAAGACTGGAAATATGCTAGTCTAAAAACACAAAAATGTAAAAATTTAAAATAAAAACAAAAACAAAACAATAACAAACAGGGTGTTGGGCTTGGAGTGTGCTAGTCAAAAAGCTAAATGAAACTCAATATACTAGTCAAAGTACTAATAGTGTACTAAACTCTGAATGTAATTCAACCAAAACTGCAAGCTTGTTCTGAAGGTAGAATACAAGTGCTAATGTGATAACACTCTGACTACCTGGTTTTAAGTGATAAAGTGTGAAGAGTGTGTTAGTGAATGAATGAGCCTCACAGTCACGGCTCTGTTGTTTATTTTTCTAGGCTACGTAATAATTTAAATTAAAACAGCATATCTGCTTGTTATAGATGTGGGCGAAATGTATAAATGATATTGAAGTCATTTAAAGGTGTTATTTAAAGGCTGAATTAAAGGCTGTTAAGCTAAATATTCACGTAGCATTTAAAGCCTCTGATTTTATCATATTGAACTTTGAATATTGAACTTCTGATTGTATCTGAGTATTTCAGAAAGACGCTAAACATTCTGTACAATTTATGTTAAGCAATAATTGTATCATCTCCGGATTGAGCATTCGGATGGAGTGAACAATGCACCGCATGGCGATGAAGAACGCCGCTCTGCGCACAGTTTTCTTGGCCTTATTTTTCCATTAGCATGACAATAGTGTGTCGATGGACGAGAATAGCGATCAACACCCTATAATCACTCCGAATGCAGCGTCTGTTTAACACGCCAAGCTGCACGATAAGTCTCTCCTATCACACTAGATGCAGATTGGAAAACAACAATGTGAAACTACATTAGCTTAATATTGTCATGATCGGTTATATTGTTATTATAATTTTTTTACGCAATTGTTTTCAGAGCTATTGTTCTGTTGGAATTGTTTCCTGCTGGGTTTTGTGTAAACAAAAAAAAAAAAACAAATACAATTCATAAGTGAAAGATCTATCAAAAGACGGAACCTTCACTCTGTGAGGCAACAGCGCTACCACTGCACCACCGTGCCGCGAAAGTGATAGATTGAAATGCAAAATATATTGAAATATAATTGATTTTCCAATTTACGTTTGTTGTGAGAATTGTCTGGCTTTAGTTCTTTCTGTTTTAATCTTGGAAAGGCTAAAGCAGAGATGCTTTTAAATGCAATTTGACCTTTGTTGGACCAAGTCTTCGTATTTCTGCTGATGCGGTCTGACAGGGTCGACAGGTCAGAGGTCAAGCAGGAAGAACTTGTCTGAATACTGATGGCTATGACTTCTTTTTCTTAAGGAAAGTTAAAGGTGGAGGATGGCCAGGGTCAATTGCTTTGCCATGTGCGAGGGAAGAAAGGGGAGAATCGCTAAAGGGAAAAGACGTGTTGGAACTCTTTTCCAGGCGACGTTTGAGATCAGTTGGGATGGGAATATATTCACTACAGACTAGAAACTGAAACTGTCCCTTAGCGACAAGATGTTGAATGCATTATGCTAATAATAGTACTCTATATTTCATAATATAAGGAACAGCAAAACATAATTCTTTAAGCACCCTATAATTATTGATAAATATGAAATAACAATAATAAGGGGTACATACACAAGAGAAAGCCACCTTTGTAACGCTATGCACACATACAAAAAACTTTTTTTGTTTGGGTTATATTTTTATACCCTAAATAGTGTGTCAGTCTGTGCTTTTTTTCTATAACGTCCAAATCTCAATATTGGATTTTATCGCTGTCATTGGTTCGGGTGATCTTTCTCCTGAGACTTGGCTAATATATTTCAAGTCGTCTTCTTCAGGCTGTCCCAACTTTAGCCTTGAGGTTTGAAGTCAGAGTCTGTTTAAAATCTTCTCTTAGCTGAAACGCTGTACCACACTCCTGTACTGCTCCTCACCGTTAGGATGGATTTATTTTGTGCCTTTCAAATTGAAGCCAAATATGAGAATCATTCAATGAGAGCTGTAGTTAGTTGAAGGGAAGAATATGCAATTTGCTCGACTCTCAGAACTTGACTACAGAGTTGTAAAAATGATTATTTTAAAACACCAAGCCAGACCGAAGTAATAAAATCTCTGTTCGCAGTTAATTTAAACGCATAGGTGTTGGAACTTTGCCCACAGCTCTCCTAGATACGTTTGCCATGAACTTTCCAGCAGTTTTTATTTCTTCTTCTGAATATAAAAACAGAGTGAATAAAAACATCTGAATAAATGTTGAGTTTTATTGAAGTGACCACGTGCTAATCTTTTTCTCAAATATAGTAAGCTTTTTTTATTGTGATTTTTTTTTTTTTTTTTTTTTTTTAATTGTGAGTTTAGAAATTAAAACTTTAAGTATTGGCTATGAACTCTACAACTATGCAGTGTGGGACTGAATATGGATCAATTTTTCCTTTCAATGAACCACTGTTCAGTCTGTGCCTCACACAAATTTATTGCCTGGACACACCCTGTATTAGTGGTCAACCAATCACAGAGCAGATCACTTACTTCTGTTACGCCTGTGAGAGGAAAGCGAAGATCAACGGACTCAACGAAACTCAAGGAACATGCAAACTGAACCCCAGCATCAAAGATTTGGATGAATGGAGAATTGGATGAAAAATATTTGGGAAAAAAATGTTCCCGCAACATTTGGGAATTTAGTTTTTGGGAAGGATTGTGCCGTGATCATAAAGGCATGAAGATCTTGGAGTTCTATTTTCAGGATGCCCTTGAATAAGAGCCTTAACTTCAGATTACTGTAAAAATTACCTTTCCTTTCTGTTCAATTACAGCAAGCCTGTTTAGAGGGAGAAAAAACATTGCTCTAATAAATGTCAAGCAAACAAATAACCTGAAGGGCACTTGGATAATTGAATAATGTTGGTCTGAAATTGAATTCAGATTGTGCGCAAGTCCATAGCAATGCAAGCCTTCAGTCGGCTTCCTGCTGCATTTTACCAACGGCAAAATAAAAGCTTTGGACTTGATTCAAAATGGCCTGGTAGTAAGTCTCTGGCTGAACTGCCAAAAAGCTTCGCATAACCTTTAAATCTGCTGTTATTGATGTATTTAAGTAGTTTTTATTTAGAACATAACTGCATCGTGAACACTTTGACTTTGAAACATGAGCTTTTCGTACAAAGGTGTTTGGGGGGTGGTAAACGCCCGATCGAGGGTTTTATTGTTAGGCCTGTCGTCCTCAACAGCCTCGGTGTGAACCTGAGCAGAGGGCGGCCGGCCGGACAGAGTTCTTATCAGGGTTTGTGCTTTAAAAGCCTGTGCGGAATGTTGGCAGACTGCCACCCATATTCTGCTCACTACGGACTCCAGTTAAAAAAAAACATTTAAAGAAACGCTTCCTCTTTTCAGCTGCTTTTTTATGGTATGGCAGAACTTTTAATTTTTAATCTTGTGTCACCGTTTGAGACTCAAGTTCAAGAACGCTGGGTGCCTTAAAAATGAAGAGATCATGTAAACTCCATTTACTATGTACGCTTTCTCCGGAGAATTGCAGTCTGGGATATTGGCCATAGGTGTGAGTAAATCTGTGTCCCGCTCTGTGATTGGTTGAACACTAATCCAGATTGTGTCCCACCTTCAGGCATAGAGTTTCTGGGATTGGCTCCCCATGACTTAGAAATGGAAAAAAGTGGTTCAGTAAATGAATTTACAGATGCTGTATTGTTATATCAGTACAATAACATTAACTTCAATAGACTTGCATTGTGCTGTAATATAAAAATTTTATCTGATAATATAATATTTTATAAGATGATTTGTTCACCTGTTTGTGTGGATATACACATTTTCGTACACTGTACGAAACAATGCATGTAAAAAGCCGCTGTGTTTTTGTGTGTACAGTATTATGAACTTACTGCTCTTTATTTATAGACAAATATTTATTTTTGTCTTTTCATTTCTTTTTATGTCCTTTATTCCCAGTGTTCTGTTATTTAAAACATAATTTTTTTTTATCCTCAAGTTCTCTTAAATTTTCTACTAGAGCACAAGCAATTCCCTTAAATCACAGTACAATCTTGAATATGAATGCTATCACAAAACATTTAGACTGGTCTAGCGAAATTGACAGGTAGGTTCCTTTTAATATGGCACAACGATTGAAGTGAACTGAACTAATAGAATGCTGTATTCAAATAAAGGAAATGAAACGGGAATTGTGAAAAGAGCAGAGAAAATTGCACCAAAACAGTGATGGGAAATTTGTGAAAGTCACGTCGTTTCAGGAAGGAGTAGGTTATAGTTTGTCTCATTCGCACGCAGCAGATTGGAAGAACAGATTGTGCTCAAAGATGCCCTGAGATTTGGACGGCTTCCGACGGGAGATTTGTAGAGATTTGGTTTGAGATCTGCCCATAATGAATGTTAAGCGAAAAGTGCCTTCATCCTCTCAGCTGAAAACATTGTTTTCTCTCCGAGCTGGTACTGTTGATTCTGGCTCATTGTCTGAGCGTTGCGCTCCGCTTGGGCTGTAGCTTTACGTGTTTGTGATCTGCTGATCACACGTGTTTTGTGAATGAACGGCTGAATGCTTATTTTTATTGTCTTCTGTATGTGTTTAGCAAACAGAAAATATGTCTGTCTATATTTCTCTGTCTGTGTCTATATCTGTGTCCCTCTGTCTATTACTTTGTATGTGTCTGTCGCTATCTGTTTGACTATATTTGATATCTGCCGTTCCATTTCTATCCATCTCTATCATTGTCTACCTCTCGTTTTTATCCATCCATATCTATCTGTATGTGTGTCCGTCTGTCTTTTTTTTCTTTCCATCCATCTCTCCATCATCAGTGTCTGTCTGTCTATTTCTATTGAATCTGTCTGTCTATCGCTCTCTTTTACATTTCTTTCACGATACTGGTGCAAACAGCAATTGTGTCCATTTCTTTTATTATCTACACTATTTTCTTCTAAAGCTGTAGTTTGTTTTCATGTAGTGTTTGCTGTTATGCCATTGTTGTACATTTATATTGAGAAATGATAGGATGTTGTTATGTAGTTTAGACTCATCTGATGTTTTCCTTTTCTCTCTTAGGTTTTATGTGGAATCTGTGGCTTAACTATTCATTCACCTGAGTCTTCTTTAAAGGTAAGAACATGTGGCTTGAAGCCTGTACTGCTGGTGCCCCTTGTTTAGTTCATTTTCTCCTTCTATTCGGCTCCTTTGTAAAATTAGCTTTCAGTGCAGCCGGGTCCCTCTGAAGTCCAGTCACTCGATTTGACAGAAAATTGAAATATCACCCAACTTCATTATTTGTGCTGGACCGCTCACTCAAAGCAATAGCGTGGGGGATAACGTCTGTCGATTTTTAGGAGCATACAGATACGTTTGATAAAAACAGTCTGACAGTCTGTCAGACAATCTGTTTAAATCAAATCTTCTGGTGAGATGTCGACGTGTAGCGTTGAAAGTATTGCATTTTGAGAGCGTAACAGGGTTGGCCAGGATTTCAAAGAAAACGGAGGTGAAAACCATTGACAGGATGTGAAGATGGTAACCCAAGCGTGTGCGTACAAGACAAATGACTTGTCATGGAGAGCATCAAACCTGATCCACTTCAACTCAAACCCCAAAAACCGACTATGCCGGGTTTTGTGGTTCCTCCTTGGGAGCAGATGGCCGTCCAGATGCAAGATTGCATTTGACCTTGAGGTACAAGGGAGGGCTAAACATCACAGACGTCCTCCAGCATCTCCACCTTTCTCCTCACGCCTCCTGCTCTGAACTCTGTGGTGCCGCTGCTTGGTTCTGACAGCCTTTGGTTGTTTTATTTAAATGAGCCATATGGAACCATTACAGGTTTCATCGTTTAGCTCCTCACTATTTGCGGGGGCAGTTTATCACCTAATACGTATTCAAAGAAAGAAGGGTTCAAGTCCCCCAGACTGTTCTTGTTTGTCTAGATACAGTGTGATGATATGACTAAGAATCTCAGAATCAGATCTGGGAGTGGAAAGAAAGGAGAGTCTGACTTGGATCAGCTGATCAAGGTTTGTTGGAGAATCATGACTGAGCTCATTGAGATTTTTAAGATCAGTGCTGTGTGTTCGGCTTCCTGTTTGCCACCACATAAACGATGTTATAGATGTTTCTCTGTTGCAAAGTCAATCCCCTCAATTCCCCTTTTCTCAGTCGAATCCTTGTAGTGACAAGAGTTTGGTACGTGATCAGGTAATGGCTTCCGCCTAATCTCTTTCTATCGGAACTCCTACCCTTCATTCAGACCTTTTCTTCATTGATTTTGACAGACGGCTTGTGGTGGTAGTTGTTGGAACTCTAAACAAGTCTTGGTGGAATTTACTCTATTATCTGGTGTCTGATCAAAAGCTTGTTGATCCAAACAGCACGCCAATTCTCTCTCTTTTTTATTTTTATTTTTGACTTTTGTTTTTAACCTAATTTTATTTTTGTTTTTAAACCTGTCTTAAACTTTGATTGTGTTTCTGGCTGATTTTCCGTGTAACATGGAGATCACAAATTTGTCAAACCGTTTCAGTTTTACTTTGTTGCTATGAACTTGTATGTTACTTGTAGAGTAATAATAAAAA
>SOMO01000056.1:1143596-1166409 GCA_028128575.1 Paedocypris carbunculus | reverse complement strand
CTGGCAGTGGGGTTTTTTAAACCACAGGTCATCTGAATGAGCGGATGCCAGCTGAGGGTTCGGTGCACCATAGCTTTTTACTGATTTATAAATTCTCTCTGATGGTTTTATCACTCTCATTAATGTCAGCACCTGCTGTAGCAGGGCTCTATCTGTCTGCCCGGAGGCCTTGCAGCTGTGTGCAGCATTCAGGCAAGCTGCCCACCAGCGAGATGCCCGACCTCAAACTCACGAGTCAGGTGTGCAAGCATTGTGTGTTTGTTTTTAGAAATGTCAAAGTCAAAAATATGTTTGAATTTTGGGATACTGTGTATTCAATGTCCCCCTGACGACAAAAATTGCGTTCTGGTACTTCAATTACAGAGCAGTGCAGAACCAGAAAGTGGTTGATATTTGAGTGGTTGATAATAGTTGAGATTATGGGTATGGTATTGTCTTAATTCTTTTTTTATTTATAAATTAAAAAAAATGATTGCTAAAAAGTGAACGTAAAAAAAAAAATAAAAATCCTCATTATTCTATAAAATGCCTAGGCAAAGTACGGAAAAACACTCTGGTTTTTCACACTTTGCCTACAAATGCTAGAGGTTCTATAGATTGCATACGATAATAAAAATGTCTGAAAATTATTAGGTAAAGCAGATATGTAAATTATAGTGTGCTTTAACCTAGCAAAACCGGTAATCTATAATGTTTAGAAACCTTGTGTTCTTTTCTAATATAATTCAAGATGGTTTTCTCTGAATTAGGTGTTTCATATTATGCCATCATAGAGGATAATGTAGAAACAAGAGTAACAGCAATGGGGTGTTGAGGTGAACCACATCTCCCTCGGCTCTTTCTGTTTTGTGATTGGAAATAAGGCTTTCTGGGGACCTGCGACATATTACAGTTTGTTTGTGCTTTGTGCGTATGTGTGTTTCTGTTACCTTTAGTTCTTCCTTTAATCCATCAGTGCTGGCATTGAGGGAAGAAATTGCTTGCACAATTGGAGGCAGGAACTGGGTCCTGGCTCCTCTGTGTCCTGTAATCCCGAGAACAGCCATGCTGGTGAGATTGCAGCCCCCTCAGTCTCTCCTTCTGGAAACTTCAAAGTCAATCGCTGGCGATTTGGATGACAGGGAGGCAAAATCTGCAGAGAGCCTTCACGCAGGTCAGCCCAAATCTTTAGCTGAGAGTTCCTGGTTCAGCGCAGGTGGATCTAAAGGCTGGTGTCTCTGAGGGATGGCTCTCCATCTATCTGGATGGAGACATGCTCCTCAGCAGATGGTGGAGAATTAACCCATTACCATCACAAACCAGATTTGATTTGTGAATGTCTCGTGATTTTACAACAAAGAACCGATCAGCTACGATAGCGTGTGGAACTACTAATGAAACTGCATCATTTATTTTTTTATATTTTTTTTCTCCAACATTTATTTAAGTCACTCAAAAATATTTCAGTAAGCCAGAGTTATTCTTGAAAATTACCGTGAGACCAATAAACACACACAGAAAAAAACGTATGAAATAAATACTGTATAGATACAAAGTTTGAAAGTAAAACAGTTAAAACATTAATGAAAGATTTGTGTTTAGCAGTTTGATAACGTGCATGACTTTCTGAATAAATTGTAATAAATTAAGCCATGATTATTTATTTATTAATTCATACATTTATAAATTCTCATTATTACTTTTTAGTTTAGGAACATAAAACATTTGAATGTGTGTATCTATTTAACCTTGTAAAAAGCAGGATTTATTCAGTTTTAAAAACTATAGAAGCCTCGTGTGGTAGTTTTAGGATATAATGCGACTCCGACGTTATTCCGATTTTCTTGTGTGGAGCTCAGGGAGTTTAGAACTGGAAACTGATGCCTTGAGGATTTGCCAACACAAAGGCGAACGAGTTCAGTGGGAAATGAAACGAATGAGGTTAATATTCTCTGTTTATGCAGAGTTCCTTGAGGATGACATTTGTTGTTGCGTTGTGCAAAAAATGTAAATGTAGAGGAAAAGCCTTGCTTCAAAACATCTCTGAGGGAGGCTGGAGCTGTGTTCGCATGCAACCTGATCCCAGATCTGTGTTTTCCGATGATTTCCTTAATCGCAAACAGAATAGACTACAAAGCCTATTTTGACTAGAAATATCACTTTTGTAAGGTTGAACTCAGTCAGAAGTTAGAAACTTCATTGAAACTACACTTTATTTTTTCTGTTCGTGTCCATTATAATATATGGCTTGGTTTTTACTTACAATTATTTACTTAAACTTACAATTTATTTTATGCCAAATTAGATGCGACCGACTCAAAGATTTAAAAACTTGGAATAAAGGCCTTTTTAATTCCAGAACTGTTTGTAAGAGTGACGAAAAAGTCCAATCATCAATCTCATTCAATGAAAGCAATTATTTTACTAGTGACCATATTGGCAGGACTTTGGCTCACTCAAGAGATCTGGATCTTGGACAGAGAAGACACCATGAGACTATAGTGCTCATTTTTTTTTTTTTTTAATGCATTTTAAATGGAAAAACCCTGAAGAGACCTGCGCGTCTTGTTTTGTTTCCTATGTCGGCCAGTGGAGTGTTTAAATTCATCAAACCATGGGACACCACTGATTGAATTACCTGCAACCAGGCGGTGGCACAATTATAAGGCAGCTTATCCTCTAATGCTGTTTTTTTTTCTTCTTCTTTCTACTCCATCACACTATGGTCTAGTCTTACATAATGAGATCTAGTCCCACAGGTCATGTATCAGCCATGCACACAATGACCATTTGTATTCAACTAATTGGATAGTAATGTCTTCAAATTTCTATTTAAAGGACAGGCTTTCATTTTCTTGGTATCTTGGAAGATTCACGCCAACAAAGTCTTAATAGTTTTGTCCAGACTAAACAGATTCCCAGTCCATGCTTTTACATCATCCTTAATGGCGATTAAATCGAGCATGTGTGCAAAAAAACGAGTATGTGTCAAGATTAGGTGTTGTACAGAAGGTCATCGGATTGTAGTTTTATAGTTGGTGCAAAATCAAAATAAAAGAATGGATACCTTGGAACGATTGAGCCCAGAGAATGGAACGATTTTACATACAACGTATAACAGTCATTGATTTTCAGTTGCAGTTGCGCAAGTTTTGTTCGCAAATGTGAATTTGTGCTAGTTCAATTGTGAGAGCATTAAAACTTTCTCTTGCACGTTGTGGAAACCCTGTGACTTAATACTTTCAAAACTATGACCCTATGACAATCCTGTAACAAAATACTTTCAAAACTGAATTTGTGTTTGCGTGAATAAATGATTGTGTCTCCAAAATTAGTGTTTTTGCTGTGCGTCCAAGGTTAACGCAAGAGAAAAACTCATTTCAAAGCGTGCCTACTACATTGTAAACATATTTCAATTGCAAATTGACTTCTTCCAGATTCAACAATATCACTTTTAACTCAACATACTGTAAAAAAGAAGCAATATACATTCATAAATATTTTCGATTACATAAATTTACATGTTTTTTTAGAAGTAGATTTATAATTTATATGCGTCTTCTCTAACACCAGGAGACTGGCAATTTTGAGATTGGTTTGTATTCCTGATTCGATCATGTTACTTTTTGGTTGCAACCAAATCAATGTATTTACATCTGCTCAATGTTTCACACCAAACGCATCCTTAATTCAGCTCTTAACTTAATAACTTAACCTACCATTTCTTAAGAAAGTCTTGAGCAATTCTAATAAATATATAAATATTCCTGGATATTCTCAGCAATTTTTGCTTGATGGAAGATGGAAGCTTTGATAGCAGCTTTAAAAAAAATATAGTCCTACACACGACTGAATCACAGAGCAGCGATTGACACACATTTGCTATATGATAATGACATGTATTAGTTCTTCTGTCGTTTCTTTTTTTTTTTTTTTTGCTGTCCTCACTTTGCTTTCAGTCACTCGAATTAATTTGCTCTCAAATCACTCGTCTCATTACTCTTATTCAACGGAGCGCCTGGGTCTTTGTGTGGGGGAGGCTTGGCTCATTTAAAAACCTGATTGGAATAAGGACATGATGGTGTTGAGGAAGCTATTTAGCTGGGAATAAAGGTGGTTGTGGCTATTTCAAGTACCAACCAGGCCCACAGAACCTGGCAATTAGCTCAAACGGCCTCCCTGTGAGCTTCAAGTAGTACCCTACGTTTCTAAGAAAGTGAGAAAAGCACTTCGAAGGAAAAAAAGTTGCAAACTTAGTTAAGCTGTCGTGCTTTAATTGCAGGTCTAGTTTCAAAATGGCATGTTGGAATACAGCTGCCTCCATGCAGATTTTTATGATGTTGAGCTTAAAGGGCTTGGCAACATTGGGAGCTTAACTACAGTATACTGCCAGTTGTTTGTAATGTACTACTACTTCTGCCAGGCTCCATGACTATGATGGGTGGGTTTTAATTGATCTTTTATTTTTTTCCACCTGAGGGTCACCCATTTAAATCTACAATATTTGCCTCATGCACATGAACATTGTAATGAATGTTTTGTGCAGATTCAAAAAAGGTCGTGGTTGTTCCTCTGCAGCCGGAATGGAGTTCACGTATTGATCAGGGTTTTCTAGAGATTAATACACCTCTCAGCAGAGCTCTTAAAGTTCTTGATTTAGTGTGTTAAAACCAGCAGGATTGGCCATATTGACCACACAGCGCGACTTGCCAAGTGTTTTTCTTAAACCACATCGTGTACATTTATTTCTGTATATAACATTGTTTTATGAAATTCACAATTTATTATTGATGTTTTTCGTACAGTTTTTCAGTGGGCTGTGGAATATATTTCCATTGATTAAAAAAAATAAATAGGTTTTATTTAATTAATGCTAATTCTTGCCAATATTATCCAATCAGTGCATGCTGAAAAATTTTGAAGCTGCATTGAACAGCTAGTTTTTTGTAAATTATTTTTGCATCATTTAAAAAAAAGGGTAAAACAATTGCCAAACCACTGATAAATATTAATGCCCTCATTTAAAAAAGTGTCAGTGTTTTTCATTATGCACAGCCTGACATTTTTTTAAATTAAAATAAATATTACCCATAAATCTTTGCTGTTTAGTTGTCTTCTCTTAAGATTTTAATAAATACGTTAACCATTTAAACAAACCTCTGTCCTTTCTGTGGAACTCAAAGGTCACCTTGAGAGGAAAATAGACATATTTTTGTGCTAAATGTAGTTGACCTGCAATGGAGCGATGTTTAGGAGAGTTTTTAATCAGCATTGATATTTATTTATTATGCAGAGCCTGGAGCTAATTTACTTCCGCTCACTCATTCGGCTATTTCAGGTCATTTACATATAGCCCTACCCCCACGGCCCACTGGGAGAGGATTACTGTATTAATTGCTTTTCGATGTGATGGAGAACAAAGTACCATTCCACTTCCTTTTCCTTCTATTCCAAGCTTCTCGTGCTAAGAGGTTTGGAGGAAATTAACCACTAGGGACGCGGGTGTTGTCTGGGATGTGTTGGGGAAAATGCGGCCAGTCTTGAAATGTGCTGTCCAGCCTTTTGGCATTATTTGCAATTTTTGACAAAAACTTGCTGCTACATGAGATGGTCAAATACAGTTAAATATTTCAGTAACATAATTAGCTCAAATGCGAAACATTTTTTATAAAATGTGTAGCTGCTGTTCGTTTGAAAATATCCCCATTTTGATATGGACGTTCATCAGTTTTATTTTATGTAACACAAGGTCAAAATATAAAAATGTATTGATGTAGATAAAAATGTAACAAACAGATTGGAACATCTGGATGAAACTCATCTGTGTGAATCAGCGAATACCCTTTACTATAGTTTTCCTCTGATTTCGAAGCTAAATCTGTTTGAGCTTCACTGTTCGTGCTTCACAAGACAGATGCGGGCTAAACTGATTCTAGTCATTTCCTGCTTTGGCTGCAGTTCCAGTGCTAAAATGACCGTGTCAAATAAAGGTGTTTCTGTGCGTGACTACTACTGTCTGTCCAGGAATGAGTAGAACAAAAGCATTCATTAAGCATTGCGTGCTGCATTATAAAACAATTTTAAGATTGTTGCCATTTTTGTTATTCCTAGTGAAACTTTTAGCACTTTTCCACCGGTTTATTGTCCACCCCTTCTTGAGCACAGCAGCTTAGCAACATAGTCCTAGCTGTGCTCTAAACAAACATTGATTTCTGGTTTTTAATCTTTCCACTGATCTAACAGCATTTTTTTCTTACTATCTTGGTCAGCATGCCATTTCTCTTCAAACTAAGCCCAGAACACGACTCAAGGTGATAAATGACCTCACGATGCGGCCTGACACGATCAGCTAATGTCACTAAATCTCCCACCACAAAGACACCTGCATGCTCAATAATATCGACCCGGATTGTGTGTGCGCTGGTGCGTGTGGACGGTTATGTGTGTGCGCGGGTTCATCCCCGTCCACCTCTGTTTGGGATGCTTCCAGATGATATCTTTTCCATCTCTGACTGTTGCGCCGCGTATTTATCTTGGTCGGCGCGTATTGGATCTAGATTGTTTGTGCAGCTGATCTAAAGAGCAAAGGTGAAGAAGCGGCTGATTGAGATGGTTGGATGAATAAAGGGATGAGAGAATAATAGGCTTAATGGGAAGACAATCTCTCTTTATCTTAAAAGCTGCATGTCTTGCCATAGGGCGGGTTTGTTGCAGTGGCCTGTTTTTGTCTTTCAGCCGAGTTTTAAGAGCATTTTTATAGCTCACAATTCAAGAGCCAAATGTTTGTGTGATCTTCCTTTCATTCATGACTTACGCCTCCTGTTGCACTCCGATCTGATTTTTATCGTTTTTTTGACTCTCTTCCATGGCGAATGCTTTTCAAACCCGTTCCACCCACAAATATAAAAGATCTCTTCGCAATTACTGCAGCAACCCGCTTTTTAAGTAAGCGAATCCTGCGGCCTTTATTCCACACAACCAGCGCTTTTATTAGCTGTTTAGAGCGCTGCCCGCTCACGGCTGTTGTAATGATGGCTTTCCGAGAGACTTTCAGAGCTTGAGAGACCATTTTCTCTCTTTCTCGGATTCTTTCAAGTCCAGAGTTTCCTTCTGAAGCTTGATGCTTCTGACAAAAGTATCTCAAATTGAAAAGCTCAAAACTGTGGATCACCATCTGGGTTGTCATGGTGACCACCCCCCTCCCCCTATGGTTTTGTGCCAGCTTGGCACTCGTTGCAAACACGGAACATCACAGTTTGTGAACAACACAACTTTACGCACAGTAAAACTTTAGCAACACTGAGAGAAATTGGTTTTCGCAATCTTCGTTTTTGTTTTTTGCTCTCTGGCAATGTTTGTAGGACCCAAGAGCCTAGTTTAGATTTTCACCTTCAGACACAATTTTTTTTTTTATTTACTAGCCTGTCGTACGGCGTGTGCCGTTGTCAGCATTGTCCGGTATACATTGCCTGGTCTTTTGTAAAATAATTGTGTAGTAAGTAAACGGCTGGAATAGCCCAGATATTTTGGTGCCGCGAACTTGTCGGCATGAAATATTCAAAAGCCTTGGTCAGCGTTTCACAGTCTCTAAGTAGTCGGCTGCTGTTGCCCTCCGAGCTGTTTGAGTAGACGTTTCGTGTGGCCTTCTGATACTGCGTAGTTGTTGATGTGAAGCATTTTTGCTGCACGGTAATGGAGGAAGTATCGCCTGCGGCGGCAATTGCACAATGCTGGAGTCTGTGTGAAAGAGCAGCGGTGATCTCACCTGCCCAGAGGCTTTTTCTCTGGGCTCAGAGCATCACGCTTCCTGCAAGGCCGTGCGTGCAGGCAGACGGCCCTCAGTTCCCTCTTTTTACCAGCTTTGTGTCTGCTGTCGATCTGCCCTTGACTTTGTGAAACAGCCACCGTCCAACAGATAGACAAAACGGCTAATCAATTGCTTCCATTTAGCGGTGAGTCGGCGATCCTCTCACGTCCGTCAAAGAGGAACAGAAGTGAAAGACCGGGAGGCGCCAGCACTGGGTCGCTTTCACATTGACTGGACAAAGTGGTGCCTGGAGATGCTAAAAAAGCAAACGTCACTTACACAATTATACACAGTCAAACGCTTTTACCAACTGTGTCATGAGGAAAAATAGAGCAGGACATATACAATGAAGAAATGTAAAGAAACAAAGGTTTAAAAACAAAACGAAAATAAATTACAATTTTTACAATATAGCAGAGATGATGTAAGATTGCTGTATTTTGTTTATGTACATATTCAGAAAGGAAATATAATGAAACATAAAATTCTAGAAATAATTCTGGGTTGTTCTTTTTGCAACAATGATGTTAATGATATTGCGCCACTTGGTTTTATAATTCAGCGTGGATAAACGATTGCCGCACACTGTATTTTGTGTTTTCATTTTCTGCTGTTTTCACATTTCTGCAAAGTTTACCATTTAAATCTCTTGTTTTTTTTTCAAGTATTCTTGTCTCTATATTGTATTTTTTTATTATTAATTTTAATATTATTTTATTAACGATTATTTAACACATTTTGCTTTGTTTGGCTTTTGCGCTCATCCCAAACATCAGTAAACGCCTTGAAGTTGAGACCTCAACCGCGACTTCACATCTTTCCTCGTGTCTATAATGTCACTGTGTCTCAGCGCTAGTAAACTTTCATTTGTTTGGCCAATGTGTTCCCACAACCCCAAAGAAACACTGATCTTGAGAAAAATGCAGAGGGTAAACACAAGCTTGTGAGTGATTTGTGTGTTTTCTTTTTGTCCCCAGACAATGTCTGACGGATTCTGGGGTTTATGTGACAGGAAATCTGGAGCAATGTTTTAGCAGCTAAGGGATAAACTAAAACTGACGTCACCAAGGCTCAGATCTGTTATGCCTCTTCAATTGAAAGATTGTTTTAAGAGTATTCCAAGGTGACAAGGTCAAGGTGAACACGCCGTGCATCGGTTGGCGCTAATACTTTAAGCCAACACTCTTGTCTGCCTTTCATTTCATCCCATCACGCCAGCGTTTCTTCAATATTTCATCTGAATAAATATTAAAGTGAAGGCTAAGCGCACGCTAGATTTGCATTACCTAATGAAGATTCATAAAAGTTTTGATAGGGAAATATATATTTATAATAAATGGTCTTGTTGAAACAAAAAAAAAAAAAAAGGGGTTCCCATCATTCGGAGGTTTACAACTTGAGCATAAAAAACAAGCGATTAGAAGTGCATTACTAAATACAATAATACATCAAGTGAAGCAAATCATATTACTGTCGTCAGGTATCCAATTTCTAAACTGCTTTTCCATTTCTGGATCACCGGGACCTCAGCAACCCTAAACTTGGTGGGTCACACACACACACTATTTTGCAGCAAACCAATCATGAAATGCAACCTGACGCTCCCACAAGATCAACGCAAAACGGATCACAACACGGTTTAAACCAATTATTCTTGCACTTTGCAGATTTGTCACGTAGCCACGCACTACACCTGAAAAACATATTCACACATAAAACTAAAATGACAAATAATATTTACTTTACACATGAGGAGGAAAATATATATCACAGATTATGTTTGGAACCAACTATTAGTTATATGGACTGATGCATATTTAACAAGGATATTAAATCCTCACTGGATGCGGTCTGATTTTTCTGTGCATTTAAACAGAGCTGCTGCGACACATGTTTTGATATAGCTTCGTGTTAGCTAAGCCGTACTGGACGCGAGTTAGACGCTGCGGTTTTAAGTCTGCTAACACTAGCTGTCTCGTGTGGAACTTAATACCAGTGATCAAAACCCCAATCTGGCACCACCACCCTCATATTCAGTCCTCATTACCGCCGCATAAATAACTAATGAAGGATCAATGCGAGGGGGCATCGTTGGCATGCTGGATGGAGCCCACTTAAATTTCCTGCTTTGTAATTCCGTCGCACTCTTTTACAAACTCCTGTCTCTCCCCTCTTCCTTTTTTCTCTCTTTGGTCTTAATTGAATGTCTCATAATGCAAATTGCTCATGATTTATGGATGGGTCATGATGGAGATGGCAACCTCCTCTTCTGCTTCTTTACGAAGCGCCTGTGAGCCTAAAATCTTTTTTTTAAGTATTACACTGTCATCCTTTAAGTTTCTTTGTCTGTCCCAGGTGTCTTCTTACCTGTCTGCTTTGCCAAAAGCCATTTTTTTTGCATCTTCTCCTCCCTCATTTGGCCATCTGTCTTCTCATGGTTGCTCTCTAATTGACTTTTCAGTTGCGTATGGAGTAATTGGGTTTTAATTAGCATTTTGCATTTTGTTTTGATATTTAAATCACTCGCGCCTTCCGAGAAAAGCAAGCTACTCTTTGCGTTCCTGTTACCGTCGTGCGGCTAAATACAGCCTTGCGCTCAAAGTTGAATCAGACACACGGGATGCCACGCAACATTCACGGAGAAGGACAAGACCTGCTAATGACATCCTCACTCGTTCACTGTAAATACTAATTATCCTCCATCAAGCGCATTCTTCAGCTTGTCCTTCAAACATGCATGTTGAGATGTTTTACTCTTATGCTTTTTTAATCAAAGCTGCTTTTTCCTCTGATATGAAGATGATGAGACGAGCCGTGCAGAGATGCTCTAGTTGCGCTGGGATAATTGATGGAACAGATTTTCGGTGCTTGTTTTGCTTCTTTTTGGTTACACATACAAGTCTTATGTGAATAAAAAGTTTAAAAAGGGATTGCAATAGTTAAATATGTCATATTCTTTAAAAAATAATTGATTAATGCTTTTATTGTTTTTAACATGCACTAACAATTCATGTTTTTCTTAGATGGAGTTTTAAGCAAAGAAACTGTGAAGTATCATATAAAATATATTTTTTCTCAAGCCAGAACATTTATTCATTATTATTATTATTATTATTATTATTATTATTTATTTATTATACAGATATTTTTCTTACAAATTTTCTAGAAAATATTTGTAAAAATATGATGTGGAAAAGCACCAGTTAGTTTGATGGGAAAAGAAAAATTACAATAAGTTCATTGCATATTATACATATATAATTAGGAAAAGTTTATTGGTTTTAATGTGGAAAAATACATGTTTTTTTGTTATTTTAATTTAATAAAAAAGTAGATATAGCAAATCGAGAAATCATGCTTTTTTTCCCTCAACAATTTTTTTAATCTTTTTTTTTATATTCTTGTATTAATTCTGCTGGGAATAGAAGTAAAATATACATTGAGTTAAAACGTACCTCTCTGTAAATTAAAGTGCTTGTATAATACAACGTTGAAGCTTTAGACCAATTGAAATCACATTCATATATTCTAGTTCGCATTTTAACTGGTGATCCAATATGGTTGTGGAGACCATTCTAACTGGTTGATTGTTGCTGGGACTTTAAACTTGGATTTGACTCGCACAATTTGTTAGTTCTGTCATCATGGTATGATCCAGACTTTTGGATTTTTCTGTTTTCAGCTTTCTTGCGTTACAGAAGGATTAACAGATAGCGAACAATCCCAGATCTGATATCAGAGAAACGAAGCTCCTGATCTCTAAAGATTACTGTTCTCATTCTTCACTGCATAATCTCAGACGATCAGAGTTGGTGAGATTTACTGCTGTGCAACACTGATCTTACTGAGCTTTCTGGAATCGTTGTGTCATTTTGTACATTCTTCCAACACTATATAGACAGTAATGTGCAGAGACTGCTCACTGCGCTTTTTATTTTCTGCAGGACTGAATGGCTTTACTTTTTTTGTTTTGTATCTGATACCGAAAGCAGAAATGCATGCATTCGTCTCCATGTTTCTAGGAACAAGCCATTCTCCCCAGCAAACCACCATTTAGTCTATTGAAGCCGTATTGTTAAATGTCTCGAGTGTTTCAGTGAAACTAGGTGTTACACTACTTTTACTAGTGATGTCCCAGCTACACAACTGGATTCCCAAGCCGAGGAGTGGGATATTGTGCTATTCCGGTCCTGATTTCAATTCCGGTTTTCTTACCCACATACATACATACATACACACACACGCGCTCTCAAAATCTACAAAATAAGTAACACAAATACACACACTGATCACGTACCTGAAACACACAGACATGAAGTGAAAATATTTTCTGTCTCTCACCCACTCTCTTACACACACATTCAAACAACCACAAACTGAAAACACACAAAAAGTGTTGAAAAAAAAAACAATAAGTCTTACTCATAGCAGACACACACACACACCGATCAAATACATTTTATCTGCCCTCTTGTCTCTTTCTCTCTCCTTTTCTCTCTCTCTTTAACACACACACACACACACACACACACACACACACACACACACACACAGTTGTTGAGTTTGTGAGATTTTTCCATTTTAATATGTAGCTCTGTTTCAGATTAATTATAAATTACTTATAGATTTTTCAGAAACTGTTTTCAAATATTTTTTTTCCTTCATTTTCCTGCGCCTTGGACCTTTTTAAAACCTGTTTTGGCCTCATTTTCCATACAATGGATTTTGCGCAAACACGCTGGGGTAGCAACGTCTTGTTATCCGAGTTTCTTTGTGACTTCTGTGAGGCGCAAACGTCTTTTTTCAAGGCTGTGTTGTGCACAGCTTCAGGCCTTTGCTTGGGGGAGGTGAGAAATGTCCGCCTGGATGTAATTGGTGTGACAGAGGCCTGCAGTCATTTTGTACTTGCCTACCCACTTGCTGTTAGCTTGCATTAAAGGTCCTGCAGGTCCCGGCACAACCCTGAGTGTGCCAGTGTAAAGGTGACCTCGTGCAGATCACACGTATGCTTTAAGTAGGAGTGGGACAAATTGGTGACATTTAATTTTCAGATATTATTCACAATTTTGTCAATAAACTAAACATGGGCTTTGACTTCACTGCGCTAGTGTAACAATATAGTTATTTTACATTAACAATTTACATCTTTCAAATTAGATGTATACGTATATAATTTGAAACGTTAAAATGTTTGGAATGTGATAAAATGAGATAAACACATATAACTTCAAATACTGTATGATAAACTGCATAAATATTATACATAAACATAATATACATATCTGAAGTCTGAAGTCTATATTTCAAATTATGCTAAGCCATTAATAGCCATTTCTATTTTTGACTGCAACTATAGAGCGACACAACACACTCACTTTCGCCCAAAAGTGTCTTTGTGTGAGTAAGTGTTATTTTTAGATTTAATAAAATGTTAGTATTAGTTCATAAGGTAGTAATATAACTACTTACTTATATTAGTATACTAGCATGATTATTGGTGTTTTGTAGTGAATGCAATGATAGCATCACTCTGTGTTTGATTACAAATGTCTAGGAAAGTCTTAAACACGAGTGGAAGGTGTTAAACAAGATGCTGCGTTTTGAAACAAAGTTATACAATACTGTTATATTCGATGTATTAACGCACCGTCACAGATTTTCACTTTAATAGTGAATAAATTCCCCAGAAGGCAAAAGTGCATTACAAGAACATCTGTTTTGATTTAAAGCCTTTTAAGTGCAGTCTGTGTGTGAATGATTAGAATATTTTCTCCTGGACTCATCCGGTTGTGCTAATTTGTGCTTTTGTAGTCAGGCCGAGATGCAGCAACAGCTGTATCCGTGGTAACTAGCAAAGGTAGCACCTTATGTGTGTTCTGTGTTAATGATATTACATTTATCTGTGTCTCTGCCCTTTTGCGGAGAACGATAACACGCCATTTGAAAGGCCAGAGTTCTTTCTCATCCCCCACACCCCCTCAACTTCCCCAGCGACTCCAGCTCTGCCTTTTTCTGTCTGCTCACCTGTCTGTGCTTTTCTTATTTTCCGTGTACTTCCATGACTTTGCCTTTACACCAATTGAGTGAGTCTGTGTGTGTGTTCAGGCCTTTAGGTCAAAGTGGGGTCCCAAATGCTGCTTTTTTGTATACTCAAGTGGGCACCTATGGGCACATGGCTGGTCCTCACAACATTTGAAAAGAACAATTTAAAGTTTCAAGGTCCAGATGGTTGCAGTTACAATTCAGTTTCGGTTAAGGATTGGGGACGTGTTGTTTTGTGTGTGTCAATGGTGAGACCCCACTTTGACATATAGACATGCGTGTAGCGTTTAAATGATTTTTTTAAACTTGAAAAAATATACGGCATGTTTATGATTTCTAAACGAATGGTCTACAATTGTTTTAAAGTGTGATGCTTTATATAGTATTCTTCATGGATTTCCCAATGTCCATGTAATTTCACGCCTAAGACAAAATGGCTTTTTCTCATCAGTCCACCCATTTTTATTATTATATATTTTTTCGGAGCAAGTCCATTCCGTTTCTGCACAATTGCACAGATTGTAATCTTTTTCTGGCAGAAAGACCTGCTGGAAATGAAGCCATAGATCACAGGAAGGGAAGTGTACTGATAGAGGAAGGGTGAGAGCGGGAGTAACTGACAGAGACGGAGAGGTAGATGGAAAGATTGAAGACGACATGAAGGAATAATTGTGTCAAAGCGAGCACATGGCAGTGGAAAATAAATAAAAGCTTGCGTCCATCACCTGGCCATCACATCGCCGTGCCTACCTGTGTTCTATAGAGGATTCTAATTATAAAAGAGAAGGATGCTCTGGCTTCACTGTCTGTCCACATTAACATTCTGATTCTGCGGTTTATGCAGCATGAAGTCTCACAGAGACGCCTCTGTTTGACTCCCTCTTTCTTTCGTTCTCAGGACTATTCTCTCCATCTCTGCGCTCTTGGCAGTGTTCAGAGGAAGCCAAGGGGAAAGGGGAGAGAGGAGACGGGGCATCTCTGTTATGGAGAGCTCTTTAGTGTCTTTGTGCTCCGCGTGTGTCCGGCCATACCCTCACATGTACCCGCTTGTGTTTGGCTCGCTTAAAACTGTCCGTTCAGCCCTGGCAGCTGTTGCTATGGAGACAAAGCATCCACGGCCCGCAGAGAGGCTGCAGGTATCCGAGAGAAACAGTAGGAGAGACTTGAAGACGTAGACAGTGACTCTTGGTGGTAGACGTTATGAAGTCTATAGAGCCTTCATCAATTTCACTCCATCGTTTAAATTCCTACTTTATTACCACTAGGTTGCTAAGCATTTGAAGTCATTAATCTTGCATTGCTAATTCATTTAAACAATATCAATCTTAGTTTGACTTCATTTTTTCGATATTTCTTTATTTATTTGTGTTCGTTGGTTTATGCCCCCGATTTTAGCTTTCAGATGGTTTTATGTAATGAATGTATTTATAGAAATTTGAAAAACACATTTATTTAAATAAAATAAATTGAGTAGTTATTACTTTAAACGTTTATTTAAATTAGTAATGTCAGACTGTATTTAAAATGTTTTTTTTTATTTTTAATTTTTCGGAGAGTTTGTACGTTTTAATACTTTGTACAAAGAATGACAAATGAAAGTTTAATCTAAAGTTTAGACTCTAAATTTAAACTCATTTATTTTTCAAACTTTCAAGCTTTTTGTCTTCATATGTCATTGTTTGGGACAAAAAAGCACAAGTTTAAGTTTCATGTATTGTTTCCAAGCAGTATTTTAAATAGCTAAATATCAGAATATGCAAAATCATTGAAGCAGTTTATGGATAAATCCTACATTCATCAGTCTTTGGGAATCAGATATCATGTCATCCTAGTTACAAATGAAAATCTTGAAATCATGCAAACAAGAGCTTTCACGCCGGGGCATTAACTATTAGAATCTAGGACAGATCTCAAAAGGACTAAGAGACATGATGCCAGATGAAGACCCCTGCCCTTGGATGCTGATTTAAGCCCCCACATCACATAAGAGTCCCGGTCCTTGCGTGTCCTTTGCGCTAAGCAGGTGCTGTTTGCAGAAGGAACAAAGACTCTTTCTTGTTTTTTTCCCTGTTGCATTTGCCGTTTCAGAGATGAAAGACATCAGTTTCTCGTCAAGCTTTCACCTGTCTAATTCTCTGTGGCACAAATTCCTCTTGTCAGACAGCCACATTTTTGCCAGTTGCTTTTCTTAGCCGCTGCTTTTAGACCGGATCCATTGATCGGCCTGGTCTCACTCACGTCATTCAGCCTTCTTTCGCTTTATTTACCCAGACTCATACGTGTCGATCAGTGCAGCTGACAAGCCTGTAGCGCAGGAAGCGTCGCCCAGGTAGTGGGAGGATTCATTAGATGCATCCATCTCTTCCTCCACCTGTTCTCCCTGGGACGCCCTGAGGTTAATTAGCACATTCGATTAGATCGACGCCTCCACCGTTTGCCCTCATTTCAGTCTCCCCTCTTGATTGTCTTTCCTCCTCTAAACCTTTTCAAGTCTCACACGTTTAAGAATTCACTGCGAACAGTGAAAATTAGGTTGAACCGCTTTAGTGGTGAACCAGAAGAAGATTTTGTTACTTTGGTTTTTTTTTGGAGGACCGATGGATGAATAAATGAATGGAGAGGTAGAGTTGTGTAGGGATGAATGGATGGATTAGAGATGTGGCTCTATAGTACATACATACATACATTGACCCGTTGAAATGTGGATTGATGGATAGGTGAAATAGTAGATGCAGTGATCCGAGTGGATTGATTAATAAACGGGTGGTTGAATGCATAGACAGATTCATAGATGGATATATAAATGAATAAAAGTTCTCCAACAACCTCTAACAACTCATCACTGTGAAGCGGAATTCTACAAACACTGTCATAATCCGTGTGCAAAGCCTTTCTTAGGAGGTCAGGATTTAATTAACCGTCAAGCCATTATCATGCCTGACCATGTTCAGCCATTTGTTTATTGAATTTCCAATAAGATAACTGCAGAAACAAGCTCTCCATTCTACATTCTGTCTCCGAATTCCGCACTACATTTTTTTTTCAAGCTACCATAGAAATGTTCTTTGACACAAGCTTGCGCTTCTCTTTTAACAAGCTGATATCGGGTTAAAACTGTGGCTTGAGACAATGGAGTGCATTTTCTAGAACACTTTTTTTGAATTTAGCTACACAATTGTTCTCCAGATTGGATTTAATATCTCTGATTTAATTGGTTTACTTTCAGTCCCCATGAAAATGCGTTCCTGAGAGTGTGATGGTTTAAATGTAGAAGTATTGTGTTTATTGGAGCTCCAATTGTAGTTTGGTGGTGCAAGCACAACCTTGGCGATTATGTCTGAATGCCTCATTGTTACTATCTGCTAACACCTTGGTATTTACTTCAGCTGGCTTCAGACTTGTTTTGCCTGCTCGATGTCTGACATCGTCACAGCTCTTGAGACAATAGAACCACACAAAGTCTATTTCTCCGTCGTAACACACCTTTAGATAACATGCTGTTGACGGATACATACCCCTCTATTACAATGACAAAGACTAGTCTGACACAGGTTGGGACATAATATCTCATTTTGTTGTAGCCTGGCGACACCAGCTAGATTTTGCATCTAGTGTGGCCAGCAGGCCAGTGAATAACAGCAAGGTTAAATGCCTCTTGCTCACCCACAACTCTTGGGAGGAGGAGAGAGAGTTTGCATGAGTAAGGCTGGAGATGAGCTTTCGGCGTGAATGAGGATGGATGGAGAGATGAGAGATGGAAATGATGAATGGTGTGCTTTGGATGTGCCTCTCCTTTATGTAAAAGAGGGGCTTTCAGACCTGACACCACCATAAATCAGACATTCACTTCTCTCTCTCTCCCTCTTTAATTTCATTACAACGGCAGGCGAAGAACCACGTTTTTTTCACTCTAGGGTTAAACTATTGAGGGCTTTGCATTTGAGTAATATTCACCGTTTATACACATGCATACACTCACCTAACCAAAACTGTTTTGTAACCTCACTTCCCAAGTCCCATTTTGACAGGCCTTTCAAAAAGGCCTTTAATGTTGTGATGTCTAACCAAAGGTCCACACAAATGTCCATAGGTCCCCAGTTTACTTGAAAAATCAATATGATATGTCAGAATGCATGCTTAGTACACATCAATATTCAAATATTTCTGTGACTTTCTCATGCATTTAATACAGACAACAATTGCGCATATTTGTATTGATATAATAGCACACACATCTTATACTAACCTAGTAACTACAGAGTCACTGAAAAATTTATTATACATGTTTATTTTTGTTACATGCCATTTATTATATCAAGCGTTTTTTTGAAGTCATATTGAGTTGAATTTGTATATTTTAAGCATGATTTGTAGTTTATATTAAATTAATTAATGTTAAATCCTGTTTTGTTGCATTGTTTTATTCACATCTCAAATACTAACTAACTTTAATATATAATGTAAATACTGTAAACAATTCAATGAAGTTTACAATCAGTTTAAACTTGAAACAATCAATTCTAAAACACTAAACCTTGTTACAAACGGTGAAAATGTTGTGGAAAACACTTTTCTTCCAAGTGACAGAGGGGTGTGTGTGTTTTAGTTGCGTGCGAGTTACGCTTTCTTTTTAGTACCTCGGCAAACATCTGTCCTCTTTCAGCTAGTTGAAGTACAGGTATGTGAACACGTTTTTTCGGTTTGAGGTGACGTGGGCTCCAGCTGTTTTGGCAGATAAGCTGTTGCCGTCGAGCTCGCAGCTTCCCACAGTGCATCAGTGGAACAGAGCGACTTCTGTCATCGTGGACTCTCACTGTTCACCAATCGCACCCTTCCTGCCAGCCGCCATATGCTATCACAGCCTCACACACCTCTGCCAACTGTCCGTCTGCTTTAAAGGTCCGCACACTACACACAACTCAACTCCAGTTACTATGGCTACCTACCGACTTTTCTTCTCAGACATCGATCTGTTCTCAACATCAACCGAGCTTCTACAGAAATCACACCCGGCCCGGGCGACTGTGACCACAATCAATTGTACGCAGATATTCTCCAGACAATAATTGCAATGAATCTTCGAGTGCACTCGCTCCGATAGACCTTACAATGATTCGGGCTGCCGTGTTTTGCAAACAGAGAAAATCTCTTCCAACCTGTCTGTCCATCAGGGCGTTCCACACTTGACAGCCTTTAACTGGGTAATCACAGCCTGCATCAGCCGAGAAGGCTTCTGTCAGATAACACTGACCGGGTGAAGACGCGCTCCTGAAGCACATTTACTGACCAAGAGGATGGAGCAGCTAATGGCTAAAGCTAGTCTGCATGTATGCTTTTTTCTTTTCTTAGAGCAATATGCAAAATGCAAAGTGTGATTTCAAAAGATTTTTTGTTTAGTAGTACGGTATATACTTTGTTATCATAGTGCTAAATCTTCCTAGGAGTTCTTAATTGTGGTTTTTCCAAATATTCTTTTTTACATCACTTTAAAGTTTCAGTAAGTGTGCTAAGCTTTTTCTAAGTAGTTTGAACAAATTATGTCACAATGGTGTTGGTTTGGTGACCAACTTTTTGTGTTCAATGATTGCATTCTCTTTTTCAGGTGTGTCGTAACACACTGTAGTGATTGAATCTGTAATCTATTTCTGATCTCTTCAAAATGGATTTTATGAGGAAAAAATGAGGAAATATGTAGTTATCTGATATTATATATCTATACATATATGATAAAATAATTACATTTACATTTATTTTCCTCTGCAAAAAAAAAAAAATTTCACTAAATTGTGATTAATAGTCTTTTAATGCCAGTGTCTTTGATCCCATGAGGTGAAGCAGTTTTTTTGTGTCCTGTGTGTCTGAGTGTTGGTGGTCTGTTCCCGAGACAAAGCGTTACATAATTTAACAAGAAAAGCAAGTAGTTTTGGTATGTTGTGCAGTTTATCATCGCACCTCGGTTGTCACTGATTCTGGAAGCCAGAGCAAAGCAGTGGAGCGAATCGAAAGACTGGATCATTTCAACTCTCTTGGACCTATCCCTTCTCTGGAGCCATAAATGATTGGTGGGACTCCAAACAAGATATTTGAGAGTTTAATCTTTTCTCAAATATCAAATCTGTCCATTTATTGAATTTTCCTCCAGTGTTCTTTTCCAGGTCTGGATTCAGAAGATTAAGCCAGATCGTCAGCATCTTGTGTGAATGCAAAGCTCATCTTGAGTAATTTAGCATCGGGGTTTCTGTGCAAATCTTTTGGCTTGGAAACATGTTTTTCCTCCGATGCTACAGATGGAGAGAAGCAAATCTTCTCGCGTCAGGCATCATGTGCTTCCTCAACTTTGCAAACACTGAATGACTCAATTCCTTTCAGTGCCATGTTTTCTCAGCCCACCTTGTAAAGGAGACCCTCGCATTCCTAACAGTCAAGATCTGGATTTGGATGCTTTTAAATACCTGTTTTAAATGAGTTATTAGCTTTTAAAAAGAGCCATTATAAAGCTGCTAACTGATCAGATTACAGTCACGGCTGAGGAAACGTTCGAAAGCAATACGTTTGTCTTAGGAAGGGCTGGCGTTTATTGGTGCTATATGAAATCTTAAGCTTGGAATTTCTCTGTGTATTGATTTGTTTTAGTGGATTTTCGGTGGCATTTGCTCATTGCGTTCTCACTTCCGAGTTTATCGGATGACTAGCGTCTCACAGATTTCTGCAATCGAAGGAAACTATGGAGCATCCAGGAGCTTCTCTTTTCTTTTAATCCAATGATCCGCTCCCCTCCATCTTCCCGACCCACATTTAAACAATGTTCCTTTGCTGCCAGGAACTCAATCTCAACCTAATTTGATTTTGAAGAATAATCTGAGAAGCAATTTGGCTTCTCGCACACAACGCATTTGCTTTCTGGGTAAAAGGTCATCGCTCGTGTTTGTGTCTGGAATAGCAGCTAATCCTAAACTCTCTTCCAGGAGCAGGAACGGTGACTTTGTGTGTGTGCATTGAAGGAGATGTTTTTGGAGAAAAGATTTGCACTGTAAATCTAGTCTGCTGCATTGGGTAAAGAAAATAAATACCTGCGGTAATGTAAAATCCAGCAGCACGACAGCGAAATCCCACCGAGTCTCTGGTCAATAAGCAGCGCGTTCTGCGGAGCAAAGCAGCTAATGTAACACACATCTATTCTTGGTTCAGAATTGCGGGATCCTTTTGTACTGGAACATAAGTGATTTCACAGTGACCCGTGTTATTGCACTAGAATTTCTATCGTCCCTTTTGAACTAATTTTTTTTGCAATCCCATGGGAGAGACTCTGTTATCAACAAGCCAAAAAATTCTACTTTTTTTCTTCCAAACCCTGGATGTTGAGGGTTATAGCCTACCATTTATGGATGAATACTGAGTACCAGATATACTACATGGCACACATTGACCTGATAATGGAGTTTGATGATGAATGGAAAATTTGTAATCTAGTTATTCTTTCGAGAAAACTATTTTTTTATGATTTTAAAAATTTTGCCAGGATATTTTGGTTAGTTCACTTATTGTGCATTGTGTAGAATAAGTATGGCATGACATACAGAAACGGAGTCACTGTCAGTGGCAGATTATTTCTGAGTCTGTCAAGACAAGGTGTCCGGTTTAAGACATTGGCCCCTAATCCAGGATTAAGGATTTTGCAGACCACCACGATGAGAAGGGAAATGATTGTTTTGTGCAGACTGACAGTATCAGAAATAGTGTTTATAAAAATGCGTTTCAAAAAGGGTTTAAAGTGTTTCTAAATGTTTTTTTTTTTTTTTTGTAGAGTGTTCTAATTATATCAGTTTTATATTAGAATAGGGAGGAAAAAGACCAAGTCTGAAAAATGTTGCGATATACCGAAATATGTTTTATAGCATAGCAGCATTCTAGACAATGTCCAGTAAATGTAAAAGGGCAATATTTGTTACACAAAATCATGTAAAAATAAAACATATTTTTGATGACTTCTATCTGCAATAAATATAACTCGTTTTTAAATATAATAAATATAACTAGAAATGTGGATCATCTTTTTTGTATTGTATTAAAAATGAATAGGGTCAACATTAAAATGACTTGGATGGACCCCTTAATCTTTTAAGAGAGACTGTTTTGTAATTGTTTCTTACCTCTGGTTGTATGTGCAATTCTCTTTACGCTTCTCTTCGGATGAGGTGCTTTTTCTTCTAAAAAGGAAATCACTGTGCTTGCTAGATTAATGTCTTGGGAAGGCACTTCTTCTTGTTGACAGAAAAGCTTCCCTTGAATGAGCAAAGGCCTTCTGCCGAGTGTGCCATGCGTTTGCATGTTTCAATACTGCATGCCGGAGAACGTCCTGCTTCTGTGACTTCATTGGCATTTCCATTAAAGGACAATAAAGGTGGGTAGTCGTGCTTGAGGTATATTCACCTGCAATTTCAGATTTCTGTGGAAATTGATCATAATTTTTCCACTATTCTAGAGATACGCATATGATTTCACTGTCAAGCAGACTGACACAAATGTTGGCTAAAAAACACTATTCTGTTTAATTTATATTAATTTATTTTAATTTTTTTTCCTTTTTTTTCCTTTTGGTTTTGCTCTCGTTTTTTCTTAACTTCTTGTCTGGACAAAAGCATTTTCTGATTCTGATGGATGTGCTATTTAGCGCTGACATCAGGGAGTTGTGAAATTGTCAATTTTTATGTTTCTTGTGGCTTTTAGGGTGATTAATGTTCAGAGATGCCATTATTTTGCTCTCAGGCTTGGCTGGACCATCGGCCGCTTGAGTGATCAGATGGAGCTTTTTATTTCTGATAGAAATTACTATGTTTTTTGGATGTCCGCTACTTTATTTTGTTTTTGAGTATTTTGTTATCGATGGTTGTTTTTGTTGTTGTTTTTTTGAAGGGTCGAAGAACTGGGTTTTTTTATTCTATGGGGAAATTGCTTTGTCTTCATTACGCTTGCTTTCATTTATTT
>SOMO01000056.1:1115863-1143497 GCA_028128575.1 Paedocypris carbunculus | reverse complement strand
AAAAAAAATTAAGAAGGGAGGGTGAATTAAAGAAGTGCGGAGAAAGGAAGGCAGGAGGAGGAAGGAAGAAACAAAATGTTATTATAATTAATATACAAATTAAATGCAGCTCTATTAAATTGCACAAAAGTTGTTTTTAATATAATTATTGTTTAATATAATTATTTAATAATTACACAAATTAATTTAGTAATTACAAAATAAAAAAAAAATTCTCCCTGAAAGTAATTGGCAAAAAAAAAGAAGTTGCTATCAAATAGAAATGGTTTTAGATACAGAAGTTATGCCGTTCTTGTGAAGAATCCACAACCAGTTTCAGGAACCTTGCAGCTGCCGAAGCAGGCGGCGTGTGAGATGGTGGTCCGGGATGCATCTGAAAGGCCACTTGTCACCTGACAAGAGTGGAACCGCAGGTACCTGGGTACGGAGCTTGTCAGGGTCATCGTTTGTAAGAAAAGCAAGTTGATGTGGAAAAGAAAACGGAAGGTGAGAGAGAACTGCAGCCAAAAGAGATGTGACTGATGGTTAAAGTTTACCCTAGTGTGTGTGTGTGTGTGTGTGTGTGTGTGTGTGTGTTCATCTATCTTCTGGCTCTCATGGGTTTGGACCCGAGCAAGAAAGTGAGAGACGGGAGAGATACAGTGGTCCATTTGTGTGTTCGACCCATCCATCCGTTCCCACGGTACTGAGAGGAAGAAGTGACCTCGATGAGCTTTACCCCTCATCCGTCTCTTTTTCTCACACGCTCTTACACAAAGGATCTATTTTCATCAACTTAGGATATTTTACTAATTTATTTCATCTGGTGTGTTTTTGCCGGTTTTGCCTCATTTAAGATTCCAAAGCGTTCGAGAAAAAAAAAATTGAGTATTTTATCGATAAATGAAAATGTCTGACAAACTCACCCCATTTAAACTTTACTTAAAAACGATATTATGTTTGGAAAAACTCTTGATTGAGCCGCATGAAAGTCAGAAGTTCTCAGACTAGGAGTGGAGCAGTACTGACATTTGCGAAGCACGTTCCTCTTTTCTCGTCAATACAGACCAACTTTTTCAAGGAAATAATTCCACGTGTTTCACAAGCTTTTTGAAGCGTCATGTTTGGTTTGAAACTTGAACTTCGGGATTTTCTTGCCTGATCTGATGTCTGAACTGGGTTCGGGATATATTTGTGCACATTTGTTTTTGTTCTTGCTCAATCTTGTGTGGCGTGCAGTTTGACGCCTCTCAGCCTCAGCACTCTTTAGCGGCTTTAACCCTTTTTGTGGATGCAACATTTTAATCTCTCGGTGATGGAGACCAACTCTCACATTCTCATTCCTTTTCAGTTTCGCTATTATAAATAATACATGAGTAGTCTCTGAATGTCGCCGTCAGCCAGACCAGATCTGACTTTACATTGCAGGAAAAAAAGAACAAAAACATCCAAGTCGAAAGAGAGCGGCACTTTGAGAGCAATGCAGATAGATCGACAGAGGGAGGACAGAATTGGAACAGAGTTGGAGTGGTTCAACTTTAAAATCTCCTGCAGTGCCGATAATAGAATTGCCTGAGATGCTCATAATTATTTATTGGTATACACATACTGAATGTACAATGCGAACAAACTATGCATATACAATATTGTTGGCTTTGTCAACTGCTTTGTCAATTGTGAAGAGAATTGTTGTCTTTCTTTCTAAATTGACTTTCTAAATGGACATCCTTTTAACAAGTTTGTTCAAGTTCAAGTTCTGAGCATTTGTAAGGCGCTTTTCACAGTTTTAACTCTCAAAGCGCACAAAGTTTGTGAGCCAAACGTCGGTTATACGTATAAAGGCTTGAACTTGAGTTACAAGGATGAAAACAAGTTTTCTTCTTTCTTGTGCCTAAGCGATTAAATGCAAGTTTTTATTTCAGTGTGTGTGATTGCAGTGAATAAGAATGCTGTGATTTGTGTAAAACAAAAATCACTGAGCTTGTAAACCACCGCATCTTGTGTCTTAACAGAATCATTTACGTACCAATAAAAAGATTTTTTAGGTAGGCTTGTGTGACATGTTTGAGAAAATAGTTTCACCACCTTGAACTAATGTCCAAAAAATGCACATTCTTCCCCGCTTTTACACTTCTTGGAGGCTCTCAGTCGAGGTGGATGTTTGCCATTGCTGGAAAGGTTTGAATGCTGTAGATGGTTGAGCATTTTACTATGCATGACTCAGTTCCTGGTCGCTCCGTTTCCCATTGAACAGCAGTGATTAATCTGGTTAGTGATCCATCAGATGAAACTTCTGCCTTTTGGCTTTAATGGTCAGTGCAGGCCCTGGTCTGAATTATTAACAAGTTCATTCCTGTAGGCCAGGAACAATTCATCACCTAACAAAGGGACGGAGAGAAAGGAACAGATTGGTTGGGCAAAGTGAAGGCTGAACAAAACGGAAATAAATAAAAGCAAGTAGGGCAGATTCACACCAAGTCAAAAGAAATGGATGGTGAATGTTTTCATCTGCAGGTCACATTTGGATGGTGTGTGTGTTGTGTATTTGTCCAGCTCTCAAAAACACACTCTTGTTGCATTTCTTCACTGTCAGCTCTTTTCTGCCGACTTTTTTCTTATTCAAATTCAATTGTACAGTAGTTTTCCTTTTTTTAGATGAATCCCGGAGTTTTGTCTTAACGGTTCTTGTTTTGTTTGCCGTTAAACTTCATTTAGCTAAACGAAATACAAGCTAATCTGGATTTTCTGGTTTATTCTGTTAAGTGCATTAACGACAAGGACAGAGACCCCTGTGTGTAAGTGCAGACCACCCACTTTTTTAGACACTAATCTCATTGTAGATCTTAAACAGCTGACACTCAGCTGAGAAATATGTACCACTGCTGCAAAAACACCAGTTTTTGAATCCAGAAGTTACTTGAAAAAGTGAACGCCATTTTTTTGTTGTTGTTGTTGTGATGTCGATTTCTGAAGCGTGTACGTTTCATGGATGTGTTTGTAGCTGTTCGGTCACTGACCCAGAAAGTTTGAATCCTGCCAACTCGCAAAGTAAAACGGCCAGTAAATCAAAACGCACACAGAGAGACTGTCACTGGATGTGTAATTTAGTCATTTAGTGAATGTACTGGCATCAGTTTCTACATTATCGTTCGTTTTTTCCCCCCTGAGCTCACATTTTCAAGCCGAAACACACTTCAAGTCCCGCTCGTATTGATTTTATTGCTCTGCAGCTTCACGCTTGAAGAGTTACATTAGTTTCATTTGAAATGGCTCGATTTGATGGTTTCACTCATAGAGCTTATGAGATTCACTGGCCAACAATAAATGAACATTTCAAATTCAGGGTGTGCGGAAATAAATCGATTGTCTGGAAACGATGTTTGTAAACATCTAGTTTCTTTTCCGGTTGTCTAACTTTAAGGAAGTGACCAAATAAACCATGTTTATATTAAAAGCTAGTTCAAAGTTGCTGTCCATGTTTCTTAAAGAAACATTAAGTTTCATAGTTTTACAGTGAAACATTATAACATCTGCATACTGTTCATTGGAATCGAACCCACAACATTGGTGTTGTAAACTGTACAAAAAGTAGACTAAATAGGAGTAAAGTGTATTAAATTCAGAAGATTCCATGTTTATGTTGTTTGTTTTTTCCTTTATGGTCTTTGGCACCACGTCCGTGGTTGTGATTCCTAATGAAAACATGAATGAACAAAAAACTCTTCCAAAAAGGTTGTTTTGGTGTGTGTGTTATGCCGACGTAAATACTAGATTTCCCACCTATTTGCAAAATCTATTGTATATTTCGACAAAACAGTCAAACCCACCAACCTTTACCTTCAATGGGAATCAAACCCAAAGCTTTGGTGTTTCAAACTTAACTGCCTTAAAATGTGTCATTTTGTTGTGCAATGTATGTTCCTCCCGTTTTGTACCGAGATAATAATGGCGGACTTTGAGAAGTGTGGGGAGAATGACGGGAAGAGGAGGGTGTCTCGGGGGGGGGGGGGTGGGGGGGAGGTGCCAGAGCCACATGCTATTACTCCATTGCGGTCAGTGGCAATAACTGGTCAGAATGTGATAGCCTTTTATTCCCGGAAATTCAACTATTCCCAATTTAAAGGCTGCAGAAATTCCATAGCAAATTAAATTTGTGAAGCACAGCAGCTGACAAATGAGTAGTTGATTATATTTATGTTTTTGTGCTCTCGAGTGTCAAGTTAAATATTATTGCGTTTGATGTTTTGAGATTGAGATTAACAGACTGTTACAGTGATCACTGTAATGTTTTTATTGTTGTTTTTCATTATTGGATGTAAAACCTAGATTTGCACCTTGCATTGTTTGAGTGTGATGCCATGCTTTTTTATGTCTGGTAAAACCTTTTTTAATATTTTTGTTTTGTCAAACTGCACAAATTCTACGTGTGATGACATCAACTGATCTCATCTGTAAAAGTAAAAATACTGTAGTAGGAGTAATATTGTTCTCTGAAATATTTCAGAATATATGATCTTTGAAAGAAGCAGGTCAATGAATGGAAAGCACAGAGATGCTGGAGTTCAGCTTAAAAGCAGAAACATCTGGATATGTTTAGAGTTACGCTCTCTGTGTTTACGGCAGAGGTTTTTAAAGCGGTATGAAGTGGATTTTTTTCTTTTCGTTTCTGGAAGCTGTGTTGAGTTTTGAATCCTCTTCTGTCACGGGTCATTGGCCAGTTCACATTTCCTGCCAACACGACTCACCTACAGCGGTTATTAGTCTACAAATCTCCAACATGGTCTGATCCAGATATATTTATACCTTTTTGTTTTGTCTCACACAGGGTCTAGACAGAAAACCGCTTTCATCTTTGGGGGTGTTGTTTTCTAATCCGGATTTCTTCATCGGCCAAACCAGTGAGAGCTGCTGTGCAGTAAGAGCAAACTCTGATTCCACCGCTGCTGCTGCTGCTTAAAACACTGTGAGTTTCCAATCGAGATCTTTTTGTGTTTGCTGAGACTTTGTTTTTCGGTCTGTCGTACTATCACAGTAGGATGTCTGTTTCCTTCACCGTGGCAGACAAAACCATTCCTAGCCCCAGCGTCAGTTTAAGATTAGCAGAGCTAACAGACGTCTGGGTTGCATCTGGAAGCCTTAAAGGGACGTGACCAGTTGAGCTGAGATCAGTTTTAGTGTCATATCATTTTTTGGCTACTTGGTCCTAAACTTAAGTAGATTTGATGATTGCTTTTCTGCTGTACTGTTGATATTGGTAAAATAATAAAAAATAGTTTATCTTAAATAATCTATTTTGCAACCTAATCGAATATGACTCGTAGTATCTTTCCAATGAGAATCACATTATATTTTAGTCACTTTAGAAAAATTGACTCTTTTTAATTAAGAATTATGCGTGCTTAATGTTCAAATTACGTAATTTTAACAATTTTAGGTAATTGGTTGCTATAGCTCAGTGTAGCTTTCTCACACAGTTGTTGAAAATACATATTTTTACCGTAATTGTAAAATATGGTTGTCGGTTAAACCGAATGTGGGGAGATGAAAATGACTTGAAAGGATTCGGCATGAAACCGTTTGGAGAGATCAGAAAGATTTGTTTGTGTCTGTTCTAATGTCAACTCTGTGAATGCAAGACCTTTTAATGATTGAGTTTCGGGCTTTTTAGTTTCTTGATGGTGAGACTATTATGAGAAATTATGTTCTGCGATCAGGCAAAGCAAAACTGGGAGATGAAATGTCAATGTCAGTTAGGTTTTTTTCTTGTAGCTGATAGGTAGATGGACAGACCAATATATGGATAGGAGGACTGAAGGATGGATTGGTGGGTGGAGAGACAGACTGGATGCATGGTGTGCTATATGAATGGATTGATGGATGGATGGCTGGATGGATAGACAGACATACCAATGAGTGGACAGAATGACAAATTAACAGAGCAGAGGGTTGACAGACGGAGAGATGGCTGTGGGAATGGATGGATGGATTGAAGGTCAGATGGATGGACAGATAGACAGGCACATGGCTGTGTGTATGTACTGATGGATAGATGAACAGATAAATAGAATGAGTGGATAGAAGGACAGATAGATGGATTGATGGGTGAACAGATAGACAGAGGGCTGTGTGGATGGATGCATGGATGGCTAGACGAATGGGCAGTTGGATGCATGGATACTTAGACACACTAATAGATGGAGGGAAGGACAGTTGTGTGGACAGTTGTGTAATGGATTCAATTTTCTTTACTGAAACCAGCATCTGTTATTGTTGTTGAATGATTTGTTTTCGCGTCCCTTCAGCAGTTGTATTGTTTATTCCAGCTTCTCTCTTTCTCTTTCATGCTGCTGTGTGAGCAGAAACAGCGTAAACTGTCTCGTTCCTTTTGTTCTGAAATCCTCGCTTTCAATCAAAGGTCACTGATGACCACAGAGAATCACTTGGGGCAGTGTTCACTCAAATTGCATCACATTGTTTTCCCCCGCTGCCCCCTGTGTGTGGTAGATGATGTGGTATAAAGCCCCTCGCTGCAGGTCGTGGTCCTAGAACAGCCTCGGCCTGGTGAGAACTTTTTTAAAAGGTCAAGTCAGTACTGAAAGCTTCAAGTTTATGCAACGTAAAGGAAATAAAGACGAAGATTTTCTTGATCCACTCAAGTTTTGATTGATTTGAGCTTTTAATCTATTACGATGTGAGGAAAATGTTCTTCAAAAAAACAATTTCTTTGGACCAGTTTCAAAGTGCCAATTTCTGTACAGAATTGAAAGATGTTCACTTTGACATGTGCAAGTGCAGCATGTTGCTTGTGTAGATGTTTGCCTTGTCAGGCCGTGTTATAGTTTCTGCTCTTGATGAATTTCTGCTTTTTTTTTTTTTTAAATCTTCTGAACTTCGGTTGAATCTCAGCTCAACGAACACATCTGAACGCAGCGAGAACCAGTTCGAAAGTGTTATTACAAATAACTATATGTATTTAATTATCCATCTATTTTCAAGCGGACACTGTTTTTTTTTTCAGTTTTGGGTCATGTGGAGTTGAAGGACACTATGGATTGGTTGTCGACCAATAACACTCGCACCTTCACACTCTCACTCATTCCAGTCACCAATTCTCCTGCACGTTATTTCACGATGGGAGGAAACCCACGTAAATATGGAGAACAAGCCAGAAAGGCCCAGTCTCAAACCTGAACATGTCTTTTTGCATTTTCCTAAGCAATTAAGTTTAGTTGATGAGGAATGACCACGTGTTATTTTAATGGACACTCAGTCACTGAAAAGTTAATCGAGAGTTAGCCTGGCGTGGGTCCTATACCAAGTGACCACCGGATGCACAGATGTTTTTCTCTCAATCCTCGTCATTACAAAAAGAGATGATCTGGAACATCTTTCATAATCCAGCATAAACTATTGCAATTTCTTCAAAAAGTCTGCTCTCATATATTTTGTCAAATCTGTTTAAATATGTGCAATTTGTGCGGTTTTGTCCTTCTTACTAAAGGAAAACCCTAAATCTGTATTTGGCATGAAATGACAGTTGCAGATAATGTAAAAGTGAAGATTAATAAATCTCATCTTCATCTTTGACGTTGCACTTTAGCACGTCTTATTCTCTGTTATATGAGTCAGCATTGCAATCTTTATGCGCTGAGGAGATTTGATTTAGTGACCTTATAGACTCCGATTAGGGAATAAGATGTTTACTCGCTGTCCTCTATAGAACTCAATAAAAATGTGTACAGGGTGTACATTCATTTCGTACCCCATATCCTGATACTGGTGACTTCCCAAGTTTGGAGAGTAACCTTCCAGAATTGTACACACCTATAAATTAATAATAATTATGAATTAAATACATTTGTGTGATTTGCTTTCCCTCTCTTCTGGTTGGCAGAAAAATATGGCCACAATATGATTGAATGATGTTTTCAATAAATATTGAATCATTTAGACCTTCTCGTTTAGAACCAAAGACCAGAGGAGGGAAAAAATACAAACCAATATTCCAACATTGGTCAATGAAAACTCAAGTTAATCTGATGTCCCTCTCACAGATGTGCAGATCGTTTTCCTACATCCTGAACAAAGCCAGAAAAGTCTTTTGAAATGGTTATGCCACTGGACAACACGGTATTGATCACGCGAGATCGAGAATCCGAAGTTTGTCTGCCACGCTAAGTGGTTTTCTTCTCTTTGGTGACGTTCTCATGTGGTTTTATCGCTGAATCACATGGTCTTGACAACAACGCCATCTGAACCAAAACATAATGCTGTGGGACCGTTTTAAAGCATTAGCTCCTTTTTAATACAACTATAGTTTCATAGCAAGCGTTTTCTATCACTATTTACCTTGATATATGGTCAATAGATAACGTACAAATTATCGCCAATCCCCCATCTTTCACTAAACTCTTAAACGGGTCGTGCTTGAAAAGTCTTGAGATCTCTTTTCATTAGCATCTTGGCTCTAAGGATCACTTTCTAAGTCCCACCACCAGCTTCTCTGGTTATTTTTGGTATATTTATGTCTGCGAGAACATCCCCTGGGGCCAGTTTGAGTTGTGAGCTTCAGTGCCCTGAGACTAACAGGCAGGAGGAAGCAGATGGTTCCGAGGAGGGGTGACCCTGTAGCTGTACTCTGACTCCGGCGGAATTATTTCCTCCAGAGTCACACATGTCTTGCTTCTTTAATCCTAATAGATACCCAAACAACACACACACACATTTGCCACGGGTCTGTCATGCACATGGATTGTCCTCCCACCCTGTACATACAGGAATTCTTGCGATTACAGTCAGTCGCATTTGACTGTAAATATTGTAAAACCGGCTCTAGTTTGGGGGAATTGGACTTGTGGCCTCGAGTAACAGGTTCAAATCCTTGCCCGGCTGGTTCTACAACCAGTGTCCTTGGGCAAGACACTGACCCCCACACTGATTGTATACAGTAAAACTAACTTACTACTTTAAATTAGCATTATGAATTGTAGATCCAGAGGACTCTTTAGTACATGTTTGTGATATTTATTGTAATATTCATCATGAACCTTTGTGATAACGTTTCAGTTACTCTTACTAGATTAGCTGAATGTCTGATTTTTTTACAATGTAAATTTTATTTTATTTTAACAATTAGTCAACAACACCAAGTGAATTTTAAATGATTCAAGTGGTCACAAGAAATGGAAGAAACATTGGTTGCAATGATCTTTTATTTGGTGGGTCTACATACATAAACAAATGGGCAAATACAGTTAAGCCTCGTTATTCAACATTTTACCAATCTTCAGGGCAGAATTCTGTTTATTCAATTGTACTGTTAAACATGGTCTGTATAACGTCTATTCCAGACAGCGGCATGCAGCCATTTTGTGGTCATCTGAAACATAGCTTCCTATAGTGGTCAGGCTCTTTCTAAGTGCATGAATATTCCATGTGTTTAGACTTGTGGAATTCTATAAGTAAATAGCTGTGGCATTCTTAGTGGAAAATTACTAAATGTATACTGAATTCAGCAGAACAGTACATCAAAAACATTGCGTATACCTTTTTAAAGTTGAAAACTAAACGTTTACCGACAGAATCATAAAACTTTCAAAACATTGAACGGAAACCAGTAGGAATGTTGCAATAAAGGGAAGGTGAGGGAAATGGAGCGTGAGCGGGTCTGGTCAGAACCACACTTGGAATTTGTGACATGCATTTGACCCATCCAACTGGTGAAGTGAACGTGTGCACACAGACACACACAACACACAAGCCCAGAGCAATGGGTGGTCTTAAGACGTTAAGTCGAGTTGATCAAGCCGGAGAGAAGACCAAGTGTAGTGTTTAGTTCTGGGATTCCAACCGACAACTAAGTCCAACTCTCTAACCACTTGTCCACCACTGCCCTTAGTTAAAATCACTTGAAATGCTGTAAAAATCAGTAGAAAACATTCAGAAAGGCTGTTCCTGACTTGTTGGACCTTGAGCTATGTGATCTGTAGAGTAATTAAAGGCAGCATCTTGTATTAGTTGGAAGGTGTTGAGTGGAAAGCTTTCTCACGGCCTATTGTTATTCAGCAACAGCACAGCATTAAGTGGGATATTGATCTTCTGATGTGATGCATCCTTTGGGATTCACCCACTACTGATCCAGGATCAGGTCTGTCAGTGCTACATGTCTCTCTCACACCTCCGCCGGGACAGTCACAACCACCACGGAGATATGGACATGATGTGTTGTGCATTGGTGTGAAAATCAATCCGAGTCCAGCTAAAAAGCAGCATCAACCCTAAACTTGTTTTAAGCTTCAATCTTGCCTGAGTTTGTACGCAGTAATTCCACCGGGACGATTGTCGAAAAGTGTGGAGTTCTGCCATCACGTCGCCCTTCTGCTTGATTTACAAAGTTCAGAAAACTTGGTCATTAGTCACTCTTC
Organism: Paedocypris carbunculus; assembly: GCA_028128575.1. Lineage (NCBI taxonomy): Eukaryota > Metazoa > Chordata > Actinopteri > Cypriniformes > Paedocypris > Paedocypris carbunculus. The sequence goes on along the minus strand of SOMO01000056.1, from coordinate 1,133,094 downwards.
TGCTTCCATGAACACAGGATTCACTCTATGAGACAAGTGGCGTGTCCCACAGCGTTGAATTATACTGTGCAAATGCTTCCAATCTGCCTGACTTATTCTCCACCCAGGCAGAGGATCTCGTCTCATTCTCCTCAAAGATTCTGGTGAAATGATGTTTGAAGAACTGTGGAAAATCTCAGATTGGATGTTCGTTCTTCCCTTTCATCTATCTCAATTGTCTCTTGTTCTTCGGATTTGTGCCTGGCATCCTGTGGTGCTTCATCTCACTCTCTTCTCAAGCCAAAAAGCTTTTCTAATTATATTCTGACTCTAACATGAGCAACTTGTGGAAATTCTCCATCCAACGACTTTTGTTCCTCTAAACGTTTTAACCGAAAGCTCAAATCTGAATTTGTTTAAGCCATATTTAATAACCTTCTTGTTTACTAGCTAAACTCGTTTTCTCAAATCAGGACTCGCGACCTCCAGTGAGGGCACATACCGTATTTTTCGGATTATAAGGCAGCTGAAAACAATGGCACAGGCTGGATTTACTCATAATTTTATCATAAAAGTGCTTTACGATTTGGAATAACTACAAGGTAACACTTTATTAAGCTTCTGTTTCCCTAATAATAAAAAAAAAATGAGGCGAGTTTGTCAATATGGCCACTGTAGGGACCATATCAAAATTTGGTTCTGCATTTAACTAGGGTGACCAAGGGTCCTCTTTTCCTCGGACATGTCCTCTTTTTACGTTGTGTCTGGGGCGTCCGGTTAGTTTTGCGCCATTGAAGCATATGACCTCCGAGATGCCAAACCTGCAACACTTGGGTGGCTGATCAAACTCTCTACCGCTGGACCGCAAGGCACATAATCAGTTTTTAGGATTTTCAAGATGCTTAAGTCTTAGTAGAAATGACCTACGCGTCAACTCTCAATGGGAGTGCGCTACACTAGCACCGCAATCTCGCCTCGGCTGTGGGCTTGAAAAGCTGCCAAAAGAAGATAAATGCATTTAGCTGGATGTCCCATCCCTCCGCCTCTTCCACGGGATGCCATGATGCTCGTGCTCTCAGCCGGATGCAGTGAATGCGTATTGAGATGCCATTTTAGATGCCTGCGGAGTCTCCGATGGCAGAGTTGATACCGCAAATTGAGCTGTGGTGAGAGGGATGCGAGGACTTGTTAGAAAGGTGAAAAACCTGCATTAAGTCTCTAAGACCTGCCTCTACTAAACCTCAACATGACATTTATGAACAGTCTCCTAGTGATGCGTTATTCCTCTATCATCATGTCGCCCATCAATCATTTATCTTAAAGTGTTTATACACCAGCCGTCCTGTGATTCTCCCATGGCACAACAATCCCCTACAAAGTGTTAAGAAATGCCGGGACAGCAACAGACTGGTGATTAATGTGCGTATTAGATGCAGAGAAGTGCCTTTTATTCACAAAGGATTGTGGTCTGAGTGCGAGACATTCACACCCTCTCATCTGATAATTGCACGATAGAGACACGGTGAATCACTCTTATTGCATGGCCTCTTATCTCTTTTATTCCTTTTTTTTTTCAACTGCACAACAAGAGAATCCACAGTCGCATTCATTGATGCATGCAGTGCCTTGCATTCACTCTCTGGCCCTGGCCGCTTCTAACCGAATCACTCAGAATCAGCGCTGACTGTTCACAAGCTTAATTGGTGAAATGAAAGGAGCAGGACTAATGTCGCACAACCTTGCTCTTAGTTATTTTTTCTGTATTTAAGTGTCAATTTCCGTGAAACACTGCTGTGAGTAATGCTATAAGAGCACGGTTCACGGAATCTCCATCGCATCCAGGCTGGATCAGGCTGGGTCATGCTACTTGACTCTTGCACTTCTTTTATTCATTGTTTTTATTGGAGAATGTACAAAACACAAGGGTATTTGAATAAAGCATTTCCAAAATTGGCAAAATGAAGTTCTGAAAATGGCCAGTTCTGATTTTTTTTTTTTTTACAGTCAAATTTTAAATCACAACAAGCTAGAAAACCGAAGCAATATTTTCTGGAAATATACAGAAAACAAGAAGAGGAAAGTTCATGAACCAGGGCATCACTGTGTAGGATTCTGTAATTAATTCAGAGGATTAAAAAATCCACTTTTCAAAATCTTATTGGCTGGATTGGTTACCAAGCTCAGTGTGGCAGATATCCCATATGCTTTTATGGACCCGGGGTCACATTCCAGAATTCATGAAGTGGGTGAATGTGTGTGTGTGAGGTGAAAACCGTTTAATTTGATGTTAAATCTTGCAGCATGTAACGTGGGATCCACCTATTGACATTCTACATCCGTCGTAGAGCTGCTTTAATAATATTTGACTTTCTCGACCTGGACTGTAGATAAACGTGTCTGCGGGCATTTGCATTATTCACACTTCACACTAGAAAAGGGAGAAATTATCAATGTCAATCAGGTCTTTGTTCTAGGTGTGCCATCACCTGAACTGTTTGCACAGATAAACAGAATAAAACATTGCTCTAATTTTAGCTTTAGCTTTGCTTTTGGGACAAAATAATTGGCAGAAGATCAGTGGGTTCTGTTTAGAGCGTAACCAAACCTTTCGGATGCCTGCTCATCCGTGCCCTCCTTTTGAACGTTTGTGCGTTACGAAGGCTTACTGTTTTCTTTTAGCAACAAAAGACTAAAAGTTAGACGCTTTCGCTTAATTTATAATTGAAAACAGTTTGTACCTGAAATATAACTGTCACATGTTCAACTTTTTAGATTTATTTGACATCTGGGCGTGGCCAGTCTTAAGTCGCACCTCTGGGTTACATACACAGTTTTAATGTGCGCTCTTTGTCCAGACAATGAGTTTTTGGCCATGTTTGGCCCATTTTTCTCCCTTTATTTGAATAAAAGAAAGCAACCAAAGAGCTGTCTAAAGTCGAGACTTTACAAGGGCTTCTCTGCTTTGCCGCCACATCTCACTCAGTAGCACTGTAGTAGTGATGTTGCATGTCTGACATTTTAATGAGAAAAAATAATTGGCTTTACAGTTTGCCACAAAAAAATCCGTAAGCTTGATGGGCCATTTCACCTCTTCCGTGGTTCTCGTCACCTGCGGAGATGCTGCGTACAACCGATCGGTTGCTGGGACTTCCACTCTAGAGAAAGTTTTTAGAGAAAGTTTCTCAAGGTCTCGGTGTTCTCCAGTCCCTGCTCTGGACTTTATTATTAGCTTTCAGCATCAGGAAGTGTCTCTTCAAGACTATCTGAACTGCTTCATATGTGCTTGCAGAGGGATATTTATCCTAGTGCAAGAAATCTGGAACAATGTAGGATAATCAGGATATAAATGTTTATGACGATTGTCACTCACAGTTGTGTTTTACCTTAAAATTTTAAATTAAAACTGTGTTTCTTTTTTAGCCGTTATATTTGTATTGCACGTTTGCAATTACACTAATTGTTTGTCACTGATGAACACCTGNGGGGGGGGGGTGTTTTTATTACAGCACTAATATTGACTAATGAAAAGTTCAATCTTCTTGAAATCCTCCTACCCTTTAACACGGGGGCGTCTCTGTGGCCCACAACAGTCGTCTCCACAAACACTCTGAATTGCTGTTTTCTCTAACAGCAGCACGCAAGTCTCTTCCCGTTTTTGTTTCTGTCTGTTATTTTCCTTCACATCAATCAATTGCTCATTTTCTTTAGCCTCCTCCACACCATCTCTTTTGTGTTTCGTAATGTTCTAATCTCAGTTTGGTGTCATTGGCTCTTGCTATTTCAGAGCACAGTTCAGCCTGAAATCGCATCGGTTTTGCGTGCAGCGGCGCAGCTGATGGATACGAGCCGCCTCATGGGAGAGCCACGTACGAGGGTCCGTAAATGATGTTGCTGGATACGGGCCTTGCCAGCTTGTATCTCTTTCAGATTAATGCACGTTTCTGTGCTTCTGCTGTGAGCTTATGTTACAGTCAAAACCGTTATGAAGCGAGGAAGACTCATGTGATACTGCGCTGGCGTGTGACTACGACTTCTGGAGCTGCTACTGAAAGACCAGTCGTGACCAAACACTGCCTCGCTGCCTTAATGTATTGATTTGATTTGAGACTACTCTATTTTCAGTGAATCTTCTTTTAAGTGAGTCGCACAAACAAAGCACTTGATTTTTTTCCCAACAGAAGCCTAGAAATATTCCTAAAAGTAGGGTATGAGTTCCAGAAATAAAAATATTATTGATGAAGACTGCTGAGGTCACTATTGAGATGCTTTGAAGGATATTGATTTTTCTGATATGTGATGAGGTGTTTTCCTTATGTGATGTGTTTGAATTTACATTTTTAGGGAAGATATTTTCCAAGCTGCTTTTTTAATTTCCTGGTTTTAAAACAATTTTAACTTAATTTCCTGGTCACGAGGAGCAGCAACACTGGTCCTTGAGGTGGAACACAACCCCTGGTTTGGTGACCAGTCATGGAGCAGGACACACAGACACGCACATTAACACTCTCACACCTTTGGAGCATTGTATTGTTCGTTTATTCATTGGACTGTGGGAGGAAACCTGAGACCCAGAGGAAACACATGCAAAAGCGAGGGAGTCTCGATTGGGTCTTGGTGACAGTGCTATTCAGTATTTGAGAAGAGGCCAAATATTCAAATTCAGATATTGTTGGCTGTAAAAGGCGTCAGATTTTGGTATTTATATGGATTTGGTAGGAACACATTGAACAAAAGAGATGAAACTGGACAAGCACTTCTACTGCAGGACTCGGAAAACACAAGTTGTAACTACCTCACGATATCCTGCTCTGTTTAATGAGAATCTCAAATCTGACAAGCCGTGCACATTTATCACCCGCTTACATCTGCTTAATGACACCCAAGCAAGAGTGTTGAACACACACACGTCTCTTCAAGACACATTAACACACTGCTGTTTAGAGACCCGGAACCTCTTAAGAATGCAAACTCTGTGCAAAGGATTTATTTTTTTTAGTTCATTTTATTTGATGAGTTTGATATTTCGTTCAATACTTTGAAGATTATTATTTACAGATTTTAGATACATCTACGTCAGTATGATAATCCCTTTTAAAATAACGCAATACGACGAAAGCTTTAATTAGAGTGGTTTCTAAAGCATGTTTGATCTTTTAATCAGAGCTGGAATTAAGATTAAGTCTTGGAGATTGAGATTAGGATTACATGTAGGATTATCCAATTGGAAGACCAGAGGAATCTGTGGCATCATTTAGCATGTGATTGGAATGCAGTTTTGGAACATCAATATGCTCAGTTTACACAGACACACACACACTCACACACACCCCTACTTTGACCAGGTCTCATCCTAGTTTTCAATAAAACCAATGGATTCAGGAACTGCAATCAGCATTTTGTCATGGGAGAGATAAGATTTTGGTTGTAAGATGTGTTTGATCTTTGCTCTCACATTTGTTGTCTCCCCACTATCAGTATACAGATTAAAAAAAATGTATATGGGCGGGGCAGTTGTTGCCTAGTGGTAGGGAGTTGGATCTGCCACCAAGGTGTTGCAGGTTCGATTCTCGGTTCAGTGTCATCTGGTGTAGAACAGACTCATCAGACACAGATACAATGTGAATGATCCCCTTTTGCCGTCTTGGCATTCATGTTTGATGTCGTTTCGGCCAGAGGATGTTTGAAAGATTGGTTGTTTCTGTTTGTTGAGCAGAAGCAGCATGATGAAGTGCTTCATCTTCTGGAGAAGAGACTGGAACGCTGATTGTGTGTCAACACTTGCCCTCTCCGGCCTTTAGGTTCCTGTGTAGAAATCTGTAAATATCAGCGGAATAGTGAAAGGAATGATAATGACTCCCTGATCAGTGTATGTGTGTGTGTGTGTGTGTGTGTGTGTGTGTGTGTGTGTGTGTGTGGCACTGGATTGCTCAACACTGAGATACAGCAACTGGGGANCACACACAGCCACTCTCTCTCTCTCTCTCTCTCTCTCTCTCTCTCTCTCTCTCTCTTTCTCACTCTGTGACTTGTGACACACACACACACACACACACACACTTGTTTTTCTTCCAATTTTTTTCCTCTAATTGTGATTAGACGTCACAATTAGTGAGCATGTAATTGTCATGCTTCCCTTTCTGAAGTTTGCGTCATTACTGGATTATGTTTTGTCACTGGATTTGCTGTGCATTGTGGACACGAGCGTTGCGTGACTCTTCCTCACGACGCCTTTCCAGAGCAGAGCTCATCTTTCATTTTCTCTGTCACTGATGCCCCTTAATTGGAGCGGTTTCATGCGGTGTTTGGTTAGAATGAGAGGACAAGGGGAAGAGAGCGAGCGCCAGGCAGCTTTTGACAACCTACAAGGCATTTCTTTGATAAAGACTCTGCTATTTCCTCCTGAAATCCTCACTTACCCCGCTATAAAACCACTCGGTCCTCTGGGACGGCGGTGCGCAACAATTCCCCAGTGGTTCCTCTTCCATTTTATTCCTAGTAAAAGATCCCAAATTAATAACAAAAATAGACTTGCACTTAAAACTTTAAGGGAAAGACGCCTTTAGTTCTTTTTTACTCCAGCAGCACAGGCACTTCTATTACTCCCCGAGCAAAGGCATCAGTTCCTGTCAATGAAGACAGGTAATGCCTCTAAATAACAACCTTAAATATGAATGTGCCAGAAGTGGAATCAAGGTGCATTTCACATTCATAACCCGGGAACAACTGAGCCAGTTTGAATAATATTCTGCTTATTGTTGGAGGTGGCTGCTAGTCCTCAGAAGTCCTCAGTCCAAGAAAAGAGAAATTGATTTTTTTGTTCCGTCTAAAATGACTGATTTGCAAAATTAGCGAGTGCTCAGTCAAACGGCGGATAAAAATGGTGGCAAGCGAAGCTAGACGATAGATTGGTACCACTCCACATCTACCGTCTCTGAATTGCGCCTAGCGCGGCGGCGGAGATGGAAGGTCTCAGCGATCCTTCCATCGATCCGTTCAGCCAATGTCTGGGAGGGATCCTTCTCTGATGTCTGGTAAACGTCTGCTTGGTTGTGTTGACTTTGCAGGAAAGAAAAGCGGCGGCAGTTGAGCAGAGGTGTTTTTCGATGCTTATCAAGATGTCTGTGCACGACAGGGCATCCGAGTAATTGCCGTGATTCATGTCACATGCATCAGTGAGCAGTCCAAGGGAAGACCTGACGAGTCACGTGACTGTCTTTCAAGGCAATCAAAATGCACTGCCTCGTAAAATGTCACTTTCTTCAAAATTTCGCTCTTGACTTTGAGCGTCATTGATGCACGGCGATGGTGTGATGCTCCTCTCCACCATTGTTCCCATCGGGCTGGCGGCTAGAATCCAGCACAGGCCGCCAAAATGCCTTCCCCCAAGAGCCGACCCCTGTCAGAAAGGCAGCACCCTTTTGACCAGAGCAGATCCATTTCTTCCTTGGAGACCAGTTGACTGGCACTGATACCGAGAAGGTCACGACCTCACACTGACAGATCGGACAGCCGTCATGTGTCTGGTTCTTTTTAAGATGAATCCATATTAACATTGTAATAAATTGAGCATGTTGTAAATATTAAGCTGCTTTTTTGCTGTTATTGATCACTAGAACTTGCTTAACAATCTGATGTGTAGTTCTTCGAGTTTTATTTTTTTAGTTGGTCACCAATATGTTGGACAATCATTTGGACAAAAAAATGTGATATCATTTTGTTTTGCTTTGTTTTGATTGGATATGTCGTCAAATAATTGATCGGGATAATTTTCATGTCTTCTGAAGTTAGTAATTATTGATACAGATGACAATAACTTATACTATAACTATAAATTAGGACTAAAATAAACTATAACTTGAAATTGTGCCAAATGGCAAAATACTTTTTCCCAATAATTTTTTCATATCAGTCAAATTTGATATATGTCGATATTGATTATAATTAGCATATAGTTTAATGGGCTTTTGTTACACACAAGACATACTCATATTGAAAACACTGCATTAATGACAATAAATGTTACATTTTTTTTTTTTTTTTTTTGGTCGTCTCACCTGAATTAAATTAAAAAATGCATTCTTAATTTTAGAATTTATAGTCATGACTAACATTTAATCAAGTGATCAATTGAGTGAACACTTTATACTATTATTAGCAAAATCCAGATAATTTACGAATCATAGAATGCAATATATAATTAAATTACTAAAATATATGAATTATCTTTATTGTTTAACAACTTTAATACATTGAATTGTACCCAGATTCTGACTGCAAATGCAGAATTGAGATGCATGAAATACTTATTAGACGAATCCTTTGCCAAAATACGTAAAAGTGTAAAAATAACCGCAATCACTGTGTGAACGCGCAGTCTGAAACTAGAGAACGCAGATACGTTCATTAATACCAAAGATCAACCTTTTTTGTCACTCATCTTTTTGCTCTTTTTTTTGCTCTCCTGACACACTGTCCTTGTCTTCATATGCATGTCTTAGAGTAACGACCATGTTCCACCTCTAACCCAGCATATACCAATATTATCCAAAGTAGATTAAGATTTAAATATGTGGCTTGGGATAAAGGTGAGAGTGTCTGTTTGATGAGGCATAATAATTGCCTCTTAACTTTTGTGCTGTCAGGTCTCTGTCTGTCTTTCATTCTCCTTCCCTCGCTTTTCTGTTTTGAACACCCCAGTCTTTCAATCACACACCCCCCCTCCCATCTCCTATTTTTTCTCCNCTCTCTCTCTCTCTTTATCTCCCTCCTTCCTACCCTCCCTCAGGTCAGCAGGGGTAGACCCTCAGTAATTGCTCAACACTCCTTAAGTCCAATTCTAATTTAGCCCAGCAACAGCAGGGTGGTCAGTCACTGGAAATCTAATTAGGGACGCATATGTGTGCGTGCAATAGCTCACGCGTGTGTGTGCATGTCTCCTTCGAGATGGCGAGTGAAGTGAGTGATAGCGCAGAGCAAGCCATTTAAATCAGTTTAAAAAAACAGGCAGAATGTCTGCCAGGAATGAGGGGCTTTTTAAAGCCGTCTGAAGCTACGTATTCCTACCTGAATACTGACCTAATTGATTCTGGTTCCAGAATGGACTGGGAAGGGCTTAACACTGCTGTCAGCGCTGTGGACATGTTTGCCTGCTAGGTGACCCAGGGATCATGTGACCTTATCATGGGACGCGTCTGAGATAACAGCCTTCTTGTTGACAAAACCAACAATATTGTCTTTGTAAATGGCAATTGCACTCATTGGCTTTCCAAGTTCAAAACAAATAATCAATTCTGCTGTCTGAGACACTGAAAAAGTCTGTTGGATAAAAGTCTGTTTCCTGGGGAACCATGAACATGCAGTTTTCAGTAATAAATTGAGTATTAGTAGTATAAGGCTTCTCTGTTTACTGATTTATTATCTTTTAAACTAATTGAAAAACATACATTGTATTTTAGTTTAATAGTAGTCTTAATAGTTAGTAGTCTTGGTTTGTAGTCTCTATAGAATGAAGATTTTGTAAATTACATACATTATTTAATTTATTAATATGTTATTTGAAATTAGTTATTTTATAGAGCAAAAATTTAAATCAAACACATTGTTTTTAACCAGCCTCCTAAAAGGTTGTTAAATCAACAGTTTTTTTCCCCGTTTTTGTGGAGAATGATTCTAAAATAGCCTGCAAGACTAATGTATGATGGTTGTAGAATTACAGCACAATAGAATGAGTAACTGACAAATTGTGTTTCCAGGATCTTTATAAGTATTTAGAGAGAAGATCTGGCCTTGTTGGTCACTGACAGCGGGGTGGCTGTGTAATGGGCCATGGAGAGCCAGAACACTAATGTGCTTAATCGTGTTTGAAATGACAGAGGAGACTAGAGACCCCGGACTTTATTATGTTGGACCATGTATACAGAAAAAAAGACTGGTTCAATTGCTGCTTCTGAGGGCGTGAAAGGGTCCCAGAGTGTCAGAGAACGAGAGGCAGCGACTGAAGTGTGTCCGCTTTCCTGTGGCACAAAAGACAAAGGTGGGAACCACATTATAGAACCTCAATTTTTAACGAAAATGGTCTTGTTTAATTTCTTGGTATTAAACCACTACTACAGTGATGACTAATTGCTTGGAGACGACCTTCTGAAGGACAAAGCATTATGTTGTGACTAGCCAATTTGTATTTTTCATTTCATTAGCGTGACAATTTTTAAAATATCTGTATTTAATTTTCATGAATTTTTATCATGAAAGGTAAGGTACCACTGAATTTTATTTTGTTACACTACTTTTATTTACTATAACTACTTTTATTAAAGCTGGAGACTTTATAAACTGTAACGTACCAAACAGCAGATACACATCCATCAGGGTGTTTAGACCGTAGATGGTTCATGTATTGTCTTTTCCTGGCTGTTGAGTGGAGATTAGACAATCAATCACAAGTTCAAGAGCTTTTTGTATCCACAAACTTCACTGCAGCTTTCCTCCCTGCTGGTCACCCGTGTTTGCTGCATGGCGCCAACAGAGAGATGCCACTGACCTGAACAGGAAATGTGGGATAAACCAGGGTTTAGTCTCATATCGACAGCTGTTCACTCATCACTGTCTCCATCCCTCAAAATGACTGCACGAATGTGATCTGATTAGAGAGAGCCTTGTGTGTGGTGGTCCCAAATCTGTTTGCGTTGAGGGATTTTCTCATAAAATACACTTTTAGCAAAAGATTTGGCTTCATACGAGCAGTTTTGACTTCAGGATTCATTCCCACCAATGGCAGTAAACTAACAGTGGCTTGCTACATTTTTAAATCCTTTGTATCTTTTCACACAGTCACTCTTTAGATTTTAGTAGTGTTACATTATCAACATTTTTTTTTCTTTTTTTTTTTTTCATTTGAGGTCCATGAAGGGCTAGAATTCTTATTGTAATAATAGGTAAAACATCTGAGACATGGCAGTTTCAGCGAGACTGCACACACCGTTTATAATGACATTTCATCTTAAAGTTTTATGATTTAAGCTGTGAACGTTGTATCAACCCACAAGCTGTGAACGTATCAACCCACAATTTACCAGTCAAAAGTTACCAACAGTTGATCAACAAATGATACAAGTTCCTATGCACTTTTCAATGGAATGTTGGCACTTAAAATAAGTATTTTTTGTCTTAACAGAATTAAACTAAAATACTTCATAAATACATTTGAAACCTGTGTTGTTGGGGGAAAAAAAAAAAAAATTAAAAAAAAAAACATTTTACATTTTGGGACAATTACAATTTATGAAGATTAGTGGGAACATAATGAGTAACTTTGTGAAATGTGTTTTGTTCAACTTTAGTCACCAAATAAATTCAAAGTATGAAAAAACTGTCAGAGTACTTTTGACTTGAACCCCTGATAATGTCCGATAACGGTTACTTGATAAATCCATATTCTCATGTATTTTTCATTATTCTTCTCAGACTTTAAACATGCTATACTAAAAGAGGTTGCAAGGATAAACAACATGGAAACGGCCTTGAAAGACTTAGTGAATGATGAACATCCTGCAGAAGCTGCATGTGTTAGAGAAGACAAACTGACATGCACAGGGGATGCTTGAGAATTTGAAGCTAAAAATTGTGACCATATCATCACATTTTCTCTGCTTCAAGGGAGTTTCATAGCTGAGGTCACACTGAAAAAGCATAATCATATTTTCAATATTATTGATTAATATATAAATGGTTGACCAGATGCTGAGAATGTACTTAATTAGATCAGAATAAGTAAAATGACAATGATTGCATTAAGCAAGCGAGACACTGAACCCAGGAGAGATGGATCTAGAATACGTTCTGGCTGGCATCTAAAATCATTGTGCCAAGACTATTGTTGGACGCTGTATTTTGTGGAGTCTGAGTGTGATTCACAAAGCTTTACAGCAACCGAGCGAGTGAGCTGAGGGGAAGTAATTAAGTCCAAATCCATTTAGGTCATTTAATTAATTGAGGGACACGTTCACTGGTTTCCAAACCCTATCAGTGTTCACATCAGCCTTGAGTGCTGATTGAGATGCCATTTGGAGCATGAATTAATGGCTGCCGAGAGAAGAGCTCGGAGGAATGGGCTGTCTGGCCTTATCGCTACAACACTGCTGGGGTCTTAAACTCCTGGCTCTCTAAAGAGCGTTCCGCCTCAAGCAAGGGAAACATTACTATACTCATCTGTGTTCACAACCAGTTTGTCAAAGATTCAGTGGATTAAACTTTTCAGATGAAGTCAAGCGAGTCGCTCAACTCCATGCTTTTCTTGGGGAGGGAACCCAAAACATTTAGGATTTAAAACAACTTTCCACAGGAATTGCACATCATTTTGGCTGTGCAAATGTTTTTATTATTTGTATAAAACATTTAAAGATTACGTTTTAGCACGGCGATGTGTTGAAACCTTGTGGTTCTGTGACAAGTTTGTGGTTGCCGTTTTTTTTTTCCGTTTTTTTTTTTTTTTTTTTTTTTAAAAGGTGCACCATTAATAAATGTCTATTTCCTGATCTTGTGTAAACTGTATGATAAGGCAAATGCAAAAGAAAATGTTCACAAACTTTGTTAAATTCATTCACGAATAGATGGAACGAATAGTTGGAAATTTAAAGATTTTGTGCACCTTCTAGTCGGAAATATGGTAATCAAGTTTAAGTGGGGTTTTTTTCTTCTGTGCGAAAGCAAAAAATATCAAATACAAAGTAATGGCAAACCACCAGTTGCTTGTTATTCCGCTAACTTGTTTGTATCGTTCGTCTTCGTCACTTTCTTGTTTTTCTTTAGCCTTAATGCAGTTTCCACATGATGTTTGTGCCGTCTGCAATTTTGTGAACAAAAACTTTCTGGTTCTGCAGTCATGAGACATCAGGCTGAGCGGTTTGTTTGTGTCCGTAAGTGCCTCATGATTAATACTCAGTCTGGAGATGATCTCGTTTATGATTTTGTGCTAAATTAGTTCAGGAGAAGCATGTGTTTGTGGACATGGAGACGATGTTTGGACCATAAATCCTTAGTAGCCTTGTGCATTATATAGCACGGTGGTTGTGTGGTGGGAGTTAATACAAGCCTTTTGTATTTGTGTTGACTGAAGTGCTTAGGAATTAACACGAGAGGATTATTTGAGTCACTGATGCAAAACAGTCAATTGAGTGTAAAGGGTTGTTTGGCAGTTTATTCAGGCTGCGCTTCAGAATGATTCTGTTCAGCCCTGATAGTGTTCACTAGTTTGTCTGATCATACAGGACAGTGGGAAAGACATTTAAGATGCATAACAGACAACTAATTAAACACTGTTGATGTTCGTATTTTAGTCCACACAACATCCCGTTGTTGGACCAGAGCGCCATGAATTTCTCATCAACGCTTGATTAATAATTCAACTTGAGAGGTCTGGTTTTAATAGCACTATGAAACGGGCGGTGTCCATTTCAGCGGCCTGAAAAAGTTTTTGATACGTCCCTCTTGGCCTCACTTAAAACCTGACTGCTGAGGTATCCCAGCAGCCTTTGCGGTTAATTGAGTTTAGTCACCTGTGAAAGACTGCATGGACTCAATGAGCCGGGACCCCCTTGGACTGGGACCCTAATAAAATCATCTTTTGTACGGCTTCAGTCGACCATTGTCCATTCCCCTTTTTGTGTCCCAGGCTCCTTTATTCCATCGTTAAATTGTGTGTTAAGACAAGATACACGTCATATTATCTATGTGGTTGTAGATCACTGAAATGTTAAAGGAATGAGTGCTCACAATTATTTTTTTTCTTTTATGTTTCTATGAGATTTAAGGAGACTTTTACTGTCTCCGTGTAGATATTTAAGCTGCAAAGATAGATCATTATGCTTGAAACCACAATTTCATAATCAGAATGAAGTCTTATTTTTTGGACTATAAGGCAATAAGTCAAACATTTTTTCTGTATTATAATGAATGCAGGAAACTTGTTTTTTTTTTTTTTTTTTTTTTTTTTGTCTCGAGGGCGCATTGTAATCCAAGAAATACGGTACTGTTTGTGACCATTTTTCTCACCTCCATTTCTTTGGCTTTTGTCAGGTGGTGTTCGGGCTCCTCTGGGTCATGCTTTGTGGCTGACTTCTGTGCTCCAGCTAAAATGAGGTTGGTGATTCCAAGGTTGCGGCCCATTCTGGCCCTGACCCTCACCTTCACCATCCTAACACACCTGAGCTCCGCGGCCACGCCCTTTCCACAAGACCTTGAGCCAATCAGCACCATCGATAGTGAATGTAAGTACCTGTGGACAAATTGATGATGTGTAATTTTGGCTTTTGACTTCAGATATCAGATTGGCTGCCCAGTGTGTTAGTCAAATGCCTAATGAGAATAGATGATAGGCATTATTTTTAATTTCATGGTTGGTTTTGACCCATTTTAATTGGCTTTTTGCCCAGCAGGTTTCGTTTCAATTTTAGAATGCGTTTTAAAACGTTTGGTTGGGTCTGACAAACGTTAGAACTCAAAGTCGATTTCGTGTTGTCTTGCAAAAACCAAACTTTACATTTTCAAGCACACACAGAGTTTGAAATGAAATAGCAGAGCAAGCAATCAGGTCTTGGCAGGAAGAAAGTCTTTCCGATCGACTGCCAAGTCCGTCCTCACGCCACCTTCCCATCCCAGCTCTAATCTACCTCATCCCGGTTTTCCACCCCACGCTTCTCCCAGGCCATCCAATCCGCCGAGCTTGCGAGAACAACTCCGCACCGAGCAGCTGTGAAGTTGTTACTAATTGGCAAATAAAATCTCTTCAGTTTTGGCTTGTTACAGACAGCAGGGCCAGGATGATTCAATTGCAAATGAGCTTTGATGAAAGCATTTAGAATAGTGAGTGATGTTTTTGTGTACCGTGTGGATGGTACCAGCGCTGGATCACCTGTTTCAACCGTTGCTCTGTCGAGAAACAAGCCGCTCTAGGTTCTGGTCCTTGTGCAGGGATGTAAAAAGCAAAATGGATGTCAAATGAAGGGAAGGTGATAGATGGGCCCGATACGCAAGCGCTGCAGTGTATGATTGCCGTCATGATGAAGGCTTGAAGAGGAGCTGGACTCAACAGTACATCAAAACTAAGTTTTGTAAAATCCAACGTATTCGCTTTTATTGAAAGTGTGGTTTCATTTCAACACTATGGAAATCGAATCAAGACCTTTGCTGACGCTCTGAGCTACAGGACAGATGAAGTATTGTCACGTTCATGGTCATATCCCTTTAACAAAGCATTCCCTTGCACAGATGTTTATCGGTTTGTTTGTGTAGTTGCATAATGGAATTTTTTCGAAAGCTTTTTGACCTTTAAACCCATTACAGGACTGTCTTTATGTTCACACTGCGGCTAAACGAGATTACGGTTGTTTTTGCCATTTGCTCTTATGCTGTTTGTTTTCAGACAAAGCCAAACAGCTTAAAACTATTCGGAATTGTTCTTTTATCTTTTTTTATTATAAAAACGGTACTGAACTAAAAATGTTTTTAACGCAATACTTTTTTCCTCAGCTAACCAAAAATCAGATTTTCATGGATTCTAATAAAATATATTTCACAGACTATGAGATAGTTTCGTTAGTTTCGAATAACTAGTTTCGTTATTCAGTATAGTAGAATTTTGAGTCTTGTCATTTGTAAAAGAATATTTTAAAGAGAATAAAGCAATATTATTCATATAATGCATTCATAAAATGCAAAGTCCTTGAAATTCTCATTTCGCACACCTCCAGTCGGGGCTGGGCAACCTAATTTGAAATGTTTTTTTGGGAGAAAGATTCTTCACAGGCCGCACTGACTTGAAATGTTTCTTTTTTCTGGTATCACGCAGACACCTACCTGTACCCCAGTTTCCAAGGGAACATGTCAGATAACGATACTGCCAGACTGGGGCTGGATTTTCAGAGGATGCTGCGGATTAACCACATGATCTACATTGCTGCGAGGTATGTCATGTCAGTTCAATCAGGCTCTCGCTGCACACGCCGCTCCACAGCCGCACAAGTTTCCAGAGTTTGGAGAATCAACACTGATGAGGAATTCCACTGTAGGGTTGTTTTCTCAGACAGCTCAAAGATGGGACACACACACAGTAATGATAAGGTTGTGTGATTGGCTCAATCAGTCTCATTCAGACCTGAATTGCTTCCAGCTCTCAGACACACTTCTATTTCCTCTTCCTGTGTCTTCACCGAACATGCCCTCTGTCTGATTTTCTGTCTCCAGCTCATTTTAGTCCGGATCAGTGTGTGAAAATAGAGAGCACGAGGGAAAGCAAACCCTTGAGAATATTCACTCTGCTCTTTCTGTGTCTGTGTAGAGATCACGTCTTTGCCATCAATCTCAGCACTTCAGCAGAGCGCATTGTACCCCAACAGGTAAGTTCAACATGGGCGGAACCTTTCTGCATACATTTCTCATTTTTTTTTTTTTGATACAAATTATCAGAACGAGCTGAAAAACAACAACTGTATAATGACAAACATTTTCTCTCAATTTCTCATTTGATATCAATTTTTTAACTGATATTTTTCGAATACAGACGGAGAGTTTCACTTTAAAACCTTGCCAGATTAATCCGTTGATAGAACAAAAGTATTATGTGTACAATATTTTGCAAAGCTGAAATCACGGTGCTCTTTGCTAATAAAGAAGGGAGATTATATGCCGGACATAGAAAAAAAGGTAAACACACGGCGCAACCCGCGCCACCAACCGCGTTTAATACACTGTTTTCTGCACTAATGCCCGTGCCGCACATTTTACTCATTCATTATTTATTTACTACGTTCATTTTGTTTTGTAAGTGCATGTAAATGCTTTGGTAAATGCGTCTTCACGCAGCTCGCGGTTCGTCTGCTTGACGACGCTGGTAAACAGTTCAACCTATCTATACAATTCCCTGTTAGAAGCTCTATATGCTTCACAACAAAAGCGATTGCTTTTAATCGAAAGAGCTGCATTTTAAGCTGGAAGTTGTCACAGCCGCCGTGAAATACAATGGAAAGGCTGTGAATCACAGCTGCGCTGAACTTCACTTGCGGCGGACTGCGCGAGCTGAAATCTAAGTTGGTAAAATGCTGATATATTCCTTGTTATGCACAGCAGCACGGTGATGATGATAAATACTGTAATGGAAACATGACGAGAACAGCAATGTTTTAGTCGACTTTCAGATTTGTTTTGTTCCTTGAATGTGTGATCCGCATTTTGTCTTTTTGATATAAATCTGTGACCGG
>SOMO01000056.1:1092042-1106240 GCA_028128575.1 Paedocypris carbunculus | reverse complement strand
GCTCACTCGTTTTTTTTCTATCCCATTCTGTCCGTCTCACCAGCGAGATGCATTAATGTTTAGTTATGGGTATGCTGTGTCTGGCCGTCACTTCCAGCTTGTCACATGCTATTGGAGAGAGGAAAAACGGGGAAATTGGGGCAGAGTTTATAAGCAGCGAGCATGGAGAAAAAACGCACACAACCTCATACACATGTGGAAGACGTTAACTGTGTGTGCTTATGTTTTAGGAGCTGTCTGTCCTCACGAGACCCATACTGCATCTGGCTGGCTGCAGGAAACTGTGCCACGGTGGCGCCAGGATTCAAGTGAGTATAAAGTCGCAACACACAGCAATCTATTAGGCCCTCCACCGTAAACGCTTTAACTGTTAATTACAGTGAAGTGTGCATGGCTACTGCAGTCTCTACTCTACATCCCTAAAAGCACTCAACAGGTTAGAACATTATTTCGGAAAGAGTTGTCCGGTTCCACTCAAGGGATTTCCAAGATTAATTTTCCACATCCATCCAACATTTTTTTCAGAGGTCAGAGCACCAGCCTTTGACTAGATGGGCAATGATGTCATTCGTAGGAAACTGCATTTTGGCTCGTACAAGACGTCTGACAGACAAGTTGTATTAAATTTATTCTGACTAATACAGCAACTAAAAAGAATAAATTATCACCAGCTTGTTGGCGAGCAGGAAAAGTACCTCCTCACTTTCACAGATACATCCAGTTGACATTTGAATATTGGCGAAACCACCACATCGTAATCGCGTTGCGGATGCAATTTGACATCTCTTTTTAATTTTGCCCAGATTATTGGTCTATTTAAGGATCTGCAAAGGACAAGTGTTTGGACTTTTAGCTGACTTCATGGAGCATTTAGAGGTTTGGGTCGAATCAATATTGAGGGCATTACTTTTATCAGCTTGTGGAACGACAATATGAGTCATTGGAAAAGCATTATACTTCTTTCACCTCTTTTGCAGCACATCTAGACAGTGCTGTTCACATTTATGCTAAAAAAAATAACATACAAGGATAAATGATATAATGTAATTAAGTGTCTTAATAGAATTAAGACAAAAAATCCTGTTGATGAGGCTGAAATCAANAGTGTCTTAATAGAATTAAAACAAAAAATCCTGTTGAAATTCTTTAGTAAAAGAATGGTCTTTGTCTGTGCTTTGTGTGCCACCTCTGCCATATAAGCTCCTCCCCCGTGCCCCCTCTTTTCCGTCTGATTGGCCCGAACATTCTTACTTGTGGAAGAAGCAATCTGCTCTCCTGTCAGAAAGGTCTTTCATACATTTAGACTCAATATTCAATGACCTCAATTCTTATTGTAATGTTGATAATGAAATCCCCGTCAGTCTAACATGTCAAGGCAAGATTAATATAAGATTATAAAGATTAACGTGTACATGGTTATTTAAAATTGATGTTAAATCTGAGAACTTTGTTGAAAGTGATAAATTGTGACGAATGATATAAAAAATTCTGTCATTTTGACATACGTACTTCATATCTTTATATTTTATAAAGTTTGTGTAACTCGCACTATATTTGAACAATTTGGTCTCATTAGAAAATATTTATAGGACTTCCTGCAATGCAATCTGAGCTTGTCCTACTCTTCAATGGCACAGGACAAAAATATTTCATTCTGCTTGTGTGTTTCGAGATGTTTAACCAATCTGACCACACAAACTATAATAAGCTGAGCAGGAAAATACTTGTGATATGCACAGCATTGTTCACTGTTTGTGGAATAACTGAAATCTCTAAAACCATTGCTAATAGGCATGATGGCGTAGTTAATAGCGCTGTTGCCTCACAGCGAGAAGGATGCTTTTAAATTTTCCATAGGTGTGAGTGTGAATGTGTGTGTGTGTGTGTGTGTGTTTGTGTCCCTCTCTGTGATTGGTCTGCCACCAGTTTATGATGTATCCCACCTTCGGCCAGTGTTGCTGTGATTGGCTCCAGCTCCTCATGACCCAGAAATGAAAAAGTGCTATAGAAAATGGATGCTATATGCTTTTATCTTCCTGAATCCTGAAGCAGATTTTGTTTTCTTTCCTCAAACTTATGAGTCTTTTCCGAACAGCAGATTTCCAAACCGCTCTGAATTTAAGGGTACGACTAACCAACGTCCCATAGGAGCTTTCGCCGGCGTTGAATTATATGCTCTTGTAGACAATTTTTAAAAGACGATTTCATGAATCTGTCCTGTGGTTGTGAAAAATCCTGTCTGTGCAAATTTTGTAGAACCATTTCATCTTATACATATGAACATTATGCACAGAATATGTTTCCAAACCACTGCTCCGCTCCGCCGCTCAGAACGCGGACGAGCACTTATCAAGGTCCCATAAGTGCTTTGCTTTAATTCTATGCTTCAGCAGCCAAACTTGCATCGGATTCAAAGATCTCACAGATGTATATTTTAAATGCCTTGAAGTGTTCCCTAATCATATAGATCTCTGGAGCTTGGTTCTCTTGGTTTATAGAAAAAAAAAGCAGCTACGGCTAACGTGCTAGTCATGACATGTCAACGGTGCTCACCAAGAATGGACCACCGGACCCGCTGTAACAATAAGACACAATAAGTCCTGCAGAAGTTGAGTAATATGTTTATCAGCAATCTTGACAGATGCCACTCAATGCGAAACTTGCCATCAATCTTTTCTTTGGAAGCTCTTGGACTTTATATAAAGACAGACAGACACAGAGAAGTAGACAGACAAACACACAAAATAGACATAGACAGACACTAATTGACTTACAGACAGTAACTTTATTGAATCCATTTGGAAATTTACGATATTAAGCTGAGTCCTGTAATAATAAGCTTATTATGTATCATTAAGACATAATAAGCTGAAATGTGGTTGAAACTTGAAGAAGCTGACGGCGGAAATCCTTGTGTTGTGAAATGTCATGGAAAATAGGATAAAGTAAACCATAGCTGCAAAGTTCCACTGTGTTTAAATTCTAATCAGCATCTAAAAAATAAATGTTGGGCTTGCCAAGTGTAAGAGAGAGGGCAACGATGCACTTTGGTGATATTTCAACTCAACTTTTTATTGCATAATGCAGTGTGTAGGCTTGAGGAGCAGAGAAGGAACTATGACTTTATTATTTTCTGGGATGGTTTTCTTCATGCTCTTCTTTTTCCCTTTCACTCTCTCCCAGGGGCAATTTAATCTCCTCATGATGGTGTGTGTATGTGTGTGTGTGTGTCTGTGTGTTGTTCCGTTCGGGTATAATGAAAGCCGTGCGTCTCAGAGGCATATTGGTCTTCAGATATTATGCCTGCAAGATCCCAATTTAACACTTAATGCAGGATTTTTTTTTAATCGTGTCCTTCCATTTATCCTTCAATATGTGATGAAGTCATTCTCTCTCTCCCTCCTCATTTCTGTCACTCTTCTTCTCAGGTTAATGGAAATAAGGACTTTAAATCATGTCAGCTAGAGAGGGCTGATTCAATGATTGAATATGTGGGGCAGGGAGAGAGTAGATGGAGGAGAATTTAAGATTATCATTATTCAACATTGCATGTGTTTGTGTCCAAGCTTGTTTAGACGTGTGACGCATGTAGGCGCCGTATGTATTCAGCTTTGCGGTTTTAGCTCAATGTATACTTTTTTTGAAGAAGTCGTTTGCTGTATTGCTTAGTATGCAGTGCATACAATTACATTAAAATGGTCATTAAAATAAGGAGCCGCTGGTGAGTAAATAATTAGATGCAGTTCACTTTTTACTGTTTGCCTGTGTGAAATGGCATTCATGTTTCAAGAGATTGTTAGCAACACCTCGTAAATCGTACAGAAACATGTGTGTTTGTTTTTGATCTATCCATTCATGTTCTTCGCTATTCCATTTCTGGATCATGGGGGAACTGGAGCCAACTACAGCAGCTCTAGATCTCAAGGTCACACCCTGGATTGGTGGTCAACCAATCACTGAGCAGGACACACTCAAACGAATGGACAATTTTCATATTGGCCGTTATTACAATTACCTGAAGTTTTCTTGAAGGCTAATTTATCAGGCACATCAGTTTACATATAGAAACCTGATTATTTGAGGATATGAGCGTTTTGCCTCTGAAATTTTGTGAGGTAATGGTTTTATATTTTTGCTTGCTCTATTAGAAAACCGTCACTGATCTGATCAGGTCTCCTTGGTAACACTGATAAGGAGCAGAAAAGTGACTGGACACGTAATGCATCTGTATGTGAGATGTCACTCAGGTGATGGGCAATGAGCAGCAATGACACGCTCGCTTCTGCCACGGCGAGCAGTGGAACATTGCAGTCGCTCTCAGCAACATGTCACCTTGGTTACACTGTTGTGTGGCATGACTCAGCATCGTCTTTCTCAGTAAACATCTCTACTTGCTATTCTATGTTAACAAATTCTATTTGCTATTTTTCCTAAAATTTTTTTTATAAATAAATATATATATACATACACACACACACACACACACACACACACACACACACACACACACACATATATATATATATATATATATATATATGTGTGTGTGTGTGTGTGTGTGTGTGTGTGTGTGTGCGTGTGTGTGTGTGTGTATGATTGGATAAAAGTAATTTTTCAAGTTTAGTTATTGTCCTATAGGTGTTACTGCATGTGTGTCTTGCTTAACTGGTTGGGCTCCAATCCAGAGTTGCTGGGTTTGGCTCCAGCTTCTTGTGACCCAGAAATGGAAAAGTGGCACAGAAAATAGATGACTGGATTTTTTTTTTACGCTAGGGAATTCCTTGCATAAATGACCGTGTTAAACTGTGTTTCTTCGAATGTGCCAATTTGTAACAGTTATTTTTAATTATTTTTTTTTGTTTAAAAATAAGATGAACTGTTTAACAGTTCATTTAAAGCCAAGTTGACTGTATGTGTTTGCACATTAAGTATTAATCTGCCGTTGTGTGCCCAATAAGTCAGCGTGGGTTTCGTTTCATAGTCACTAAAACATGGTTGTGGTTGTGTTGTAGTCCTTTCTTAGCCGACACTCGGCACCCATCCATCAGGCGGTAACGTGTTATTCCCTTTACAGCGGCAACAACAGGCCGCTGACAGCACAACTAATTAGAGGGAAAGATTCACAAAGGCTTGATTGTCACTTTTCCACACTCCCTCTCCTGCTCACTGCCGTCTTCCCTTTTTTTTTCTCTTGTTCTCTCGTTCTGTCTCCGTCACAGGTCTGGGTTTGAGCAAAACGTGGAGAGTGGATATTCACAGTATCCAGGCAGCTGTCATGGTGAGTTTTAGACACGCAACAAGAGATCATAACTCATCCACACAGTTATCAGTGCGCTGCTGCCCTGAAAAGCTCTGGTGCTTTAGTGTGCATACGTGACATTTGTCCTAGATCTTTATTAAAAGTCAGTCAACTGTTCATGGTAAAACAAAGTTATGTTTATGTGTAGGTTTGTGTTTATATAAACGTAAAATGTATGTGCAATAATCATGACTATGCTATAAATATCAGGGTTTAAATGTGACAGCATAAGGTAATTAAAAAGATAAATGTTAATTTGACAAAAGTATCAAAATCAAATTAAATTGTTTGCCTTTCTTGTACAAACTTGGCAGTTAAATCTGATTCTTATTGTAAAAGTGTCATTCATTTTCGTTTTCAATGAGCGGTGAGCAAACAAATAGGCAGCAAACACTAATCAAGCTAAAACATATGATATAGATGTAGATATACATGGTATATTATAATGAACCTAGAGAGAACCAATTCACTGGTGCCAGTCTTCTTCTAGCTTTACAAAGACCAGGTAGAATGAACTTCATCTTCCGGGAAAAAAAGAGCAAAACATACAGACCAAAATAACATTGTTCAAAGAGTTTTCCACCAGACAATCTGCCAAAGTGAATGTTTTGCCAACACTATATACATCAAACAACCACTACACAGATAGGACAAATAAGACATAGCGACGACAGGCGACGACAGGAGATGAACTCCATCCATAGTCTTTTCACATTTTTAGTATGAGATATATTGTTATGATATAGCATTCAAAAATTGCTTGTATGTGGCTGGTGGTTGTATGTTTTTTTTTCTATATCAAGCCATTGGTACCAACAGAAATATTACTCTTTCTCTAGATGTGTTGGCAACGACTCGCAAGCAGAACCCTGCGCTGGACTCGGCGTACGGTCAGTATGTTTGTAGAACAATCTAACTTTCCATGTGTTCACTTCCATTTGTTTACATTGAGTGTTAAAGAAACTTGAGTGATTTACCCGCTATGTAATTGTATTTTGTGTAATATTTTTTCCATCATGTCCCAGTGTGAAAATAGCATAATCCCATTCTGTCCATTTGTTTATTTGACACACGCGTCACACACCTCAATCTGTACTACCATGATTTCTGAGAAGTTCTTTCAGCGGTGGTTTCCCCGATCAATAGCCATTGCATAATTGACCAGCAGTGTGCTGCAGATTTGCAGTTGAAGAAACCCTGAGCACAAGCTTTGGTTTTATTTCAGTCTGTGGCGAAATGCGTGTTTATTCGAAAGAGCAGATATTTTCTCAAAGGCATGTGTCTGAGGGCGAATGGTGTAGAGGGAACATATGCAAGTGTGAAAGAGGGAGTTTGGAGAGAAAATAATGTATAGTTTAGTCAGTCATGAGCTAATGTTAGCTGACAGCTGGCCTTTTTTAAGTGTGTGCGTGAATGTTTAACATCCCTGGGTGGTGTTGTCTGGTTTCTAAACCGTGCCAATGGGTGCATAATGATCTGGGTCAGAGCTTTTCTACACGCTTACCACTAAGAGGTTTCTATCTTCTCTTAATGGGAATATGTAGGCTGTAGTTTCATCGTATTTGCTTATGGAGGTTGTAAGCGCAGATAACTTTTAGTAGTAAACAATAACACTTCTAAGTCGCCTGTTTTGTACACTTCTAAACTCCAACTAATGAATCAGTGCCACTGTTTTCATAACTGAAAACTTTATTGGCAAAGAGAGACACGGAAAACCACTTCCAATCTGTCCATTAGCCAATTAGAGAAACCATGAATTCCCTGGCGTTTCTAAATTGCGTGTTTCTGTGATGCTGCGGAAACGGACAGAATAAATGTACGAGGATGATAACATGACAAGAATGATTGGGGGAAATCAGGAAGAAACCGAGAAGAATTGGAGCAAGATTGAGAATAACGCTAATGGACACGGAACAAGACAGGGTAAGAAATAATTAAGGAGAAGAAAGAGTGATCTGAAACGAAAGAATGAGGAGGAAAAAGTGGGACGTGAAAAAAGGGGTCTTCAACATGCCACGTGTCAGCTGGATGGCAGAATCCCACCTCGAATCACTCAGTGGGGATGCATGAAATGTGCATCCCTGCAGATTAATTCAGTTTGTGTCTAAAGTCCTCAGGGCTCCTCTTCAAGGCACAATAAATGACACTGCGGTGTCGATCCTTTCCTGCTCTTCAGCTCACGCTGAGACAAAGCCTCCTGTGGCACCTTGGCACAGTAATTAGAACTGTACCTGAATTCAAAAGGGGTTATTACGTCCTCAGGACTCTCTCCATCTTCCTGCTAAGTGATAGAGCTGTCCCGTTGAGACGGGAAAACTAATAGTCCTACAATGCAGTCTTGTTTTCTGACAGTCTTCCGGGATCCTTTATATAGAAAGGAAACCGAGTGATATAAGCATCCCTCGTGCTTGTCTTAAACTCCCCTGTGAAAGCGGCACTGAGTGGCACAGATGGCAGGGTGAGGGGCTTTATTTAGAAGCGAGTAGTCAAAGGATGGGCTCTGGCCTGGTCCAGTCAGCTGGATGGTGCTGATGATTACGTTGTGCTGCTACATTAAGCATTAGTCCAGGAATGAAGCCATTCTACTGCAGCAAGAATCCAAGGACACTGGGTACTCAAAAAGATAACTTTGCAAGGTCAATCGAAATTAAAGCAGCCCAGCTAAATCTCTTGATCAGGATTTTACTCAAAAGATGTCATTTAGGATCAGCAGTTTTGGGGGACAGATGGAGACGAAAACAGGAGGATTCTCTGATTATTATTGTAGAAGAACTTGGGACTGGACAGATGTGTGATAATCTCATGACACGTGTCAATTGTGGCACCATTTTGCTTTATAAAGGGTTAATATTCTTTTGATTTACTGGAAACATAAAATGTTACAATGAGTTTATCCTGCTTCAAAATTGCTACAAAATGTTGTGGATATTTCTGATTGGTGACTTTGTTGCCCCCTTCCAATACAACCACAGGAAAGACCACACCCACAAGTGCCAGCACAACCAATCAGGGGCCAGCTCTGCCTAAAGACAAAGCTTACTCTGAGACAGGTACCCACCCCGAGGAGGGGCGGCGGGGAGGGCAGGGGTCTTCTGACTCGGAGCCAGTCAGTGTGGAAATGGAGGGTAAGGGGGCGGGGAGAGGCTCTTTGCACACTTTGTCTTTGTAGCTTGCCTTTAATCCTGAATTTAAGCTTTTCTGGCACTGTTGGATTCCACTTTGTGAGCCCACACCCTTGCACAAAAACACAATTCATATCTACTTCTAATTCAAGCCAATTACACGTTTACATTCTTCTCAACTCTACAATTTTTGTTCAAAAGACGTTTCTCGACATCTCTGCAGTGTCTGGTGTTGTACCACATTTGCGTACATAATGAGTAGCACCACCATTCGATAAATAAGCAGCGAGTGCAGGCCTGCAGGCAGACAGTGCATGATAGAAACTTCAGCGGTGCAATCTGTTCAGCTGCCTTGTCCGGGAGCAGTCACATTCTCATGCAATCAAATGACCCGCTGACGGGATGGGGCTCAGTAACTCAGTTAAAGAATTACAATGCACCTTATCTCTTCCTCTCACATTTATCCATCAATTCACTACATCCATCTTCGCACATCCTAGTCTCTCTCAGCACCAATGTTGTTGCAGCGGTGGGTGTAGAGATGAGAGGTATTGTAATTAGTTCCGCTCCTTCAAAATGATTAGTTGTACAGCTTTTCAAGAGTGTTTTTGCCATTAGTCCAGATCAAAGTATGTAGCGGAATAGAGTGGAAGCAAGACCAGGGCAATGCAGTGACCTTGCGCCCACTGCAGAATCACATGATTCAATAGATTCAGCAACACGTTTTTTCTAAAAACAACTTTTTATAATTTTTTATAACCAAAATGGGTTGCAGTAGCCTTATACCCGGGTACACAAACGGAACATGCAAAGTTAGTGTGTACATCAGATTTGCCACGCCCAAACATCAAAAAATTTGACCTCAAGTGTCTTAATGAGTCTTCAGTTAAGTTTTTCAGTAGGATTCAGAGAACCAAAAAGCGATCTAAGTGATCTAAGTGCGTGACCAAAAAATGATCGAAGTGCATTCTGCCCAGCTTACTGGGATACAATCATTGAATTGTTTCAGAGCAAGATATAGGCCTCTCTCAAAGCCAAAAGCAAGAAACTTTTAAACTTTCCAAAAAACTTTGAACCCATAATTTCAGGGAAATCTATGCGTACTTCACCTGGATGTATAAATAAACGGGAGACTACTGTAATTATAATAATTATTCAAAATCTGAACTTCTCATTTAAGAGTCAGAAAGAGCAACCTGTATCATTCCTTTGGCCTTGGTCGGCTTCTGCCTGACTACTTGAGACTCTTCGTATATAAAAAACAGTGATAATGATGCCTGTCGAATCTCCACTGTTTGTTCGGAGATGGTGGCCGCTAAGGCCACGCGGCTTGTTAATTTTATTTTAAACACACCTTCTCGCAGGTTATTTGCACACTGAAATAAGTGCCGCGATGGCAGGAACCGTGGCCCCTGGGTAATTTGTGTGAGTGTTAGAGGATGGACTGCCATGAGGGGGTGGGTGGATTCTGAAACTCATTAAAACACAGTAGAAGATGAACTGACAATGAACTCGAGCTGAACTCCAGGCTGGAGATGCACTCGATCCTGCAGAGAGGCTATTAATACTGCTATATAAAGAGAAACAAAAGAGAGCAACAGAGGTGGCAAGAGTCAGCAAGGAAAGGAAATGCCATGAAATTGGGTGGAAGCAACTGAGGCTTTACATATCTAGCAAGTGGAAAGATTAATGGAAAAAGCAGACCAAAAAAAGCCCTTTAGCCTTTGCACATTATCCAAATCTGCTCATTTTAAGTCTGATCACACAGCCAAACAGGCCTCGCTGGCTTCCAATAAAAAGTAAAGGAAATCGGCTCTGCGAGGACAGGTGTGGTAACTGCTTTAATCGACTTTATTGGAGCTCTGGTCTTGAAAAGAGCAAAGTGACGTCCATCTCATTAAAGTGTTTCACTTGTAAATGTCATAGTCGTCCTGCTGCCCGTGTAGCCAAGGCTGGGTAATAATGTCCATTACTAAAGGTCACTAAATTAGATCCAGTTTTCTGCTCAAATTCAGGGCAACATGTGCAGATTCTACACGCAAACTATGGATGAGCCACAAACTCACACAAACACACCAGTTATCCTCAAGGACTGTGGACTCATACGGTGCTTGGATCCGAAATCAAGTGCTTCCTAAAACCTTCCCTAGCATATCCTGCCGTTTCCTCATCTCCCCTATCTTTTTTCTCTGGTCCTGACTGGACAAATGAAATGGTCCTGCCTGTTTTTTTTCCCACACTAATGCTTCACCTTTTTCTAAAGCCTCTCTTACTTTCCCCCTCTGGGCTTAGTTAGTCTCATAAAGCCCGAGCTCTCTGGTCCGGCTGGAAGATTATTGCCTTTTGCTTTTTTTAACATTCTAGAGTTTTTTGCAAAGGATTATTTGGTATATTGCTTGAAGTAGACCCTTGCATAAAAGGAACTCTGGCTTCAGAGTGAAGCTGGAGCAAGTTGGGCTTTCTCCCGCATGTCTGTTTCCTTCCCAGAAGAGTTGAAATGGCTTTCTTGAGTCCCTTGCTTGTGTGATGCATAAACAAATGTGCGTATAAACCCGCTGCATGAACATAATGGTTCCTCCTGTTCCAACACGCCGACGTCCTGCTGAAGAACTTTATTGTCACGTGATTTTTCTGCATGGTGCATGTCTTGAATTGTATTAATTGGTTTAAAATGTGTCTTTTTTTAAGTTCTGTGGAGTGTTAAGGCAACTTCATGTGATTGTAATGCATAAAAATGTTTTTATTTTGTTTTGTTATTTTATATTGAGAGTGAAGTATATTCACCTTCAGAATCAATACAAGCTGAGATGGTTACTGGATTTAAAAATGAGATGGAGGGATCCAACAGCTCACAATCCCCCAAGCAAACAACCCAGATTATAGCTGCAGCGATGATTCCCCATCTACATTTACTCAGCAAGAAGACTTGCAAACCAAAGCCATAAATGCAATTTGAAGGAACATAATTAAAGCACAAATGAATATCCTGCGCTTAAACGCGGAGTTGTTTAATTATCGGACTGGCATTTCTCTCCTGCTGCGGATCTCATTGTGCTGTTCTTGCACAACTCGAGGAGAATTTTTATGACCGCATTAGTCTATTCAGATGAGCGCATGAGCATTTAGACCTAATGACATAATCAAGAAACTACATCGTTAAGCATACTGAAAAAACGTCCAATTCTACTCATCTCCCAAGCGTGTGGTAGTAAGCGTGCTAATGCCATATCACCGCACAGATGAGAATCCATCCTCTCTAAACCCTGGAGAGAGCACATCTGTCCCCGAATACGGAGGATTTTTTTTTTTTACTCACGTTAAGAAATGAAGCATAAAATCGACAACAATGCCCTGTGATGCTCTCGTCTGATTTCTCACTATCACCAAATGGGCCAGATATCAAATTCATGGCACATAAAAAGATCCATTTCCGAGACCA
The DNA here is from genome assembly GCA_028128575.1 of Paedocypris carbunculus. NCBI lineage: Eukaryota > Metazoa > Chordata > Actinopteri > Cypriniformes > Paedocypris > Paedocypris carbunculus. The sequence goes on along the minus strand of SOMO01000056.1, from coordinate 1,094,380 downwards.
TAACAGGTAATCCGCTCCACGCAGAGAGAGGTGAACGGGAAGAGACGGTGTTGTGAAGGAATGTGTACCACGTTTAGTTCTCAAAACAAACCTTTTTTTCCTCATCCAGCAAGAGTTTGTCAGGTTTCCGGTGTCGTCTGACAATGGTTTTTAGACGTATTATATACAGTCGTTAATATCATTAGTGTTAAGTTAACATGTAAGCCTCGGCGTTAATGGCATACACAGATGTGAGCAGTTTTTACACACAATGTCTGCTTTCAATTAAACGCTCTCTTTTGCCTTTAAGCTGTTCACGGATGTCTCTCCGCTTTTCTCCCACTCTTTCGGCTTTTTGAGAAGGAGTTAGGGGGGTTTTGACAGAGCCCTACACAATCCCCCGCGCTGCCAAAAGGAAGATTGAAAGACTTAAAGTTTGTGCCGCTGAGAATCTGTCACTCATTTCTCTCCACCTCTTTTTTAGTTCAAGCCCTTTTCTTTTCACACAATTTTTTTCCGCTCTAATTCAATTTTTTTTTTTTTTTCTCAAACTGTCAGTGTAATTTCTTACAGTAGTCTACAACGACTATTTTTACTTTTTTTTTTTTTAAGCCAACTATGTATTTTCTCTGCCTAAATGGCTTTCACGAAGACCTGCTCATGATTAGATCATCTTTCTCTCGTTCCTTTATCTAATCTTCACGCCTTTATTTTTCCAACTTTTTTTTGTTTTGTTCATAAAATCATTAACCCTGATTATTAAATTGTCAATATGTCTTAAAAAAAATTGTTTTCGCTATTCCAAAACGTGTCCTTCTGCATTTAGTTTAAATACACGTAAGAAATATTTTCTTCATTTTCGTTCAATAAAAGTCATTGTGTGTAAAACCACACCATGGATTGTGTTTGCAGTATCTCAGAATTAACATTATCTTTTGTGTCTGTGTGTGATGCCCATAAGCTGCTCAAACCCGTTGTGACATTACATATGAGTCACCCATCAGGAAGCATATGTCGGCCCTCAGTCTGTCCCAGAGGCCGCCGACCTCCGTTTATATACCAGAAGAAAACACGGCAATGAGTCAGAAAGTATAAAGGTCCCTTTCATTATTCCTCTCATTTTCCTGCTTGGTTGAAGGTTGGAATTTACTCTAACGTGAATGAGCTGAACCCTGGGAGATTCATTGCTATTATATTATTGGGGACAAATACATATTGTTTATATTTGAGTGTGCGTGGGTGTGTGTGTGTAGGTAGATCCACAGACAGGAATGGATGGAGGGATTAAAGAATTAATGGACAAACTGGCGGACTGAGAGAGTGAGTTGTTGACTGAGAGACGGATGGATGATGGATGTATTGACTGACATTTTATTGACAGCGACTGATATATATTGTAGACAGACATGTGTTTATTGTTTACACAGACTTGATTATTACATTATGTTGGACATTTAGGATTCAAATGTAAAGGAACTTCAGTCCTGGAAATGAGACAAAGGCAATCAACACGACAGCCTGAAGCGCAGAGTATCATGGGAAATGATGTTTGGGCAGAAGTGACCCATCCTACTAAATCTACAATAGGTCAAATTCACTGTGAATAATTGGGGGTTTCATCCCACAGTCAAATCCCAGAATGAACCCTATGAATGAACAAGACATACCATACTGTACTGTACTGTACCTGTTCTGTTAGCATCTATAGACCTGTGATAAAGTAAATGCTCTCAGTGCAGGAATAGAGTTGGTGGGAGACGTGCATTAGTGCACTATTCTGTCGTGCTGCTAATATGTTTGTTTTTATGCCTGAAGGGATATTATGCGTGTTTTCCCAAGTTATTAAATGTTCACGGTTATTCTTTTCCCTGCAGAAACTAGATAAAGCGAAAGAGCATCTCTGGTTTTATTGCGTCCACCCACTCTGTGCTTATATTGCGCTTGTCATCGCTGTTAACTAAAATAGCAGCCGCGAGACGTCACCGGCCTTGCCAAAAGTCTCCAGCACTGAAAGCTGTGTTGCTTTCCTGCTATCTTTAGCCCTCGTTTTCTGATGTCTGTAACTTGTTGAATTTTACTATATGTACCTACTTTTTTGCCATACTTTGAACCCTGCGGGTTTTAAAACGTTTCAGCTGATTTATAGAGTTTCCTCTGCTAACGGCCATCAGCGGATAAAAAAAGTACAAAAGTAAGACAGAAGACAACTCTGTTGGTGTTAGTGCACATGTGGAGGATCAATAAGTACATTTATCACTTTTCTGTTTTGTTCGATCAGTCGTTTTACTGCCGTTTTTAAATTTTCACAGCGTAATATATCCGTTATACCGTAATAGAAGCTGCAGATAGGTAAAAAAAA
>SOMO01000056.1:1075374-1091903 GCA_028128575.1 Paedocypris carbunculus | reverse complement strand
CATCTTTTTAAAATAGAATTATTTTTTTCTTTCTCTATGCCTCAGCAAGTTAGTGACTCGGAAGAGAATATACAGTAAAATCCTTTTGTTTCTGAAAAAAACATGTTTTTTTCTGAAACAATTGAATAATCTGAATATCAAAATTGTTCATTATGTCTAAAGTCTATCATGTATACTAACAAACTGTCCTCAGCATGTTTGTACTGGCGAGTGACCCACTGATCTTGTTCATTTCAACAGAATCCGTATCAGAATTGTACTGTATCAGCCAAAAGTCTACATGTAAACAAAGAACCACCATGCCTCAAATCAGCAGCTTTCTTTTGTTTACTGACTCTCATAAAGGGAATAAAATGGGAGAAAACAGGGCCGACTGTGCAGATGGCGACTAGAGTTACTAATTATCCGTGTGTGCACATGTTGACTGAATCACCTCTACCCTCGGCTCATTACGACCACGAGGTGCTCGCCGTCTTCCTTTTAATTTGCATTCGCCACAAAAACATCTCCATGTCTTTTCGCGCCACCTCAAATGGCATATGTAGAGGTCCATGCACAACAGCAAAATCATCTGTGAGTCAGACACATAACACTGGCTAATGATAGAAGCACTTAGCTCCTCTCAAGGCCATTAGCAGTTGTGTTTGAGGTGTTAGCAATATTTGATGTTGTACCGATGAGCGTTCAGTGGCCTCGCTTATTGCTTTGCTTTGCTTTGCTTTATTTCCGCCATTGTTAGAGCGGTGTGTTGTCTCTCACCTAACTGGCACCTTGCTGTGTCCTCACTCATCCTGCTCTCTCCTCTCTCCGCAGGAGTGCGCCGACCCCCTGAGGTAGAGAAGTCTAACCACAGTGTTCACTACACTCTGCTGATTGCTTGCGTCCTGGTGGCGTTTGTTCTGGGAGCGTTTCTCTCCGGATTCCTCGTCTCTTGTTATTGCAACCATAATGTCAACAAGTCCAAGAGGCTTTCGAAAGACCCAGAAGCACCGATCCCACACGCCTTGTCTCTGCGCAGTCTGGCCAAGCTTAACGGCTTGCTGGACGGTCAGGGTAAAGACGAGAAAATGGAGGTATCATCACCGAAAATCTACAACTCCTTTTTCGCCAATGGAAAAGACCAGGCACATCGCAGGAATGCCCACCATGCTGCGATGACTGAGCTCATTCACCCACATCATCACAACTCGGCAGAGCTCTCTGGCCTTCCCACACCCGATTCAACACCGGAGCTTCCCATCAAAAGTATGAAAGCCTTTAAAAACCAATGGGAGAAAAATCAGAACTGCAATAATGCTGCTAAAGAACCCAAATCGCATAACCTTGCTGCGTCCCGCCCCAGCTCGGCAGTCCAGCATCAGATGTTCCCCTTCTCTCAAGGGCTGAGCAATGGCCATGTACTGGGTGGCTCGTCTCACCTGGATGAACGCAAGGTTCACAATGCAGAGCGAATCCCAAACCAGCCGTACCACTGTTATCCGCACAAGATAGTGGACGTCACGTCACTTGACGAACTTCTCAAACACATCCATGAGATCAACGTGGCCACAGGCAAGAGTCCCACTGTTCTTACCTCCTCGATGTCGGCCAACGCCGGTCAGATGGCCTTTGCCAATCGAATCCAACCACATATCCCAGAAACAGAGTCTGCTCCCTACTACAGCTCCTCCACGCTGCCCCGAGACAGTCTCACTCGCCGCATGGACGTTCCGCCGGAGATTCCTTCCCATCACCAGTCCACCCTGGAGAGGGTGTCTCGTCACCCTTCTCAGCGACATTCCTTAATCACCACCCCAAAGATGTCAAGTGGAGGAATGGTACCACGCCAACACAGTTTCAATCAGCGCACACCCCACCACCCGCTTCTGCTGTCCCGAATGAACTCCAACGGGAGCAATTCGGGCTGCGACATACGCCATCCACTTATTCCTAACGGGTATCTGGCAAGACAGCACAGCTACAGCGAGCAACCAGAAGTTCACCGTGGAGCTATTGTTCGCCGGACAGCCTCACTCAAGCCTGACGTCCCACCCAAGCCACTGTTCATTCCCGCCACCTCACCTGTCAACCAGGCAGGGAAGTTCAACTACTGAACCTTGGAAGAGGACAGCCAGTGGTTTTCTGTAAAAGGCAAACTGAACGTGGCCAAAGAGGATTGAAAGATCAACCGGAAAACTCTGAAAAATTGGCTGCAAGCATTGTCAACTTCACGTTTGGACCTTGGGCCTGTTTCTCATGAATATATTTGTACCATATTGGTATTGTTCAGCTATTGGCCAATAGGAGAGGAGAAGGTCAGGCAGTCCAGCTCGGATTACGATGCCACTTTGGAAATTCAGTGGCTTGATATTTTTGTTCTGGACTGTCTAGACAGACAAGTTGGTCCTTAAGACATGAACTTAACAAGCGGTCTTGTTTGTATCTCGATCTGTCTTGCTTTGACATGGCAATTCTGTTTGTGTAGAGTTAATGAACTGTGATCCAAGCTAGAAGTGTATATATATGCATGTGTGTGGGTGTGAATGTATATAGGTATATAAATATATATAGATGTGTCTGCGTGTCGTACGTATGGATACCTGGTACATGTTGACTCATTTGTCCAACAAGAGTTCCATTGCTTTACTTTGAAAACGATATGCTATCAGCATGTCAAACAACCAATGAGATAATCCTCTTAGAGATCTACTTATCCCTGCGCAATAACCTCCTCTTCGACTGCACCCGTAATACATCTAGAGGAACTACAACTCCCAAATCTGATTCTCACGATCAAATATGTATTGTCGGTTCCAACAGAATCTTCAGTCTTAGAGATTCGCCTTTTGTGTTGGATGTAGAAGTCGAGGAATGTAATCTGTCCACACACAGAATCATTATTTAAGATGATTCGTGCAGAATAACTCAATACGGTGTTTCTAAGGTATGTTTTCTCAATCAAATTTAGACTTTTGCACTACCTTATTGGTCAATCTTGAAGTGTATTAAGTCGTTAGCATTCGAACCCGGTGTTAAAATTTCCAAATAATTTTTTTTTGTTTCCATATGTTATGTTAACGCAATGTATAAATTAACACAGTGTTTGTGTGTAAATAGATGAACAATAACTAGCCAAAATTTAATTGTTTGTGTAAATTTGTGCCTTATTTAATATAACGTGTTACGGGGGTTTGCGACAGAGTCACGTGACATACGATCTTTAACGGATTACTTTGGATACGTTTTGTTTTTTGCTTGGATATATGTACGTGTCATAACTATTGTAGATATATGCATAAATATATTTCTTAATTCTTTTGATATTCCCAAACCAGGGATCTTTTTTTTCTTTCTCTGTCTCTCACTTTCACTGTCTTTCTCTCCAACGTAGATTACAATGAAATCGCAGCCCTCACAGAATCTGAGTGTGTGTGTGTGTGTGTGTGTGTGTGTGTGTGTGTGTGTGTGTGTGCGCGTGCGTGCGGTGTGTGTGGGTTTTTCACGTATGAGTGCGGCACTTTCTGGTCGTTGCGTTCAGTGTGTGCGTGTGTGTGCTGTTTTTAGACCATCATCAAATAGTCGTTCATTCAATTTTTTTCAAGTTACACTTTAGTGCAGTTTCTGCTCCGTTTCCTCTATCCTGATGGTTTTTGCATTCTGCATTCTTGGTGCTGGTGTGAGATATAATTTTAGCACATACGCACTTGAATGAGGCATTTTATAGTTGGCTGCCTGTTACCGTGCGCTATGTGCTGGCCTTTTGGAACCAAACGCTACGTTGTTTTTATCGATGGCCTATCAATTGCATCATTGGAAATGGGCAGAGTTGAAGCAGAATGACTTGCGATAACAGTTGTTTCATTGATTTTCAATAGAAAAGGGAAGGATGTGTTTGTTTGACTGCTTTGACCATTGGAGTTTTTCATTTTGCACAGGCTAAATACAGTTCTGGAGATCTGCAGGATTCATTGTTTTGGTCACTATTGGGCAAAGCCACATGAATCCTCCACCTCTGCTTTCATGGGACACTGTTGTATTTTCCTTATAACAGAAATAAACGAGAGATGATAATATGCACAATGTTTTACTCATGTCTTTTTTGGCTGTTGCATTTCTTGTTGGAGTTGGTTGAATCATGTGTCATTTCAGTTTCAAGATATGCATACGTACTTAAGGTTGATCACTGCGAAACATCAAAGAAACCAACCTCAAGCGTCTCGAAGAATCTCAGCGCTGCAAAATCATCTCAACGCGAGGAACATGAAAACCTGTGTGATTCATGACATGTTTAACTACTAAATCTTGTATTCCATAATGTTAGGACTTGATTTAGGCAGGAGGCAACTGTAGTTTACTTCACCTCTGTGAAGCCACTTATCTGACATTTAATGAGGTTTTAAAAGTACTTTTTTTGGTATGTTCTGCTTCTCCACTTTTATCTGAGGCACTTGACTTTTAAATTGAAATTCAAGACTCTCCTCATTTCAGCAGTGTCAGCACCATCTTCTTCGAATAGATATTAGATTCATTCAGTGAGACGATCCAAATCCATGATCTTTCATGACCCTCGAGATGGGCCCGATTCTTGCTGCTTGGCGCCCGGTAACGATGTTCTTCAAAACTCAAAGGATTGCAGGCTGAAGATGCAAGAGGGGTTTGAAGATGAATTCGCTTTGGACTTGTTTGACTTCAAACCTGCTTACTTGTTTGGCTTCTTTGTGGAGGCTTCTCAAGACCAGTCTTGTCGAAAACCATATGTTCTGACTCTCCAGGTCGTCAAATTCTATAACAGAGATTTGGCTCTGTCTTATAGTAAATTTTTACAAAATACTGTGAATTCATCACTTGCTCTGCACATAAAGACGCTCAAGTGTGGAAAAATGGTGCTGGATGTGGAGCCCAGACTAATAGCAGCTTCCTGACAGGTTGAGCTGAGCAGTCTGGGTTGTTACCCACGGTTCTTCCCTCAGTAGTCATCAAGAGAGCCACTAGCTAGAGAATCATCTGATGTGTGCCAGAATTCACCTTGATTTGTGTCTTTTTTACTGGTTTCCTCTAGCTGCTTGTCAGTGCTCCGAGTCCGAGGGCATTAAAGAGGTGCATTCTGGGAGACGGAATAAAAGGTGTTCGCTTTGAAGCTGTCAAGAGCAGCCAACTAGCCAAAATCACTAACTTTATCTTACAGAGATGTTGTAATAGTCTGATCATTTAGTGCCATTTCAGATCACAAGTGATCACTTGTTATTTTGGTTTTAGCAATTTAACTGTTTTATCACAGATTTCAATTTGTTACAGGAATAACTTCCAGTTGAAAAGGTTCAATATGAGAAGCTACTTCAGTGTTCTGAATCAGAACTACATTACCCACAATCCCACACCGCAGCTCCAGTAATTCATTAATAGCTTTGAAAAGCATTTCAGATGGACTAAAGCTATCTCAACAGTATAACGGATAGATGGACAGACAGCAAGACAGATACTAGGGTTATACAGACAGATGGATGGACGTGTACACACTATACAGACAGCTATAGGCGGATTAATGGACGGACATAGAGATGGACGCAGCACAATGGTTACAGCACCAATGAAAATTACTGTATTTTAAAAATTTTGTGCAAAAGTCGTTCTCACATTTTGTCCTGCTCAGCTGTTTTGCGCTGGTTGAAAAGCCAATGAACCTGTCAAACTCGCAGAAATGAGACAAAAACGCCATGACCTCCATTTAAACCAGAAAGTGTGTGTGTGTGTGTGTGTGTGTGTGTGTGTGTGTGTGAGAGAGAGAGAGAGAGAGAGAGAGTCTTACGCCGCTGACCGTCACTGGAGAGTGTGTGCCAGCTCTGGCATCTGTCCTATGCCAAGCATCCATGACACACTCCCATTACAGGCAGTGCTGGTTTCGTCCAGTTCTTACGGGTCCATTCCGTCAGCACTTTCACCGAAAGACTGGGTGACGCAGCTGCTTCTGCCCGTCACGCGCATTAAACTGGCACCTTTCCCTGCCCGCATGCCCCAACCTGTTCACCGTTTATACCCGGCACCTGTTCCCCAAAGCTCGCACCATTCCTGATTTAACACACTCTATAAATACGTATATATGCACACACTCTCACAGATTCTATTTTGTTCCAAATCTTCAATTTTAACGTAAATTGACTCGCACAATACAGGTTTATCATGGTCGTCGTGTGTCAAAGCCAACCAGGACGCATTTAAGTGATGATTGTCCAATGGCGGGGTGATCTGTTCCTGGCAACAGTTCGATTGCTAGTTCATCAGATTTAAATTGGTGGAATTTTTTTATTCAACTTTTCCTGATTTAAAGGAAGAATATCTAGAAATCACAGTGCAATAAAATGTGGCAGTCGTTTGTGTTGTGAGGCAACAGCGCTGCACACTCGTTTTTGCTACACACTCCATTGTGTCTGCGTGTGTGGGATTGTGGGTAATGTAGTTTGCTATGAGGAGATGCTAAGCACGTCTCAGACTCTGTGTCTGCAGCTTTCACTGGACGTTCCCTCTCTTTATTTGGTGATTTGATTTTGTGTCCGTCATCTAGCGTCTCTGAGAATGAGACTGGCCATAATACAAGCATTCACTGCCTGGTTGTGGTCGGGTGTGTTATAATGTGTCTCTAACTATGGTGTCGGCAACACGGCATTACATTACAGAACGACGGACCTTGATATCTTCTTGCCCATAAAGTGCGTCTTCTTCAATAAATGAGAATTATGTGCAATGTTTGATCGTTTAAAACCTCTTATTTCTTTGATTTATGGAAGGCATTTCTTCAATAGAAAAAATGGGTACAGCGGGGCTTCTCTCAGGCCTCAGTACCTGTAATCACTGTTTGCTTCTCTCCTCATCCCCATTAAAGCTGAGGTCGGGGTCGGTGGCGCTGGCTGGAAATAAAAGAGTGATCTGCTGAAACAAGAGCCGACAGATTGAATGTTCCTGTGGTGGGTTTTTAAAGGCTTTCTGCAGCCTGGTGGTCCCTGAGGCGGACCGTGTCAGGCAGGTGCCTGGACTCCACACACAGAGCACAACCAGACCTTCTCCATTCGGCAGAACTGTGTTTTACGGACAGCGAATGTAACGGTCTGGGTTGGATTCCAGCCTTGAGCGAAAAAGATGAGCTGTGGTCCATGCATCTTGAGAAGAGTTTTCTAGAAAGACGCTGTGAGGTCAGTCCAGACACTGACTGGATCTTGGAGCTGCTTAATTCTTGTGGCTCTTCATTTTTAAAGACATTCTTTTCTTCAAACACCCCTTTTTGCTGACTCAGTTCTGGAGCTCGTTCTCGATGCTTTTTGCTGACGTTTAATGAGTTCCTAATCCAGTGCACGGTCTTCAGCTACCGGATCAGAACCACAATCTCTCACATGTTCAGGCTCTGTCCTTTTTTCGCTTAATTTAAATGGTTGTCTAAAAAAATTGAGGACAGGAATAGATGCCTTGAGGGTCAGAGTCGACTGAAGAGCGCAGAGATGATTCCCGCTCTCCTGAAATAAAGGAAGTTTTTATTCACAGAGCTGGATTTCTCTTCTGTAATCATCAGTCATCTGGTGCTTTGATGCTGAGAAAGACGGTGGAAACGGTTGATTACAGTAAACAGCATCAAGAACGTCCGCAATTACAATTACCATACTCTATCTCTTTCTCTCTCTCTCTCTCTCTCTCTCTCTCTCTCTCTCNGTTTTTTTCTAGTCAAGATTCGTCTTTTTATATGTATGCTTCTATCTCGTTTTTTAATAGATCATCTTCACCTGAATAACGGACGATAACATCTTATTTCTCTTTGCTGTAATTGTTCTACAATCTGCAAGCAAAGATTGGTTGGGAGTCGGGGGGGTAGAATAAGATGAAAACATGTTAAATTGTGTTTAATGACCCCTAGTTGAACATTTGACTTATCGCGTGTTTGTTGTCTGGAGCAATCTGACCCGAGCTTGAACTTTAATGTGTCTATGTTCATGTTGCCCGTGGGCCATCAGAATGTTGTGGACGTGTCTTAGTCGCCGCTTGATTGATTTGTTGTGTACTGGTCAGTATTCGGTGTTTCCTTTGTCACGCAAGCGCGTGCGTTACTCTCCACACTGGTCTGCTGCTGTCACCTAGTGGTCAGATTTAGAAGTTTCTCGAATGATTTCATCTGTTTAGGTTGACACACGTTTATCAAGTTTGGCGTGTTTAGTATTTAGCAGCAGCTGGCTCCCATCTGTTCCTATCGTGAATTATTATTACGATTTGCATGCATATATCAGAGTTTAAACTAATGTTTATTGAGGTGAATCACGCCAACATCTTTACATTGTCGGAGGTGGTGTTTTTAGTCATTTGAAGCTGTGGCCAGTTACACACACCAGGTGGCGCTGTTAAGCAGACCTCTGCCGAAACATGCTTTAGTTACGTACGTATGTGTAAGGATGGATCGATCGATGGATGAATGGATGACCGATTGCAGACGGAGCGAATGAGATAGATGGACAGACTGATGGATTTATAAGTGAATGAATATGTAGATTAACAGATAGATGGGTGAACAGACAGAAAAAGCATGAATCAGCAGATAATGAGTGGATGGAATAATATGGACAGGTCATTGTACAGCGACTTTGATGGATGCGTTGACTAATACTGTAGTTAGACAGATATTAAGTATAATTGGATGAACGAATTAATATATTTCTGACCGATGCATTGATGAATACGTGAATGAATAGACAGACATATGAGATCATCGACAGATGTATAGTTGGATGGAAGAACAGATGGATGAGCGGATTGTTTAATGATGAATGGATGTCAAAAGCACATGGTTGTGATTCCCGTCCAGCCTGCCAAATCGCAGACGAAAATGCACAAACGTCTTAAATCAATCAGTCTAAACCCGAAATATTCCGCTGCAGCTGACCCCATCAGAACAAACCAAAACGGGGTTTAGACCCAAAATTGGCGCGAGCCGGAAAGAACGCGTCTTTTCCGCACATGACGTTTCGTCAGCGCTCGTGACTAGCGCGCCAGAGTAGCTCACGCTCAGATGTGCGAATCCTGCAAAGTTAAGAGTGACTATTTTTAGCTCGTGTTTTTATCACACATCACCGGGTCTGTATTAAACCCATCGCCTTCACAGAAGCACGTTTACTCTGCGCTTCGTTCTCTCACAGCTCCGCTTTGCCGAACACACTCGGTGCTATGGCAACCGGTTGCTATGGGTGATGTGACACCACTACATGCTCATCTTGAGGAAAAGAGGGAGCTGGACCTCGGAGGAGAGGAAAGGAAACACAGAACACAGCACATTTTGGTGCTTTTTCGCTGAACAAATCGTCGAGCTGGGTTGAAAAGTTCTGTAAGCCATCTGTCTCCGGGCGGACAGCCGTGATGGAAGCAGCTTCTCTCCTTGATTATTCCGTCTCCATCACCCTCCCACTGATGAATCCTCTTCAATAACAACAGGTGAGGAACTAAGGCTTTTGCTACGCTTGTGTGTGTGTGTGTGTGTGTGTGTGTGTGTGTGTGTGTGTGTGTGTGTGTGTGTTTACAGATGTCAGAACAGTGGAAAACAATTTGATGATTTTGAGACGGAAATCTACCACACACTGGTTTGATTTGTAGGTTTGGTTTCCCACTCCCGGGTTGCAGAAGATGATGTGTGATGTTCTTCCAGACAGATCCCGGTTTTAAAGGGAGTGCCAGGCATGATCGTGAGTGCTGCCGTCAAACAAGCGAAGCATGAAGGGTCTCGGACCACTTTAGAGAGAATCAGGGTGCTTTCTGATAAACAGAGACCGTTTTCAGAGCTGCTGGAGTAGATGTTGAGATGAATCCCTCAGGCGGATTAGGCAGAGTCAGATGAATCATTTCTGCTGTGTGATGATGAAGGGCCCGGCCTGGTTCTCAGTGGACAACTAATGAACAGTAACGATTACACTGACAGGAATAGCATTTACATTACACCACTGACTTATAAGACAGTTATAACACATGCACACATACGGGTGTGTGTGTGTGTCTTAGAGAGTTAGGATAAACGTTTATGTAAATGTGAGTGGATGTAAATGTATGTGTTTGTGTGTGTTTCTGTACGTGTAAGACAGTGGATGTGTGTTTGTGTGTACAGTAAATATGTAAACATGTGTAAACAAACGGTGTGCATATTGCTTTTGAACATACTGTAAAGATGCATTTTTTATTGATCTTAAAAACCAATATGTACTGCATTTTTCACTTTGTAAAACAAAAACGTTTATTTGCTAATCCTTATTTCCACACATTTGGGGCGCAATTTTATACAGTGGTTTTTAAAATAAATTTATTTTAAAAGTGCCCTGTAGTCTGTATAATATATATGTACACACAATATCCATACATAAATAGAATAGAAAAGAAAAAAATAGAATGCCTTTATTGCCATTGTATCACAAAGTTACAATGAAATTAGTATTGCCACTCCGATTGGTGCAAAAAGAAAGTTGTGATAACGCTAAAATATACACACTGAATAACCAATAAAAATAAAAAATAAACGCAAACACACAAATATGCAGTATATTTATTGTGGATTTGAGTTGGTCCAGAACTGAGAAAAGTGCTATATGAATGAACTTGAACTATATACACATATTCCGTAAATACAGTTCAAAAAGATGTACTGCATATCGTTGTAGATACATGGGCTCTTAATGTATAGCTTTGTGCCTGTGATTAAATCAGTAAAACCTCAAGATCTACAGGTTGTTCAGAGTGTTCTTCAGGTTTTATTGGAGTCTTTTATTCTCACCGGCATCTGAGTGAAGTTTAATCTCTTCTCCTGACCTCATGTCGTTGTCCTCTAATAACCCTGAATGTTTGCAGAATGTCTCAAGGCAGGAACCTGTTGATCGGGCGTGTGGTGAGCGTGTGTGCGTGGCCCTGACACGGGCAGAAGCTGGAGAGGATGGCGGAGCATCTCCACAGCAGCACGCTCTCTGCGTCTGGAGCCACCCAGCCCATCCCCTTCCTCACACTGGAACAGAAAGCTGCCTTCGTCTTCGTCATTCTCCTCTTCATTTTTCTGGGGCTGCTGATTGTGCGCTGCTTCCGAATCCTTCTGGATCCATACAGTAGCATGCCGAGTTCCACATGGACAGACTACATGGAGAAGGACACGTTTGACTACCGCATTGCCTGAGCTGCTGGCTGGAGCTTCATGCTTGGAGACGTGTGATGATTACCTCACTCACTCACTCACTCACTCACACACTCACACACACACACACACACACACACACACACACACACACACGTAAAGCCACCACCCCACTCCCTCACCTCAGACGGTTTCCCTCCAGTGATGTTGTCCTGTAATGGTAGTTTTGTGTACACGTCGGCCTGGTTTTCCGCTTTACTACACGTTCTGACAGGAGGGTTTTTAGGACCTCGCAACACTGATGTCATTTTCAGCATGGCTGAAAAGTCTTAGCGATGAATCATTATTTAGTTAAAACACCCAAGTAGATACTTTAGGACTGGTGGCTATGGATTATTCAGTCAACGAATGTATAGATGATTTGAATGATTAAGGTCAGTGATGTCCAACCTACATCCTGCAGGCCATATCTGGTGTAAAGTTTTTATATGTGGCCTGCTTTTTCTCTCAATATTCACATACGGAGATAACTTGATCTATGAGTAAATTAACAGGCAAATATCCCAAGACATGCGCAGTCATAACGTTGATTCTTAGCTTTGAAACACAAGCGAAAATAAAACTATTTAAAGCTCTCGCTATTCACTAATGCTGGTTTAACACCTTTCTAGTAAATTCTAAACTTCTAAAAGTTTATTATTAAACCCTTTATTTTTATTTCAGGTTTATTTTCTGAACCTCATTTACTTTCATTCTATTTCTATTATGATTTATATGATTTATATAGATATACTGTTATTAGATGTAGAGGATATATATAAATATTGACTTGAGCATTTTGACCTATAAAAGGGTAAATGCATTTTTATTATTTTCAATGTCAAAAAAATGATTCGACACACGAGTCAATCAAGAAACAAGCTCGAACACGAAACGCATTAAACTTGAAAGGAGGTGCCACTCGTCTTATTTGGAGATTTCAGATTTAATCAATTTGCAAGAAAGGGTTATAGAACTAATATTATAAGAACTTCTATTGCATTAGACAATCATTTTTATTCAGTACTAAGAATCAACAACAAATCTGGACTCAAAAATTCCCAAAAGTCGCACTAATAAAACATGCACAGTGAGTTCGCCAATTACTGATTTTTCATTTCTTTTCTCACGTTTTGGCAACAAGACTAATTATAAATATGGCCATTGTATTTCATATACTGTACGAACATTGTGGCCAGTATAAAATTCACAGCTGAATTTGAAGTTGAGTTTGATCGCCAATTTAAGAGGTTGGGCATCACTGATTTAGATGAATCCACTTTTCAACCCATCTTCAAGACGAATCTTCAAAGCACAGTGCATTGTTTCCGGCTCTGAATTTTCCGGGCCCTTCGGTTGGAACTCTTGAATTTCACGCCTTATAACTCAGTGTGTGTTTACAGAACGGCTGATCTTCAGCTAAATGTCAATCAATGTGCCGACCGACCAGCCTTCTGTGGGCATCTGAATGTTGGCGTTCCCCAATTTTCTCCACAGTGTTCCTGATGGGACCGGAATTCCTCTCTGTTATTTTCCAGTATCCGTGGACTGTTTTTCTCTGGTTCTGGTCAGGCCTGCTTACCTTAACAGTGTGTGTTCACTAGAGAGCTGAAATAAACTGGCGTGACGTGTGTTTGACGTGCAGAGAAGGTCCGTGTTGCCTTTTAGGTGGCGTGTAGTTCTTGCTTAAGTCCGTGATGCAGAAGCAACCGTCACATCTGGAGAACACCGGCCTGCCGTTCTCACAGCGCACATCGTGTCTTAGCTGAGTGCCGTGTCCGATTTCAGCCTTTTAATGCAGAGAAACGCGGGTGGCTTTATTTTGAGGAGAAAGTGCGCCATGTAGTTTACAAGTGGCTTTTGCATTTTAATGTGCTTTTATATTCGTTTTGCCAATAAAAAATACATGATTGCATTTCATCGTCTGGAGGATGATTTCTACACTATTTTCAATCTTCTGTGTCACGGAACTCTGCGCTCCAGCAGTCATTATAGAGTTTATCTCAAGAACTTCTCACCTCCTAAAGGCATCTCCTGTTGAGAGAGACGCGAGGCAGAATGGCGCCAGCGTTATCATTGCTGTATGCTAGCAGCGGGCACACATGCTGGCACTGACTTTCACCAGCAGGAAGAAACTTCTCAAAGTCATCTGTCTTCATCTCCTCGTGCCGCCATGTTCAGATGTGCTTTCACTCAAGCTGAGGAAAGCAGTGACAGTTCCATTTTCCCGCGCCGCGTCCCAACGGGCCTTCAGAGTTCTTAGCAGCACACTGTGGTGCCAAATAAATGAGTCCATTGTAGATTGAAGGGTAATGAGATATGTAATGTGGAGAAAGTGCAGCGCTACTTCATCACATTAATGCACTATTTGTGGTTATGAGTTTCCTTGACAGGGCGTTTGCTTTGGGTCGCTGTAATGTTGCAGAACCAAACCAATCTTGTGGTATATTTCTCTGCCTTGATTCATTTAGTGGTATTATTATATGCTTTTATATTTTAGCAAAAGATAACCAAAATACATTAGAGTTCAATACTCGTGTCTCCGGTTCCAGCTTTCCATTTGCTCAACTTGTAGGGCTGATGTTAGTTCAAGTTCAAGTTTATTTATATAGCGCTTCTCTTTGTTCTTTTCTTTGTTCTTTTCTTTGTTCTTTGTTCAAACGCAAAGTCGCTATCCAAATTAGGGGAAAAATAGTCTTTAAAAAAGAAAAATATACATTATTTATTTGTGTTCAAAAATTAGGGGAAAATAGAGTCAGTTAAAAGAGAGAAAGAAAATAAAACACCCTACGTGTGAGTGTGTGTGGCTCGACATGTGATTGGCTGCTCACCAAGTCCAGTGTGCGTGTGCGTGTGCGTGTTGCTTTTTGTTCCGAAATTGATTCAAGCTTGAGTTCAGTGTGTCCATAAAGTGTCCACAATTGTGTATTTTTTTTCTCATCAAAAACCTCTGATGTGCTTTATTAATCACAATTTCATTTACGGCATTACTTTCCCCTGTCGTTGTGTTTAAACATGCGTTTGTTAAGAAGTAGCGCGAGTGTCGTTTGTGGCGCTTCCCCTTTAAGAGATTTTTCCCTTTAACGATCTTCACCTGAGAGACGCACCTGAAACTCGACGCCTGAAGTTTCACCGAAGGAGCGGAAACGACACCGTAAACTCGATTTTTCTACATAAATTCGGGTGAGTGTGCGGGAAAGAGTGTTCTAGAAAGATTCGAAAGTTTTTTGTAGGTTCTGTTATGGGTTCTCGCAGACTTGGAATTTTCGAATACCTTTACACTCGTTTCGGCCTAGCAACGTCGTTTCGGTTCAGCGTCACTTCGGTCGCTATTTTAAAGATTTGTGACGAACTCTAGACGTTTTCGAGGTTCGAGTGGGTCCTGGAGGTCAAACTCGTTTCTAGACCGCGCGTATTTGAGTTTCCGGCCTGTTGTTTTCCCCCACAGTCCACCAGGAAAATAATGTTTATATGAAAGGTTCGATTTCGCTGTCCGCTGGTTCAAACATACATTTCAATATGTACCATGTTGGGACGACAATAGTCTCATTTGTTGGTATAAATCAAATAATCTTATGATCATGTTTGAATAAACTTTTAGACTATAAAGTTTTAGTGTTGGTATTCCATGTTTGTTGTTGTTGTTAGGATTGTAATGCATACATTTTGTAATGCAAAAAGTCGTGTGTTATTGAGGTTTTGGTTCAATATTTAAATTTTTTTTTTTTTTATTGGGTTTGAGTCTGAAGGGCTAAAATCTGTTTTGTATTGTACGATTGGTAGAATTCTATAGGTTTAGTTATGAACAAAAAAAAAAAAAACGTGTTTAACTGTAATTTCTAAACCCTGAGTCACACGGGCGAGTTCAATTTTGAGGCCAAAGACAAACGGAACGCAAATATCCGTTTCCATTAACTTATGACTGTTTTTCACCAAATACCTTACATTTTCATTTGGCCCCAAACCAAACTTGTTTTTTGTTTAAACAAGCAGATGCGGAGGAAACCATAAAGTCTGTTTATCAAAATTGTTAAAACGTGATCAGTTAATTATTCACAAAAAAAGTGTAATGTCATGTATGTGATATCTGCAGGCCCGGGAAAAATGGAAAAGGACCGTCCCGGACCAGACGCAGTTCTTCAAGCCCCGGAACGGGAAACAGACATGGATAAACTCAAGGAAGTCAGCTGTGTGGAGAAATATGAAGCGCAAAAGACCGACTCTGCGGTTCTGGAACCCAGTACTCTACCCTGGCCGGAGAACAGAGCTCAACCACAGATGTCTGCTGAGAAAGATGTGGAGCGCACAAGCATCAAATCAGATTGCATGTCGTTTAAAGGTGGCGTGAGCCGGACAGAGAGTGAAAGAGAGGAGTTCATGATGAGTGAGAAGATGTCGACGGCTGAGGAATGGAGCGAGACGGGAAAGGAAAGTGCTTCAAAAACTGAGCTGAGAAACCAGTGCCTTGAGATTGAGGTAGAAGAGGTCAACGTCATGCCAGAGCATGCTGCCCGAGTCTTCAGCCCCAACATCACCGTTCTACACCCGAACAGCCAGCACGAGCTGAAGGAGGAGTGGACTGACCGAGAGGAAGACAGGCTCCCGTTTCTGGGGTCACACGGGACTCATGGTGTCCCCTTGGAAAACTATTACCAGCACTGGTCTGATGAGAAACCCCAGACCTGTAAGTGACCCCCCCCACACCAGTCTGTTTCACTTATCTACACTTGTCCATTTTTTTGTTCATTTATTTGGCAGAACTTTGTTTTTAATTCAGTGCAACTTCACAAGTTAGCAAATTTTGTTTTGTGACAGTAGTTTGAATTCTAAAATTGAACCTAATTTTGAAATTCACAATTTATGAGTCTGATATTAGCAGGTGATTTGTTGAATTTATCCATGTGACACTAAATCAAAAAAACATCACAAGGCTTGCGATAATGAGTCTGTCGCTCTACATTTCCCACAATGCACTACTCTGCACTTGAAAGCAGTCAGGTTCCATTTCTCCATTGCACCTTGTTTATCGTCATATATTGACAAGAGATGTATACATATAATTTAAAATTGGACCAATAAATCTGGAGTAACTCATGTCTTCTGCTCACAGGCTGCTTTGGCAGATGTAGCCGTGAAGCTCTTAAACTGGGGACGTCCATGTTCATGTCGGCCCTGATCTTCCCGCTGATGGTGTGGGGTGGATACGTGTTCCTGCCGTTTGACGCACCCTTGCTTGATGGCGCCCCACTGAGGATGGTCTACACCTTACGCTGCTCTGTCTTCGCAGTCGTGCCAATTGTGCTCGGTAAGCAGGAGGTTCTTTTCTAAATCATTTCTCATTAGTACATTTTTTTAGTATGTTAACTTTTTTTTTTTTTTT
>SOMO01000056.1:1049852-1061024 GCA_028128575.1 Paedocypris carbunculus | reverse complement strand
AATTCCTAAATACAGTTGCAATTTTGTGTGGATGTAAAACAATGTTATTTTAAATTGCAACATTTGTTTTTTCTTGTCTGGTTTTTGCCTCTCCACTTTCTGGGCTGTTTAAATTATGGCCTATGTAATTATGGTGACGCTCGGTCATGTCATTTTAAAGAGCGCAAACCTCAGAAGTGCCCATCGCTTTAGCTTTCCTGCCCGTGAGGGTTTGACTGACGATGGTGCAATTCAACAAGTGCGTGAAATTCATTCAATTCAAATGGTGGAGAAATCATAAATAACATATGCCACTAAACACCACATGAAGCATGTTTTATGTGTAAAAAGGCTTGTTAGCTTAGCCCAGCGTTGTTTTTTTGTCCGACACGTGTATCTGACCCAGTAAAGCCACAGTCGTGTAGTCTGTGGTTATATGGTGGATATTGTCTCGAGGGATCCAGCTGTCAAATTGTGAAGTCCCCCACAAGGCCTCCGCAATTCTCTGCTTTATGCCTTTAAATGGTAGAAAATTTAACACCCCTTAAAACACAGAGGCTGAAATATTGCATCAGACAAAGCCAGAAATAAAGCTTTATCTGTCCTTGTTTGGTTGTACGGACTGAACTGCTTTATAAGGTCTTTCGTCACTAGACGCAGCCTGATGGGACGATTTTTTCCGTTCATGCTGAATTCTTCTGGTTCGTCTTGTTCTCTTTGATTACAAACACTAATATTGTTTTCTCTAATTATGTCAGTGTCACTCTGTCTTCACTCTCAGACTGTGTGTCACTGGTCACACTCTGGTCGCTCTGGCTGCAGTTTCCTTTTGACTCGGGGTCAAGCAGATAAAACGATTCGCACAACCACGCTGCGCCAAAACTGTGAGAATCACGAGGAGGAGTTGTCCAGAACCAGGAAAAGGATCGGAGCATGTTAATAGCTCTGGTGTGGACCGAGCAGTCAACCTCAGTGTGGTGTCGGACCTCAGAGAGATGTCGGGTGTTAGGAGAAGGCGATAAAGGAGGAACGGCCCACGCATCCTGTTTTTCTTAGCATGACGTAAGCATGTGTTCCAAAGCCAAACTAAACAAGGTCAGACACTGTCAGTCTAGTGAATCCTAGAGCGAGTTCTCAAACTGATTTACTGATATTCAGCGGAAAGAGAACCAATTCTGATGCATTTTAAATTATCAGCAGCCTCAAAACTAAAATCAAGATTCATCAAAGCATGAGAAGACGTTCATTAGTGTCGCAAAGATTAGACACATGGGGCCTCAAATGTTAAAGTTCAACATTCCGGGTGTTTCTATAAATCAAGTGGAGATGTGTCTATTGTTTGATCGTTCACGTGATGCATCTCAGTTCATGAGGGCATGTGTCTAAATGATCCAGATCCAGGCTGAAAGATCCAGATTTAGTCTGAAGGATTCAGATCCAGTTTGAAAGAATCAGCCTGAAAGATCTGAATCCATTCTAGTCTGAAATCCAATCTAGTCTGAAAGATTCAGATACAGTTCCAGATCTGGCTCCAGTCTAAAAGATATATCCAGTCTGAAAGATACAGGTTCGCTCTGAAAGATTAAAAAAGTGTTTTTGATTTGACAGATCCGAGATTTTACTTGAGATACATGATCTTGTAACTGCGTTGCGTTTTTCTAGCGTAATTATGGCTTGTAAATGTCATTCCAGGTGGTTTGGACTATCCCCTAAAGTGACGCCTTATAACCCTAACCCTAACAATTCCTACACATTTTTTGCTTTTATTATTAGTTGTAAACAACTGAAGCAGGCCAAGACTAGGTTGGCATAATAAGTGGTTTGATATACAGCATTGCTTAAACTGTGATGTAGAAGGCATCTGCTTCTTAAACATGCTCGCCAAACCTCAGCATTTAGCATATATCTACACCGCCACAGCCTTTGAGAAGCCTGGACTATTAAAGTTGAGGAAAAAAGGGTGGAGCGGAACATCACACTGACTCACTAACCTCGGGTTTATTGATGAGGGGCTTCATTACCTCCATCCCCCCGTCCCTCGCTCTCACGTTTGACACACTCCGTGCTGCTCGACTCGGAACCCGACCACAGCAGCTAAACACTCTGTGGTGTGTTGTTTTGGAATCCAGTCCCAGATGTTTTATATCATGGAACTTTTATTCCACTTTACCGTAACTGAGTTTTACTGGTTTAACTAGTGTCATTGTGTCTGAGCCAGGACTGAGTTTTTAGTTCAGTGACAGTCAGATCCGTGCTATTCCTTTGCCTCGTCTCTCAAACTGTCTCTTTCTTTACTCACTCACCAATTTTCTGTTCTTTCTTTATTTTCCTCTCCATTATTTTCCTATATCCATCATTTTCTCTATCATTTCTTTCTTTCTATTGCTTTTTTCTGTGCCTCTTGGCCTCTCACTTTTTTTCACTCACTTTCTGTGTCTTATTCTTGTTATCTTTCTCGATCTCTTTATTTTCACTTTTTTCATGTCCCACTGTCTTGCTGTCTTTTTTAGTCTTTCTGTCTATTTCCCAGCCTTTATCAATCTATCTCTTTCTTAAATTCTTTCTTTCTTTCTGCTTTCTTTTTCTCCCATGTTTTGTCCCCCTTTCTTTTGTTCATTTTACTGGGTCGCTAATTTTTTCTCTTTTAGTCTCTAATTCTCTTTAGTTTTTTTCACTCTTTCTATTTCTCCTACATCAACTTCTTTTTTCTCAATCTGTCTCCTTTGGGCACAATAAAAAGCATTGTGTCAAATTACATGGATGTGAAATGGCCAGAACAGGAGCCACTCGGCTGCAAATCATGGTTAGACTCACATATAACGCTGTATAAATCATCTATACGTCCATGCATTTATATAAAAAAAACAAAGCATTTAAGTGTTATTGTGAAGACAGCACTTACTACGTAGAACTTTAGCTCTCTAACATCTGGCTATTGTTGTGCTGCGCTGTCACCACTTTTTTTTCCTAAAATGGAAAGACTGAAAAGTATTTTCCAGTTATGTTCAAATACTTTCTATAACGGCAATGAATCTGTGTCCACTTCTGCATCCTTCAAACCCTTATGTCTAACCTGGATGCTCTCTGGAGGAACACAGGTTTGTGTATTTTACTCACTAATAAAATATAAATTCTGTTCTCTGCTGAAGTGGACAATTTAGAAGACACTTTGAATGTTCTAGAGCTTGGATTTTTCTTATTTCCAGACATGTTTGATTTTTGAGAGTGAGAGTGTGAATGTGTGTCCTGCTTTGTGATTGGTTACTCACCAAATCCAGGGGTTGTGTCCCGCCTTCGGGGCCAGAGTTGATGTGATTAGCTGCAGCTCCCTGTGACCCTGTATTGGAGAAGTGGTTCAGGAAAAAGCTGGATTGCTGATTTATTTAAGAGATGTAAAAGCTTCATGCAGAATTTTCCTCAGTTTGATTTTTTTTTTCTTTTAAAGACTTGTTTTTATTCGTTTAATTTTTCTTTTTTCTCCTTTCCTGCATTTCTTCGTTCCAAAATGTGAGCAATATTTTCTCACTAATTTACCATGCAGCCAAACGTTTGTGGTGAGGGACAGGAGAAAAAAAGACTGAAAGGACAGTTGATCAATGTGTGTGTGTGTGTGTGTGTGTACATGCACACACACACCTACACACACACGCACGGATGCACGCACGCGCATGCACACGCACGCACACACACACACACACACACATTCACATAAACGCTTTCACACACTACTGCACTTAACTTACTGACTTAAATAGATTCAGAGTTTTTTTTAGCTTCATTAATGGAAAATTCCTTCATATATCCCGCCTTCTGGAACTCATTTTACCGTTGCACCAAATTTTTGTGTAAGATGAAAACAAAACTATTCATCTTTTTTTCTTTTCTTTTTTGCTTTGTGTAATGCATCTTCTCCATAATTAGTCCACATGAAAGCCAAGTGCTGGGCAAAAGCATCTGCTTCTCTCATTTAAATCAACTTGTGGTTCAATCTTGCACCTTTTAAAGCTCTTGCAAGAGTTTCAAACTGAGATTCTGAGTTTTGGACCCAGTGGGTTCAACTCTTCTCGGTCATGAGACAAAACATCTCCAGTGACTGGAAAATCAATTACAGATGTTTATGACCGAGATCCTCGCAAATTTTAATATAAGAGCAATGAGGTCGTCTGAGTTTCATCTTCACCTTGGAAAATCGTACATCTGCTGCTTTGAATGAGAATGGGTTTGCGTACTGTTGGGCCATCGTTGTATTTAAACATTCAGCATTGTCGTGAGAAGCCAAGCCAGGATTTCTGAAGCAAGCATCTGCTGGAGCATTACACAGTTGTTTACTTCCATGAGGTTAACAGTTTCCAGTAGATTCAATCCATTTGTTTGTCACAGACATCGCGTCGCGTACGCTGCTTGTTAAACTTTTGTTTTCTTAGCTTGCAGGAATCCTGATGTGGCCTGAATGCTTTTCTAATGAAACACTCAGAAAGTGCCGTTTTCCCTCCTCGCTATTAAACGGACCTACTAGGGGCCAAGTTGCTCAAAATGAAATTGTATAGGCACTGTTTTCTTCATCGAGATTCTTGTGCTACTTTTCCTTTTAGTTTGGGTGCATTACATTTATTCAAAATATAATTCATACATTTCAACTTGCCCTATTTTAGTAAAACAAACTTGTTGCTCAACTCTAGCGTGGTCACAGATAGTGTGGAAAAAGCATCATATTTAACAAATTGTGCATTGTTTCAAATTATATATAAAATAAAAAAGCCTAATTGTCAATACCATAAAAATGTTTAGAAATGTTCATTACTAACTGTAAATTACTAAAATGTAAATTACTAAGTGTTAAATGTATAAAGTGCAATACAATTGTATTAAAATAAAATGTAGCATTAAGTGAGCTACTAGCACAGGGGTGGCCAACCCGTGGCTCTTGAGCCTCATGCGGCTCTTTAACTAGTTTCATGCGGCTCTTCAGGAGCTTTCACGTGACATGAGTCAAATATGCACACAAATGTTAACTGTTGAAAAATAACTAATATTATCATGCTGGTGTGGTTGTTTTCATTAAATCTGGCTGAGCAGAGGTCTGTGTGTCTGTGTGTGTGTGTGTGTGTGTGTGTGTGTGTGTGTGTGTGTGTGTGTGTGTGTGTGTATACAAGATTAAGGAATGGGATGATGTTTATGTGTGCCCATGTGTATGATGTGGCATTTTGCAGCTCTTTGTGGCTCTAACACAGAAAAAAGTGGCTCTTAGTTTCTGACTGGAGGTTGGCCACCCCTGTACTAGCATGTAGCAAATAGCATTTAAAATATATGTATTTATCAAGTAAATAATATAAACATTTTTGAAAAATACCATTTGGAAAATGTTTTGGGAAGTTTGGAAATACACATCTGACTGATTTGATAACTGTGAAGCTCTGCAGAGATAAATGTTTAATAGACAGGGCCATTCAACAATCAGAAAATGTTAGCAAGTACCTAAAACCCATGCATATTGTTTTGCATTTATATCCTTTTACAAGTAAGATATTTGAAAAGTGACTTTTCTAAATACGCATCTCACTGATGACAAGTCTACATAAAGTTAGCAAATGCTAGTAATGCTAGTACTTAGCATTTTAGACAATATCTTATTATTTTTACATTGGGCCATCGTTGCTGTAAACATTATTCTAGCAATTAGCATTACAATTGATTCATTGGATTAGAAATTCATGCTTTTAATAAATGATGTGCAAAAGGAAGTGTGGTAATAATTAATGCTTGAAACACTGACGTGACGTGATGTTCTTTTGTAATTCATGCGCTGTGTTTTCTTTCATGGTTTTTCTTAACTGAAATTCTCAGTGTTGTCGTAGCATGTATCCTGAGATTGTTCGGAGGCCCGTGTGTGTCCTGTTTGTGTACACAAGTGTCTGAGCCTGAAGCTGAGCGCTCTGTTACTCACCATGGGAGACTGTCCCTTTCTGACACAGACTGCCTACAGCATCCTGATAAATATAACCAGATGTTCACCAAGTCTTAATGGGCAGGAGTGCATTACACAGCCTCATCAACAGCTCCGAGAGGCCGAGGCTTAATGCTTTAAAAGGCAGTTGACTGTTTTTCTCCAAACCGCAGGATGAAGACGGTGGGGCTCTGTGTGGTTGTGTTTCTCTTGGGCTGTGGATGTGGACTGACGTTGTCTTTGGACCCTCAAGATCCTAATGTCTGCAGCTTATGGGAAAGGTGAGATCTTCTGCTTTAGTTCAGCTGAAAAAACCCCAAAACAAAACACTGCCACGTGTGAACAAAATTATTTTAAATATTTTAAACGTTCACAGACATGTTAGAGCAGNTTGAAATACATTTTATATATTTTTCAAAACATAATAGCTAGTAATAGCCATGGTTTCAATCCAGGTCAGACATATTTGTCCAATTCAGTCTATAAATCCATCGACCATAATAGAATATTTTTATTTCTTGTTTTAAGCTTCACCACTTCAGTAAAGGAATCATATTCTAGGCCGTTCGACCAAGTATATGAAGAAACCTGCGCTGAACCCTGGAAGCCTCACAAATGCGCCCAGCACAGGTAAACTCTCCACGTCTTTGGGGAGATTGTTTGGTTTGGCCGTGGAGACTTCAAACTTTTTTTTAATTCAAGTAATTGTGACTCTGGCTTTCACAACGCTCTCTTTATTATAAAACTGGCATGGGATATACTCCTTGCTGAACTTAGGACGGTTCCCATTAGACTTCTACGTTTAGAGGCAAATGGAAAAAACATAGATTGTTTAAAACTTTTTGGTACAGTTTTATAGACGATGTAGACGTTTCCCAACCCAATTACCAAGACAGAAGTCAGACTGAGATGCCATATAATATGAGAAGAGCCCCAGAGTAAAAATCTGCTTGATTTTTGTGTGTTTATGCAGGATTTCATATAAGACGGTTTACAGGCAAGTAGTGAAAATGGATTATCGAAGGAGGTATCAGTGCTGTCCTGGCTTCTATGAGAGTAGAAATAAATGTGTCCGTGAGTATTTTATTTTCAGTTTCCATTCATTTTCAGTTTTAACTTGGGTTTTTATGCCAATATAGTTGTGCTTAAAGTCAAATTTGAGACCCTTGAGTCTGGGTTTTTTGGTGGAGCCTGAGATCCAACTCACTCTGAACCAGAAATGGACAAAGCCACTAAGATGGATCTTTTTCATCTCCAAATGTTAAATATTTTTGAGCCTCCAGCTTTCAGCGATTCCATTTTTATTGGCTTTAATGCAAAGTCACCAAAATGTCACATTTTTTCGCAGTCCTACAAAATGTGTAATTTATTCACAGATAAATTGCAGAAAATGCATTTACTACTTGAGATTGTAATTATCTTTATTAAATTATCTCGAATTCCAATATTTCAATTTGGAAAATAATTGTTTTTGTGATATAGAAATGTGTAACGCTGTGTAACGTGTACTTGATATGATGTGTATTGAACAAGTTCAGTTGTCAAACAAAATTTTCAATTTTCATCTTAACAACTGGTTCACAGAAAGGTAGTGTAGAAAAAAATGTTTGTATATATGTGTGATATCCAACATAAAAAATAGAAACGCAAAATATTTGTAAATTACCGCCACAAAATTTGTTGCGCCACATATATCACAAAACAAAATATGAAATCCCGAAGGTATTGACAGAGTGTTATTGTTGTTGTGTGCAGCTCGCTGCACTAAAGAGTGTGTCCACGGCCGCTGTGTGGCTCCGGACCGCTGCCAGTGTGAGAGCGGCTGGCGTGGTGATGACTGTTCCAGCTGTAAGTTACACTCCAACACACTTTCTCTGCGTCCCCACTAGACGCTTTAAAGCCAACGTACGTACACACACACACACACACACACACACACACACACACACAGAGGCTTCTGGGTTCATTTCTGCGTGCTGTCATCTGTTTGTGTTAAAGCACATATTTTGGGGGGCCCCACTTTTTCTTCTCTTCACTTTTGCACTTTCTTTTACCTCGCACTTTTTCCTCAGTATTTATCATCCAAAAGCACGTCTACAGTTTCTTTTTCTTTAACTGCATTTCTCCTCCTGGCCCGTCGGTGCTGCCAAAACAATTGTATTGATTTGAAAGGTTTCCATCATTCTTATGGACTTCTTTTATAAATGTGTGTGTGTGTACAGGTACAGTTTTTTTATATTAAAGTGGGGCTCAATGTGCTTTTGTGGGGACCTTTGGCTGGCTCTCACAAACTTGAAGGTCTGTTTAAGGGTCAAATTGGGATTTTAGTAGTTTACAAGTAAATAAGGCAATGAAAGTTAGTGGCAGGTTGTTGGGATGAGGGTTAGGAGGGGGGTGTTATTTTGTATGCAAGTCAATAGTGTCCACTATGATATAAGAGAGTGTGTGTGTGTGTGTGTCTGAGTGTGTGTAGGGGTGTGTGTGTGCGTGTGTGAGTGTGTGTGTGTGTGTGTAAATAGGGTGGGTTGAGTTGAGGAGGAACGATGTACTATTTATAAATATGACAAAGCTAAAAATAGTAATCAGTGAAAACAACTCTGGTGATTTCAGAAGAAGCCATCACCGTGTTCAGGCCTTGCTCTGTAATATAGATGTGGTTGGAGAAGACTGTGATTTGAGTGTACAATGAGTTTTAGACCTCTGGCTTGATTTTACAGCGCTGAAATGGAAACTTCAGAGCATGACTGGGCCATGAAGACTTTTCTCTTTAATTTGGCTGCATTTGGTTGGAACAAACCCCTTTCTTTGATCTCACTGGCATCAGCGAGAGTTGACACTTCCTGAATGATTGTATTAGAAGGTTTAAGGGAATTTATGGAGAGGCTCGAGCTTTAAAAACACATTTATCTCGCTTTGTATTTCAAGGTCAGTGCTGAATGACTTTTTGTTCTCTTGAAAACTATGCAAATAGAGAGATTAGAAATAGTTTGTATTTAGATTGTGCTGNAATCCATTATTAAATTATTATCAAGTTAGTACATTATGAAGTAAAATTGGAAGAACATTCAAAGTTGCTTTTGACCAATTATATTATTGCTTTGTTATAAATGTATTGTGGTAATTTTTTTTTACTTTTTTTTATTTATTTTTTATTTATTATTACTATGACAAACTCATCATCTTATTGACTGAAATGTAGAATAATTGAAGCGTTTTGGATTACCTCGCGTGGGAAATGCCTATGTGCATGTGATGTATTACGGTACATCCAAAGTGAACAAAAAGTTATTTGACAGAAAGCAAACAAGGATAGGCTAGAAGATCTGGCACGGTGGAGTGAAGCAAGACACTCAGTTGGTTGCTCTGTCTGGGAAGACAAACTGAGGTCAGATCCAATCTGATTAATGATCTCAGAGCTTAAGAGAAGCTTTTTAATGAGTTCCTCGTCTTGGGATGCTCCAGATGACAGCGTGTATATGTCTGTGTTGGTGATGGATTCCATTTCTTAACCCATCACTGGAGACGTGTCATCAGTCGAGGTTGTGTCATGACCGAAATCTAATCCCTGTGTGAGCACTGGCCGAGCTTTCCTTCTTTCTCGCTCTGAGGTCCAGCCAAGCTCCATCTGCTCAATTTCCCAGTTGAATCTGCCTGTCTTTTTTTAAGCTCCATGCAGAATCTTCAGTCAATCATGCTATCGATTCGTCACGGATTGTGATGGCTAGTGATGCTCGAAAGGGGGATTTGAAATGCTGTTAGCTCGGATTTCACAAACACTTTCAGGAGACCAAACTATAAGAGACATAGAACATATCTTTCTAACAAGCCAGCACATGAGAAGCTTGTGTGTGAGGATGATGTCTTCTGTGTGTTAGCTTGTGATGCCCAGCACTGGGGTCCTGGGTGCAGTCGGCTCTGTGAGTGCCAGAATGAAGGGGAGTGTGACGTCGTCACCGGAACCTGCCTCTGTCCAGCTGGATTTAAGGGAGAACATTGCCAGGTAACGTCAGACTTGTAATAAAATGGAATTTTTCCCAATTATCTAGTGGCATGATACTGTGAATAGGAGTTTGAAAAATGGCCATAGTTCATGAGTGAGAGTGTGTTATGCAGTGTCCTGCTCTGTGATTGGTTGGCCACTAAATTGTGTCCCACCTTCAAACACAGAGTTGCTGTGATTGGCTCCCACGAAATATTTATATATAATATATTTTTGTTATGATGATAATGATTTTTATTACTACTATTTTTGAATGTTTTATGTATTAATTACATGGCTGTTGTTGTTAATATTATATTTTCTTTTCTAGCTTATAGCTGACATCCTTTCTGAATTTCAGGACCCCTGTCCAGTGAAGTCTTTTGGCCAGGGCTGTCTTCAGCAGTGCCGGTGCGGAACAGGAGGACTCTGCAATAAAACGACTGGAGAGTGTTTCTGCAGAGAGGGATTTACTGGAACTTTGTGAGTGTGCAGACATGAAGGCCATTTTTAAAATGTACATTTTAAAAGCCCATTTTATATTGCAATAAAACTGTGATGATGCAAAACTGTTCTGTATACCGGTATATTAGCTTTACTACTCACACAAATTTTCATAATTTTATGTTTTTGATGCTTTATTGCCACTTAACATTAATAAATACTTTCTGTTGTATAAGATAACTGCAATATAAAAGTGAATGTTTATTAATGAATGAATATGTATTAATATATAAATATGTTTAAAAAAACTTTTTATACGAGACAGATTGTTTAAACTTAACTGATTGGTAGCGGCTCTTGAACTACACAACATTATTTACAGTTCGTAATTCAGGTTTAAATGAAACTTGGGTTAGGCTTTACAAACTTTACAAACCGTCTCTTCATCTCAGGTGTGAGGAACCGTGTAAAAGACCAAACAGATGTTCTCCCCGCTGCCCGTGTCAGAATGGTGGCATCTGCCAGGGGAGGGGCGTGTGTTTGTGCCCGCCTGGCTGGATGGTGAGAAATTTTATTGATTAATTTTTTTAAATAAAAAATTGAAATTGTATGAATGTGCTCTTCTTTTAAGGGTTCTGTGTGCACTGAGCAATGTCCACCAGGTCATTTTGGAAATGACTGTTCCAAAGAGTGTCTGTGCCACAATGGAGGTCACTGTGACCCACAGACTGGCCAGTGTCACTGTGCATCAGGCTACACTGGAGAGAGGTCTTCATTTTTTATTTAGTTATGAATGAGATAAATAAATATAGCTGCAAGCAGCAAT
>SOMO01000056.1:1036701-1049263 GCA_028128575.1 Paedocypris carbunculus | reverse complement strand
TTTTTTGTCAAGCATGTTCTTTTCTTGTATTCCAGCTGTCATCCTCTGAAGGGGGAGTGTACCTGTCTGCCCGGGTGGGCGGGTCTGTACTGTAATGAAACGTGTGCTCACGGTTACTATGGGAACGGCTGTCTGGAGCCCTGCCTGTGCGTTAATGGAGGGATTTGTGATGCAGTTTCCGGCATGTGCCATTGTGAACCGGGATACTCAGTAATACTTTATACCGGCATCATTAATACTCACCTGTTCAGAAGGGTTGCATTTACGCCACTTCATTTGTCTTGTAGGGCTCACACTGTGAGAGGGAGTGTGAGGATGGGCTCTACGGGAAGGGCTGCTCATCCCCCTGCACCTGCGTCAACTCCATTGCTTGTTCTCCTGTGGATGGAACGTGTTATTGTAAAGAAGGTGAGATCTATACATCTGAAGGAAAGAGAAACCGAGAGATAGAGAGAGAAAGAGAGGAGAAAGAGAGACAGAAAAGAAGAGAGAAGCGCAGAGAGACAGACACATCAGGAAAAAAGACGCAGNAAAAGAAACAAAAAAGAACTGAAAGAAACAACAAGATAGAATTCACTAAAGAAAGTAAAAAGACAAAGAAGAATGAATAGAACATACATACTGTACGGAGAAAAAGACAGACAGAAAATATCAAAACATTTCACTTTTATCGAAAATTATGAATACTACGTGTAAACTAGTTCACCTTATGTCGAAATGTTGTAAAAGAAAAACTTTAACCACTACATTTAACCACTAAAATGCAACATTATACTTCCATTCAACAAATCTGTCCAATGCCTCACCACATCGTCCAATCAAATGTCTTCAGGATGGAGGGGCGTGGACTGTTCGGTCCCCTGCTCAGACGGCACCTGGGGTCCCGGATGCAACTTCACCTGCACGTGCAGAAACGGAGCTTCCTGTCGTCCGGCTGATGGCTCCTGCAGGTGTCTGGTGGGCTGGAGAGGGGCTTCCTGCGACCAGGCCTGTCCCGTGAGTGCCCCAAACATGCACTGATCGCGGCCCAACCACACAAGATGATCTGTGGCTGAAAATGTCGGGAATAGAATAGTGGCGGCTCTTGATTTTTCCCATCTGCACCGGTTTCTCTCGGAACAGATTGGAACATTTGGCTCGGGATGTCAACACAAATGCGACTGTCTCCATGATGAAGGATGCGACAGTGTTACGGGACGCTGCATGTGTTCGCCCGGCTGGACAGGTGAGTGTTTCTCTGCTCGAGTGTTTTGACGGTCTGCAGACCGATGGGTCTATTAGTCAAGCAGCGGATTATTCTATCAATGAATGGACTAAGAGAGAAAACGACTTTGTTGACGTATGTGGTGTGAAAAATCTAGAATGGAATTGTGCAGTTTTTAATTCAAAAATTTTGCATTTTATGTGACGAAAAAGTCCACAATATACTGCAGCTATAAACAAGACCGCAACAACCACTTATGTTAGACTTGCTTACTAGAAAAATGGACTACAAAAAAAAAGGATGGATAGAAAAAAATGGGAAACTGAAAAGAAAAAAAAAAAAACAGATAAAATCTAAGCTTGAAAGAAGGAAAAGACTGGCAGAAAGGAACGAGAGAAAAAAGACAGAATGAAAGCAAACAAGGAAGGAAGAAAACAGGAAAATAAAGAAGCAAGAGGAGTAGAAAAGTAGGAAGAAAGTAGAAAATAAAGAATGGAAAGCAGAATAGAAGCAAAAAGGAAAGAAAGAACTGCAATACAGTAAAATAGAAGAAAGGAAGGAAGGAATAGATGGATGGAAGTAAGAAAAGAGGAAAGTAGAGTAGAAAAGAAAGAAGTAAAACAGAAAAGAAAGAAAACAAAAAATAGGAAAGAAGGAAGTAGAAAAGGAAGAAAGTAGGACAGAAGGAAGTAGAAAAGGAAGAAAGTAGGACAGAAGGAAATGATAGAAAACACAGAATGATAAACAGAGAGAAACGTCAGACACACAGAAAGAAAGTAAATGAAAGAAACTGTTTCAAATGTGCCTCAGATTAATTAAACTGAATTACTGGATTATTTCAAAGAATGAATTTAAAATGGATTACGTGCTACAAAGTCCCGCTAGTAATGCAGTAACTTTAACCGCCAAGATCACTGACTCCAGTCGTCTGCCATTTAATCACAGAAAATGGAACCTGGTTATGACGGATATATATGTACAGTACTTTAGATGGAAAAATGCCTATATAACACTTTTGAATTTTTACAATTTCAAACTAAAGCAAGCAAATACAAGTAAAGCACTTTACTCTATTTACGTTTGCGTGATAAAAATATTAAATGATAATTTCTATCTTAATGGCTTGTAACTCATTTCTAGCTAGAAATTATGCATTGTAGATACTCATGTTCGAATTCTCAACCTGACCTTGCACTTTAACTCACTTAAACTTTTTAAACATTTTTACAAAGTTAAATAACATATATGAATAAAAGAATTCAATATCATTTTACTAACAACATTTTAAACAATTCTTAAATTTACAAAATCTTCAACCTTTCCAGGTCTTCGTTGCACTCAGCGATGTGCAGAGGGCACATGGGGGCTTCAGTGCAACCACACATGCTCCTGCCTGAACAGCGCCCCCTGTCAGTCCGACACTGGAACCTGTGTGTGTCAAGCCGGATTCTGGGGAGCTCAGTGTCAGCACAGTGAGTAGATGGA
Organism: Paedocypris carbunculus; assembly: GCA_028128575.1. Lineage (NCBI taxonomy): Eukaryota > Metazoa > Chordata > Actinopteri > Cypriniformes > Paedocypris > Paedocypris carbunculus. The sequence goes on along the minus strand of SOMO01000056.1, from coordinate 1,046,574 downwards.
GGGTCTGAGGGGTCTCCACTCACATCACAGCTTCTCCTCGTCTCTCCTCCGCAGAGTGCAGCGCTGGGCTGTATGGAGAGAAGTGCAGCCTCCAGTGTCCGCAGTGCGTCCATGCCTCGTCCTGCCACCACATCACTGGTCACTGCCTGTGTTTGTCCGGGTTCACCGGAAAGCTCTGTGAGAAAGGTTGACATTTTTATTCAGCTTCCATAGTATTTTATTCCCAATTGCTCGGACTAGATGCTTTTGCTCAAAGCGACTCAAGGGTGAATTGCATCTTACTTCGAGTTGTTCATTGGGAAATGAACAGTGTATCGAACGCAACCGCAAAAAAATACCTACAGTCATGATTGTCTGTAAATTGCTTTAAATGCTTTTATTCAAAGCCAATTTTCATTGTGTTGTTCTTAGGGACCGAATTTAAGGTCCGATGTTGTGTACCGTATATATCGTACATCGATATTGTAAACTTGACCCACGACTATCAATAATTCCAGTTTATCAATTTCCATTTTGTTCAAAGCAACTATCATTAAGATACAAACTACTAAATAAAACACTGTGCTGTTCTTCCCCAGCAATCAATCCCAAGACTTGTTGCAAACAATAAAAACAACAATAAAATAATAACTACACCTTATTTAGCATTAACAATCCTTGAATAATAACCTTATTCATGATCAATAAAGTATTAATTAGGCATGACCCATATTGATGCACATCTAATGATTCATTATAATTATTTAGCAAATTGTGTCTCTAGGATGTGAAGCCGGAACTTTCGGACTCAACTGCTCTCAGACCTGTTTGTGCCTCCCGAATCACTCCTGTGACCCTCAGACGGGCGACTGTGTGTGCGACACCGAACCGGCCGAGGACTGTGAGCCAGGTACCGAGACTAGACCGGACACAGCTGACCTGTGCAGTTCTTGGCTCGAGTGCGGCGGTTTTCTTCCACAGAAGGGGCGAAGAGCGTGATTGTGCCAGTGTCTCCGGTAGAGAGAGACTCGTGGGGAGCGATCGCAGGAATCGTGGTGCTGGTGATTCTGGTGGTCCTCTTGTTGGCCGTTCTGCTGTTGTACCGGCGCCGGCAGCAGGAAAAGCAAAGCAACTCACCAGTCGTGTCGTTCTCCTCAACTCGAACTGTCAGTTCGGAATATGCCGTGCCAGGTACGACCCTACGGAAACAATTTGTTGCTCTGATTGGAATATTGTGCCTAAAAACATGACTTGAAATATAGCCGCATGCAACAAATAGTGGGTTCAAATGTGAATTTTTTTGTTAAGTTACGCTTATGTACAGATTATAGATGTACCGATTTATCTTTTTCATAGTTTCAAGAATTTTTCTGTAAAAGACAATTGATTTAAAGATTTAATTGGTTGCAGGCTGTGTTTGGTTTCAATTGGATAAAAACTTGATTTAACGCAACGCTAAGACTCAGCTCAGTAAACACAAGCTAGAATTGCAATTTCAAAGATTTTCTTTAGGATGATTATTCCTTCGTAGACTCCATTTTCAAATTAAACTGGGTTTCAATCAAACTAAAAAAGCACTGACTGGCTCAATGTTGTGTCTAATGTAAGCTAGCAAGAAAACGATGACTGCATCAATTAAAATGAAGATAAAATGTGTGTTCACCTTGAACGTCTGATTCCAACGATTTAAAGAACTTGATTATAAAACAAACAGATTAGAAGTTATAGGCGGGATGAAGTAATCTGGTTGCTGTGAGATTAGCTTTATCTCTGTGAACGCGTTGCTAGGTGAGGATTTACACCGGTATATCATATTAATGTTTAATTATCGTCTTTGTGATCTATTTTGATCTTTGTGAATTCTGGTCTTAGATATTCCTCACAACTACCATCATTATTACTCGAATCCCAGCTACCACACGCTGTCACAGAACAGACCACCACTGCCACAGCTGCCCAACAACCAGGAGCGTGTCAAGGTGTGTGTCTAGACTTACCGGTACTAGCCTCATCTCAGCCTTTGCATGTTCACTTGCGCTTGCGTAGGTGTCCTCCGGCTTGGCGGTTTTCTTCAACAGTTCAGAAATACATAGGAGATTCTAGAAAATTGCCAGTGAGTGTGTGTGTGTCCTGCTCTGTGATTGGCTGCCTTGCCAAGCCGACCAAATTAAGTGTACCAATAAGTTTTGTTTCAGCTTTTACACCAGTGCATTGGTTTCAATTTGTAGTTTAAAACGTTTTTGGTTATTTTCATTTTTGCCCATGTAGTCCTTTGATTGCCCTTCATGGATTTGTGTTTCAATTATTTAAATTTTACATACGATTGTAAAAATTGCCATAAAAATCTCCTGCCTATAACTCTGTCAGCATCACTCCAGCTGCTGCCATTCATATCACATTTGGTTCAAATTAATTGGGGATTTTCTGTTTCTTGTGTGCATTTCTTTGTGACAGAACACCAACAATCAGTTGTTCTGCAGTCTGAAGAACATGCAGAGGGAGAGAAGGTCTTTGTTTGGAACAGAATCTAACGCAACTCTTCCTCCAGGCTGGAAACTTCAGGAACCCTCTAAAGATCCGGGTAATGGCGCCTGACTTGACACGTCGCATATCCCCATCGATGCTGCAGTTCACCTAGTAAATATGTTTTTCCACAGGGGCTTTTGGAATAGATCGAAGCTACAGCTACAGCTACAGCTCAACATTTAGCAAGCACTACAACAAAGGTAAGCTTTGCTCTCATGAAATTCAGAATGTTCTGTGGCGCTCAGCGGGTTTTACCCTGCTGTTACTCTTCAGAGCTGAAAGATGCCTGTGCGGCCGTGAGCAGCAGCTCTCTGAACAGCGAGAATCCATATGCCACCATAAAAGATCTGCCCGGCTTGCCATCATGTCCTCCAGAGAGTAGCTACATGGAGATGAAGGCGGCTGTTCCTCGTGAGAGAGCCTACACTGACATCAGACCACCTCTCACCAGCCCCCCGGGTCTAACAAGCAGAGGTAGCTTTGCTCATNATGGATGGATATTCATTTACCTACATACGTACTTGTATTTGTCCCATTGTTAAACACAATATGTGGAATTGTGTTTAACAACAGCAAAGCAGAGGGAAAAACAATAGCCAGAGCCCATTCTTAACAAAACACTTCACTAATAACTAACTCAAAGTAAAGCAGATGTAGTGTGACAAAGGATGGGAAACAGGCAACTTAAATACATGATCAAACAAGATCAACAGGTGAAATCAATGAGTCACAGGAAGCGACAGAAACCAGGAATCCTGGGCTTTGTAGTCCATGACACAGTCCACGATTTGTGACAGCAACGCTTTTATTTATAAACTAAAATAAAATTATATAATAAATTAAGCTAAATAATCCTCATTATCCACGATGTTTCAATGCTTTTATTTTTTAGATTACATTGATTTAATTTGAAAATGTATTTAATTATTTATCAAATGTATTACAAAACTAAAAATATTTATTAAATGCAATACATTTTTTTAAATTTTATTTATTAAGTAAAATCAAACAAAAATGTATTATTTTATTTTATTGTAGGTCATCACACTCTTGGCAATGTGGAACAGGAATCTCAGAATCCATATGATCTGCCCATTAACAGCCACATCCCAGGCCACTATGACCTGCCCCCCGTGCGGAGACCACCCTCGCCTTTGCCACGGAGACTGCCTTACTAATCTGTTTGCATCTATAGACTGCTGCTTCATGATAAGCCAGAAGAAGGGATGAATGTAAAGTGCCAAGCAGGACTCACAATGGGCAGATGTGGCTTTGAGCAGTAAATGCAATTGGAAGGTTGCAGATTTGAATCTCGAAACTGAAGTGTCCTTGAGCAAGACACTGAACCCAATGTGTGTGTGTGTGTGTGTGTGTGTGTGTGTGTGTGTGTGTGTTCACCGTTTAAAAACAACACTTGTTTGGATGGTTAAATGCAATGCACTGTACATTTTTTATACTCATACTAAAAACAGTACTTTAAACCAGCACAACACTGCCCTCTAGTGGAAACGCTAGATGTTTTTGTTTAGAGACTATGAGCCTACAGGGACATTTGTGTCTTTGTTGAAATAATCTTTGAATTCTAAACCAACCAAAATGTCAGTCATTTATACATATTTGGGAGAAAATTTTGGAATCAAAGTTTTAAATACAGTAAAGTGTATGCACCTTTTCTATGTTGTACGCAAGTCTGGCTTATCAGGATTGTAAAAAGTGGTTCAACATTGGGCTCACAAATGTGTTTGTTTTTAATGTAAATATTGTAAATAAAATATTTTCATGCACAAAGTGTGATGAAGCGGAACTGTTTCTTCAGTTTTTTCCTTACAAAACAAAGTTCAAATCCATTATGTAATCTTTATATTTAAATACGTTTTCAATAAATGAATACAGTGGATCAATGTTACACACAGTCAGAAATGCCAGTTCAAGCTAAATGTAAAATGAGAGTTTAAAATAAAAAAATGCTAAAAATAAATTTCCTCAGGCTATCCATTTTCTTCCAGACCAGAATCATGCAGTGGAATTGCATGAACTTTTCATAAGTGTGAGTGTGTAAGTATCTGTGTGTCTTGCTCTGTGATTGGTTGCCCACCATACGGGTGTGTTCAGGCCCCATTGTTCTAGCTAAAGTGGTTCAGTAAATGGATGGATACATCAAAATTAATGATTTATTCTAGTCTAATAGAAGAAAATGACATTTGGAAGAAGTTAAAAGTCAAAACTACTGCAAAAGTCAGACGTTTTTATTTCCAGAAAAAGGCACACGTTTGTTAGAGCTCAGCTTGTACATTTCAATATGCAAATCAAAAACAAACAAAAAAATATTACTTTGTTTGAAATAACTCAAAACAATACTATTTTCATAGTTCCATGATGAAATTTACATTTTAAACGTGATGATTTAAATTAACTGTAGCATCACACGGCTGAACGTTTCAAAAATCTTATTTCCATGATTACATTCTCCATCACATCAAGTGCGACTGCTGACATACAAAAGCGCGATTCGTAGTATTGGGGGCGGGGGATTCTAAACTTCCGGCCTCTTTCTGGAAGCTGAAACTGAGAACAAAAAGACGACGGTCCATTCCGATTCTGAACATGATTGGTCTAGAATAATCTCTTCCACTCGGGTCTGAAAGGCCCCTAGTTCAAGAGGAACTAGTTAAAAAGCACATCACTAGAGAAGTTGAACTAACCAGGTGAGGAACCATTCACTTGCTGCGAGAAACCTGCAAACCACGTCTCTGTCATGTGTAAAAACAAACCACAAAATTTGTTTGAACAACATCCATTAGAACCTGCAACCTTCTTGTTTGTTCCGTAGTGCAAACGTATTAGATTTGATACTTTTCCCACACGAGTAAACATTACTGCCGTTCCACAATCGGCACTTTATAACAACTACATCCTGCCGGTTGCAAAAGGCCTTTTGGTTTTATACTGCTTTGTATTTTAATGTTGCTTCAAGTTTTCCAGCAAAAAACTACACGACACTTTGCACTACGCAAAAAAAAAGTAACCCGACAAGTTACGGTGGTCTCGCCACACGCATGGAGGACGTCTGAAGGAAAAACTGCATAGACTTGTAAGTGCTGCTCCTGGTTCTTCTCGCGGGACGGTTTAAGACCCCTGAGGGTCCGGGTCAGCGGTTGAAGTGGTTCTTCTTGCGGGGCGGTTTGCGACCCCTGCGGTTAACGTGGTTCCGTGAGCCGGTTCTCCGACTGTGCGCGTTGTGTTGTGACAGCGTTGCTGTGAAACGCTCCTCTTCCTCTCTCCCTGAGTAGAGAACCATGATCCAGAGTCCAGCTGCTCAGATATAAGCCAAACATCTACCCGGCAGATTATTACCGTAATAATAGTACAAAACAAATCAAAGCACAACAATGAGATTGATCAAAAAGAAGCGAGAAAAGATCCGCTCGGATCCCCAATATCAGAGCTGCTCATGGTCCGATTACATCACACTGCAGCTGTCGAGTTTAGGCCCGGCCTAGAGAGAGACAAAGACAAAGAAAGAGTGAATGAAAAGAGAGAGAGAGAGAGAGAGACGGTAGGAAAAGGCAAAAAGGAGGGAGAAAGAAGAAGAGAAAAGAAATTGAGAGAAAGAGAGAAAAGAGTGAGCAAAAGAAAAATAAGGAGATGGGGACCGAGAGAGAACAAGAAGAGGAAATAGTGAGGGATGAAGGGAGAACAAAAGAATTTTATTTAAAAAACATTGTACAGTTTAATGCATTTGGTTAGCATAGACAAGCATCTGGACAGACTGACCTGTCTGGCCGCATTAGTGCCGACGATGAAGTGTGAGGGGGAGACGAAGGACTCGGGCAGCCCCCCCCCACTGCTGAAGGGGCGGGACGACACACAGCTGCTGCTCCGGTCAGACGGTTGCCCGCACGAGCCACACAACACCGTGCGGCTCCGGAGGTTGTACTCGCCATCCCCGCATGTGCTGTGAGCGGCCTGCAGGGGGGGACAGTGAGTAACCACCCACTGAGCAGGGTCTCTGAGATTAGTATGGTTTCATGCATTTCAAATTAGTGCAGTAACAATAACACTCAAGCAGAATGACCAATCATACACTTTATTATATTGGATTAATATATTTAATATTTGATAAAGTTATAATAAAAGAATAATATAATAAAGTTTATTTGACTTAATGATGCAGTTAGCTTTACCATTTCATCGTCTTCCTCTTCCTGAAATAATGTACGAGTGACTTTCCTCATGGCCATTTCCTGAAAAATGTACAACAAAGGACAGAAACAAATGACTTGACTGGGTTAAGGTTCCACATTCATCTATAAAGAGAATTCACTGTATAGACCTGGACCATCAATATAGAGACAAACATTAATTAGTGCATCAATCTTAGTTGCAAAAATCATACCACACTTTACATTTTTTACATTTAAAGCTTAAAATACCATCATCTCCAAAAAAAGATATCCTGACACAATTATACAAAAGAGAAAGATAAACATGTTGCATTATGTACTTATGTAAACATTATAAACTTACAATAACACTTCTATTGTATGTTGTAAATGTACAATAGAAATTTACAAGACAGCTAAAGCATTGCATTATGCAATCTGTAGTTTGTGTCATCAGCGTGTCATTATTGGCCAAAAATAACAGCTTCATCTAGGACCTCACAGTCTGGGTCTAATTGTCCACAGAGACAGAGTTTGACACATAAGATCTATACGGACACAAAAGAATTTCTATAGCAACAAAGCATCTGTATAAACAAGTCAGGTCAGAACGCAAACACTCAGAAGAACAGGATAAACGCTAGTGGTTATTTCTAATGAAGATGGCGTGATCGCACCTCTCCACTAGCACTGATGAGGCTGGTCTGGAGCACATCCCCAACGCCCCACGAGCTCTGAGTCTTCCACACCAGGTCTGTTGGGGGATTATGGCTACCCCCGGCTCCAGCAGCCCAAATCTGAAATTTTGAATTTCAAAATGAATTTCACATTTTTTAATTTCAAAATCAGAATATGATCAGGTCAAGGAATCTGCACGCACCGTGACCGTCTGCCCAGCCTTCAAGGCAAACTTGGGCTGAAATTTGTAGACAATTGGAGAGCCAGATCCAATCTGTCTCTTCACTTGCCAGTGGCCGAGAGTTTGGTCCTGGGTGGAAAAAATTCAACAGAGACATGAAAAAAAATGCACTGTTTTTGGTCTGTTTCTTTTCTCCTCACCTGGTCTGATTTATTGCTCAGTCGTACATATTTGCCTTCCAAGTCCACTTCATCCACCGTAACGCGACCACTGGCAGACGCCTGCTGGGCAACACGCGTGCGAGTGAAGGTTCCACCAGCAACACTAGAAGCTTCGCTGCCGTTGTCATTCATTCGTCGCTTTTTAGCGCTGCCGGATGAGGAGCGACTGGTGCTGCTCTGGACCACACGTGAGTGACTGGCAGAGGCAGAGGAGCGGGCCACCGTCACCCCTCGGGCAGGAGTGGGGCTCGGAGAGAGACGCAACCTGGAAGAGCAGAATTGGCGTCAGCTATATAAATACTCACTGTTATTTTAAATAACTTGAATTTTCACAATATTTTTCTTTTTTTAGAATACTGTAATTACTCAACATCTCACCCAGCTTTGCAGAAATGCATACTGTAATTTTCAGACTATAAAAGGTTTTGCCCAAAAATAAAAAGGTGTGCTGGATGTTAAAAAAATAAAATAAAATAAAAAGATAAAAAAGACGAATGATAATAATGCACTTTTTATTTCAGTGCCATACAGTAATTTCCCAAAACTACGGCTGAGATTTGAAACTAATTTCAAAATCAATTGTAAACAAGCAGAAACATCTTAAAGGAACCAGACAGACCTTTCTTCCTCGCCTTCCAGAAGCTTCCGGTAGGCGCTGATTTCCATATCGAGGGCGAGTTTGATATCCAGAAGCTCCTGGTACTCGTCTAACTGTTGCTGCATGCGCTGCCTCATTTCTGCCATCTCTTTCTCCTTCTCCTCCAGACGTCTCCGCGTGATGTCTCTTTCCCTGGAAAGCGACTCCTCTAGCTCACGAATCTTAGTTTCACGCAATGACAACTAAAGAACACAGCAAAAAGATGTTTGGTGATTTTTTTTAACAGAATCAGACTCAGAATCAGCTTTAATGACCAAGTATACACATGACAAACAAGGAATATGTGATCTTACTCAGTCTTTTCTGAGTAGAAATACAGTACCCACTTTGTATAATTAAGGTAATTATCATGACTGTGGTTAATAAATGTTAAAAATGTTAGTTATGGAGTTTTAATGAATTCAATATTAGTGTTGCACTTTTAATGGCGTTAAAAACTATTTATTCGTATTACACCCATGTCTAAACCTAAGACAAAATATAATATGTAGTAAGCTGGTAAATTGTGCATATTTCAACATCAATAAATCTTTGTTCGGACAAGTGTGGAAGTCATTGGTTTCACAACTTCCTCCACCTTTGTGTGTACCTGCTTTTGCAGTTGAGAGAGTTGAGAAGTAACACTCTCCATTCTCACACGTGTCTGCTGTAGCTCCTCGTGAGCAGCACCAACCAAGTGACTGTTCCTGTCAGCCGACTGACGGGCGTTCTCCAGCTAAACACACAGAAGGACATTTTCATAAATGCTACTGACAGAGCTAACATATCAACGGGGCAGGGTTTATTTGTTTAACAAGACGCCCTTGAGGAGAAACGGAAGATTTTCCTCTCTGTAGTGTCTAATTTCTCATTCGTCCGTTACCTTGGAGTTATAGGTCTTCTCAATTTCATTTTTGTAAATGTGAAGCTGCTCTTCGTGTTGAGCACGGAGCTCCACCAAGGCCTCTGCAAGTTTGCTCTCGTATTCCTGTTGACGTCCACTGTCAATCTCCACCATTCGGGAGTCATGCCTGCGTTTAGACTCACGTATTTCCTGCAAAAACAAATGTAACAGGATCAGGATAAAGTAAGAAAATGAGAAGTGTTCAGGTACGGTTAAATGTTTGCATCTAAAGTAGACCTCCGAACATATGTTCTTCTGGAAGTCCAGCTCCTCCTTCAGGGTCTGAATGCGGTTCTCTGCATCGACACGTCGCAGCATTTCATCCTGCAGTTGCTTCTTGGCATCTTTGAGACTTCCCTCCAGCTGTAACACAAGTTTACGAAGACTTTAATTAACACTGATAAATCACGTAATTTGAAAATATTTTTATTAAAAAAAAAAAAAAAAAACACTTGCACAGGGATAAGAAACTGTTAAACCGTTAAAGAAACTGTTCAGTCTGTGACAGAAGACAGAGTGAAGCTGCCGGAGACTTTGTAATAAACTGCTGAAAATGCAATAACAGAAACCAGGGAAATTCATAA
>SOMO01000056.1:1003870-1019265 GCA_028128575.1 Paedocypris carbunculus | reverse complement strand
ATGAATTCCACGGGGAGGCCGATATTTCCTCCAAACTCTTCCGTGACTCCAGCAAACCGCTCGGACGAGTCCAGCAGACACAAAGCGTCCACGCATGCCGCCTGCGAGCAGGTGCACATCGCACCAGAGGTCTTCCTCACGCTGGGCCTCGTCAGTCTGCTGGAAAACATCCTCGTCATCCTCGCCATCGTGAAGAACAAAAATCTCCACTCGCCCATGTACTTTTTTGTCTGCAGCCTGGCGGTGGCCGACATGTTGGTGAGCGTGTCCAACGCGTGGGAGACCATCGTGATCCACCTGCTGGCCAACAGGAGCTTGGTGATCGAGGACCACTTCATCCGTCAAAAGGTGTGTATACAAAATATTAATAGAAATAAAACAACACATCAAGTTAAACAAAGCAACATGTACAGTACTTCCAATCTGAACATCTCCAGTGACTACGTTTCCCAGAATGCCTTGCGCGGCCACGCTCCATGTGAATGTGTCTGAAGAACGTGCGACTACATGACACGAGTGTGGCGAGGCATGGATCGCGGTGAGGACTGTCCTTAAAATACCTTCACAAAGTTAATGTAAGTATTTCACATACGACTTCCGGCTTGAATGTTTCGTCGCCTAATCTCTTCCTCCGAAAACGCTCTCATTTAGCCAAACAGTGCACTAGTGTAGACATGGGCCTTCTTAACTTTATTCAAGTTCAACTTTAATTTCCTCTGCAAAAGCGTCCATAGGATTTCCGAAACTACACAAAAGCCTCTATAATAACAACAAAGGTCAGATTTAAAGTTGTAAACACCGTGACGTCACTTCTTAACGTTACGTATTAACAACCTCAGCGTGGCGTAAACATGTGCGAAATACTCGTTTATTGGTATTGTTACAAGTGCCGCGAAGCTCATAAAATCAGCAACTAATAACTAAACCATAACCAATTTTACCTATTACCAGTTGGGAAGCAATAGAAGCGAAATTTTACGTTAAAACAGAACGCATTTTTTTTAAATAAAGAATTGATAAAACAAAGTTTTTAAACGTTATAAAATTTGATAACTGGCTTAGTGTTTAGCTCGTGTTTTCCTGTCCGGTTAAATGTGTGGATTATTCTGACGACTTTCCTGAATCCTGATCCTGACCAGCCAATGTTGAGGGAGAGAGGGAGAGTGATTGATTTATTAAAAAAGAGAAAGATGGAGATACTGGGAGATATACAGTAGAGCAGGGGTGGCCAACCAGTCAGACACTAAGAGACACTTTTTACTGTGTTAGAGCCACAAAGAGCCGCAAAGAGCCACATCATACACACGTGCACACATAAACATCCAATTCCTTAATCTTGTATGCACACACACACACACACACACACACACACACACACAGACCTCTGCTCAGCCAGATGTAATGACAATAACCACACCAACATGATAATATTAGTTATTTTTCAACCGTTAACATTGTGTTATATTGGAGCCGCATGAAACTAGTTAAAGGCCATCCCTGCAGTAGAGATTGACATACAGGTGCTGGTCAACGAATTAGAATAATTTAGAATAAATATACAGGGATATAGAAAGACAGAAAGAAAAATGGAGAGAGACACCCTGAATTGGATAGACAGATGGAGAGAGAGAGAGTGAGAGAGAGAGAGAGTGAGAGAGAGTGAGTTGTTAACAAACAACCTGTGATGAACTCACTTAGGCCAATGCTGTTGCTTAACCAACGACTCTAACCAGTGTTTGCTCTCTGTGTGGATGGTGGTCTGCAGGTGGAGGGTGCGATGCAGAGGATGTGGGTTCCGGTTAGGCTGGGTCAGGTGACTTTGCGGTCACTTCCTGTGACCCTCCGCACCTCTCGCTGCTTCAGTCGTGCACTCGTTGCCAGGAAAAGCTCCAAACCGTCCACAGATGAGGACGCACTGTCAAGCCCCCCGCACACCCTGGCGGGAACGGAGGGTCTGTACAAGGTCCCTGCCGTGTCGGGATCAGAACCTGCTGCCCAGAGTAGAGTGGATGTCGATCCTCTGCAGGACAAATCTATCGGGCTGTTTCATAGATTTAAAAAGATGTTTAAGCAGTACGGTAAAGTGATGGTGCCGGTCCATATCGTCACGTCCACGCTGTGGTTTGGGAGCTTCTATTATGCTGCTATGAAGTAAGTTTATATTTTATTCATGTTAGTTGAGCGTCGTGATCGTGATACATGAATACACACATTATTAAAATCCATTTGGGGCCTAATAGATGGGTGCTGAGCTTGTGACAACAAGGTTGTGGGTTCGAATCCAGGACCAGCAGGACCAACTGGGGTGTCCTTCAACAAGTCACTGAACTTGAAATGCTCCGCGGAAGCTGNTCCTTCAACAAGTCACTGAACTTGAAATGCTCCGCTGAATCTGTGTGTGTGTGTGTGTGTGTTTACCTGACTTTCACGGATGGCTGAAATGCAGTGCATGTCTCACGTCTCTAGTGGCCAAAATTGTCAAATGCACTTCACCTCACTGTGGACCTCTCTTTGTTTAATATATTCTTTCTTTGTGTAATACAAGCTTTAATAACACAAATTGCAAACGCAAGTTCTGTTATGTGACTGAAGAGAATTTTCATTTACTGACTGTTTTCCGCAGAGGCGTGAATTTGGTGCCATTTCTGGAGTTCGTGGGTCTTCCGGATTGGATAGTGGGGATTTTGCGGGATTCTCAGGGCGGTTATGCACTTACAGCTTACGCCATGTACAAGGTAAACATTCCAGATCACGGTTTTACATGGGATGGCTATTAGCTACACACACGCATGTAGCTTCAACATGCGGAAATTATGCGTTATTGATGCATAAATGATGCGTTATTGAAGCATACATATCACGTAAATGATGCGTTATTGATGCATAAATGTTACGTAAATGACGCATTATTGATGCATAAATGTTACGTAAATAATGCGTTATTGATGCTAAATAATGCATAAATTGTTGACGCATACATTTGTGTTATGTGTAAAAATTAGGGATGCCCCGAATATTCGGCCACCGAGTCTTTCTTAAATGTCAGTCAGATGACAAGTTCAACAGAAACCTATTTATATTATTATTAAGACCTGCAGAGAAAATGTTGTATCCTTTGCACTTGTTCTGAATGCACTGTAAACTTAAAGGCAATTTTTAATGGAGGAACATTTAATTTTACAACATTTCAGCAGGCCAGTTTAGTTAGAATTATATTTTATACTCTTGAGTGTTGCAATATGCTTAATAAATATTTGTATATTTGTAAAACATTTTGTTTCATTTATTCTTTGAAACTTCTTTATTAACTTATGCAATTGCAATGCCTTGGTTTTAGTAAAGTTAGTACATCATCATAGCAATAAATACAATTCTTTTTCGTTTTTTTTCTGCCAGGCTTTCCTCTTTTTCGTTTTTTTCATTTTTTTTTTTTTTTCAGAATTTTCATTTCGGTGCATCACTAGTAAAAAATGATGCCTTTTAAATGATGTGTTATTGACGAGTTAATAATGCGCCATTGATTGAAAAATGTTGTTGGGTGAGCAGCATTTTACATGTAATTCATCTAATCTGTGCCATGACTTCATGAATTCAGACAAAATTATTATGTAAATGGTAAAATATTGGTAATAAATGTACTAATACTCGAGATTTTCATTATCTAGGACATTTGTAAGTTGAGGTACTACTGTATATGCTTAAATGATGCGCTATTTGTGTAAATTTTGTTATTGACGCGTAACCAATGTACTTTTTAAAAGGAGGCTGTAACTACAGTGTTAACCGGGGATTTACAGTGACATGAACACATTTCCTCTGTAACAGCTGGCTACTCCCGCCCGCTACACAGTGACACTGGGGGGCACGTCCCTGTCCGTACAGTACCTCCGCAAACACGGATACCTCTCCACACCGCCACCCGTCAAAGAATACTTCCACGACAAGATGGAGGAGACCAGGGAGCGACTGACAGAAAAAATGGAGGAGACAAAAGAGAGGTTTTCGGAGAAAATGGAAGAAACCAAAGAGCTGCTGTCAGAACGAATGGAAGAAACAAAAGAACGTCTGTCTGAAACGAAAGACAAATTTTCTGAAAAGCTGCAAGAGACAAAAGACAAAATGTCTTTCCGGAAGAAAGTGGAATAGAATCCGCACTAAAATAACAGAAACGTCTCGCACAAGAACGACTGGCAAGTTTCACAAACTTGAAAATAGTACAAAGTATAGCCAAAATCTTGTGTGTAGGGAAAAGCAGGTGCATGTGAATGTTTTTGTAACTTAAATATGATTTGGGTTTTTGTTAATTATGAGTGTGTTGACTTGTTTAAATGTCTATGTTTGCACAATTATTTAAATTGTCTGAAAAATGGCTTGGTGTGTATGAAACTACACAAACTTAAACATACTTATTAAAAATATAAATGATTTTTTTTTGCATTCAGTTTTTTTTCCTGTTTGAGCACAAACAACACACAATCTGCACAAAGGGCCACATAAGTGGGACGCACACACACAAGCAAACATTTCATTTAAAAAAAAAAAAACAACTTGCAACTGGTACTTTTAGTTTATTAGTTTAACTGCAGTTGGACAACAGCTGAAGTACAAGCATAAAGGTCCGACTAGAATAGTGATTAGAGCAATGTGTTTAAATTCTTCAAGAAAAAAAGCATTGCAATAACAAACCTTATGCTTCAAACCTATTAATGTCACCACAACGGTTAAAATTGTGAATATGCACATGTGTGTCTAGAAAAGCTGCACACACACATGAACATCCAGAACGGCACGAGCCGGAGGAATTGAAGAGTAGAAAAGGTTGAATATCGTCTCGCTCTCCAGCTGCGTCCGCGCAATCCCTCCAAAAAAAGCCTCGGAATAAAACGAGTGGAACCCATTCAGTCGTGGTTGGTTCTCTGTGCTTGAAAGAGAAAAGCTGCGATCGCCTGGTTAAACTGTTCAGATCGTCCCAACCGCCGTCAGTCAGGTGCTTGTCGTCAAAACGGCGTTGCTATGTACATTATCTCCAGAAATAGAACTATAGACATGCGAATACAAGCTACTGTACAGTGGAGCACCGGCACATAAATATCTTCCGTTCTTGTTTTTTTTTTTTCTTTTCTTTTCATGTTTTTTGCTCCTATACACCACATACACGAGAATGTCTCAAATATATAACAAAAATAAGAATGTTAAAACTACATCTCTCTTTTGGTTCATTGTTAAACTTGCAAAGACAGGAAGCACAACACGGCGCGGCGTGAAAATAAACGTGTGCATGTCGGGATTCAGAATAACGGGAGCGAGACCCTCTGCGTTGCACATTATGCATCAGGGAAACTGGAGGTAAAATATTCCAGAAAATGTTTCAATATATAACGTATATGAAGTTGGAGTCCCTTTACGTGGCCCAATCCACCGTTGCAGACATACAAAAATCTAAAATACTTTGCGATTTAGTCGACTCTTAATTAAGCCTTTTCTGATCATGATTCTCATCTTATATATTAAAAAAAAAAAATTAAAAACGGACCATTTAGAAGTCCATCGCCACGTTGTTAAACTTTATATCAACTATAAATTGTTACATTATTAACAATGTCTTTTTTCTGTTTTCTACCCATTGGGTAGGATATGTGCATACAAGACTAACTTTATTTACAGCACCGTACAGGATAAAAAAAAAAGGACACAGAAGAAAGCACCATTGGAAGTGAGGCACAGCTAAGGTGGGGGACGTTTAGAGTGCAAGTGGGTTCCTACATCGCTCAGAACGCGATCGGTAGGCGCCGGTTCAGCCCGCGGGTAACATACAAACTCCTAGGACAATTGATACAAATTAAAACATCTATAAAGGAACTGTTGAGGATGAAAACAAAGATGAAGCTGTACAGTTGAGTGGTTAGAAAATGGTGGTGGTGATGGGGTTAAAGGTCAACAGAAAAGTGCAGCAGATGAGAAGCAGCATCAAGCAGCAGCAATAGCAACGGCGGGAGCAGCAACTTAAAAAAAGGTGATGGAGCTCCGCCAAACAAGAGACGGTGACGAGGAGAAGCGATTGAATGTCGGATCTGACAAAGACGTGGTGTTGTGCTAAATTTGTGCCGTGAATCCAGGGTGAAACGCTCCGGGTGAACGTATTCATGTTGAGTTTCGCTTCCTAGCTTTTTTTTTTTTGCCTGTGCTAGGTTTCAAATCAAACGAATCAGACGGTGAGACTTCAAAAGTCAAGATTCACCAAGTCTCAATTTAGCTAGAAATTCCGAAATTTGGGAATTCAAAAATCTGAACGATTGGAGAGAAATTGAAATATGGAGTTTCAAAACAAGTGCTGGATTCTGGAATTCCGGAATGGTGTGAGGAGTCGAGTCTTGTGTTAATTTCTTTATCGTTTTGTGGGAAATACAGCTCATCCTATCAAGAGCGGAAAAAAAAAACAACAAGACGAGAGTAAAGCCAACCGCCACATTCAAATATGACATCATCCACACACACATTTTGATTGGCTGACTCATTCCGAGCACGACTAGAGTAGCTTATAAAGGTGAATGTGTTGCTTTTCGAAATATCATTCTGACCATTATTCAGATCAAATAAAAACCAACTTAAATATATTTATATATATATATAAAAAAAAAACCATAGCCACCAAGTCCATTTATTCCGTTGAAAGTTGGTAATAAAAAACGCGGGACTCAGTCTTCAGTGTCCTTATTAAAGGGATGCGTGAGTCTTTGGGGTTTTACTCAAAATTCTCTATTCGGGCCCAAATTGACACGCAGAAAAGCCACTTCCTGTTGAGTGTGCATGACTTGCGGGCGTGGCTTTACTCTGATTCTGGCAAAGGCAACGCAACAGAATTCCTGGATGGGAAAAACAGCATTTATAGAAATGCCCATCGCATTAGCCCTTGACTTCACCACGTGTTGAACCTGAACAACAGCACGGAAATCGGTCTTTCCAATGACGTTCTGATTAGAAGATTACGCCAGATGGATGAGTGGGGGGGTGGCGATCTGATGTGAGGTCGTCATTCAAAAGGGCGGGAAATGTGAGCAGATTCGAGTCTCATACAGATAATCGGTTCAGTTAAACCTAAAGATGTTTCAAGCGACAGAACTTTTAAACTGACAGATGGGCGGGAGCTGGTGAACGCAATCGCCGGATTCGCCGCCTGTTATGGATATTTTAGGCTGGATTTGTTTTTATTATTCTTGTGCTAAAGACAAACAGGACAGTTTCTCGCTCACGGAAACCTTGCCTCGTCTTAACAAAAGCCAACAGGACGTACCCTAAACACCGGCCACGCCCTTCCCAACGATAGTGCAATAGTTCAGAAA
Organism: Paedocypris carbunculus; assembly: GCA_028128575.1. Taxonomy (NCBI): domain Eukaryota; kingdom Metazoa; phylum Chordata; class Actinopteri; order Cypriniformes; genus Paedocypris; species Paedocypris carbunculus. Next base: position 1,011,925 of record SOMO01000056.1, on the reverse strand, counting down.
AGGGTTTTTGATTTCAATGCAAGTCTTTAAGACAGTCATCACCCCTGATTCCTTCCTCATTAACCTTGGCACTAAGATTTAGGTTTTCACCATTTTTCGCATTAGCTTGAGTTCATGCTGCACAGATCTCGGTCTTTTTATTAAAAAAAAAAAAAAAAAAAAACAAAACAAGAATCTATCCACCCGGCTAGTGTGTAACGTGTAGGCCGGGCAAGAAAGAGGGATACAACATAAAAACCAGTAAGGATGACAACAACAAAAAGCCTGTCTTGTGCTAGAATAATTCTACATTTGTAAGTTTACCACTAGATTCCGAGAGCCAAACAGAACAAAAAGAAATTCCAGGCAGTGCAAACCCCCCGGTTTTAGCGCAGCTGGTCTGATAAAGACGACAAAAGTAACTTTAGTAAGCGCCGCTCCATGTCGTTTCTTTCAAAATCACGCTTGCGTTCCATACTAAGACATGTTAAGCTCTGTTGTGCATGGGAGTGTCGAAAAGGAGAACCCATTCCATTCCCTTTATGGGCGGAGCGTGACTGCCAATCAGGGCCGGCCCCGCCCCCTATACAAGCTCCCCGCCTTTTCTGCCCATGCTCAGTGTTATCGTGTTGTCGGGGCTGCTTAGATCTGTCCGGCCCCTGGGAGGAGTCTGCACACTGATGGAGACGGGTGGGTTATTGCTGTGCTGGTGGAGGTAAAGTACTAAGCCCGACTGCTGCCCGATGACTTGACTGTAAGCAGGCGGAGGACCCTCCATACGTCCATGGGTGCTGGAACTGGTCGCGCTGATCCCAGAATTGCTACTGGGAGGGCGCGGCCCACTGCCACCTCCCGAACTGTGCATGTCGATGAGGTCACTGTCAAAGATGGTCCGGTTGGGCGGGGCCCGCACAGACTCCCGGTTGAGTTCCAGCTGCTGCTCAGGGTCTCTCAGCTGCAGCGTGCAGGGTCCCTGGTACGGCGGCGGCTCCTCTCCATCCGACAGCGAGATGGTGGGCGGCAGGTCGATCTCGTGCTGCAGATACGGGTAGGTAGGCTGGAACCGTCTGAAGCGATTATGCTGCATGAAGGTGGGAGCCGAAAAACGGTCCCTGGGCTGAGGAGCGTAGACCACCTGAAGAGACCGAAAACAAAATTAGCGTCTTTTAACACACATCTAAAACGTTTTTTCCATCGCATTAAAAAAATATATTTCTGAATCCCTTTCCCAACAAAGCAAAGCAAAACTTTCGAATTTAAACTATTAACTTCATTCACAATAACACAATGTCCTGTTGTTACATAAAAACAAATGAAACAATACGCACACGGTTATTTGTGAATGTGTGTTTAACAAGTTTCATCTTTCAAAAACTTTCAACACAACAGTATTGTGCAGGCCAGTGCAAAGAGATATCGATCAGTAAGGATGAAAGTTTAAATAAAAATTGAACCTGTGGCGACGGTTCATAAACAAATTCTAGTAGCGCTTTTTGTGTGTTTGCCACAAGACAATCTGGTGTACACTAGTAACACTGATGAGTTTCTAGTGACTAGTCAAAACTGATTTAGACTTGTCGCGGAAGTTTAAATGTTAATGTGTGTTTCCACAACTTATGGTTTTATTTGATCACTTTTTGTTTATCTTTTATTTGTATATAAACATGTATACTGTTCTGCATTGGATTACTGTTGTAAATTTGCTGCACATAATACCCAGTATTATATTATTATACCACTATTACCCATTATTATTATAATACCCACTATTATACAGTGACTATAATGAACCTTGAATCTTGAAGACCTGGAATCATAGTTCTCTCTTTTTCTCTGTGTTTAGTATTACTCTACAAGTCGCTGTAGTGCTGCAACAGCGGTATAGTTGCGCAGTTTTTTTTATCTAAGGATTTTATTTTTAAGTCCAAGAAATAAGATAGTTTGTTTTTTTATAAAGAATGATTCTAGCACAAGCCCATGCTGATGAATCCCATCCATTCACCAGAACACTAAACTTACAGCCCATAATTTTTCCTTCAAGCTATTGCATTAACCAACTCCTTTCTGCAGAGCCACGTTTACATCAGTGAGCTGAAGACTGATGGGAGGCCATTTACGCAGATAGACTGTAAACGTCTGGCCTTTCAGACGACTGTCTAGACGCTGCCAGAGGAGGGTGAGAGATTAATGAACTGCTGAGAGGCTGCGGCCGGCGTGAGCGGCAACTCCCCCGCAAACAATCAACATAAATATGCGTCTCCACAAATGATATTCCGAGAGCTGCACTCGCATCCGCCGTCTCGCAATCCTCCCTTTTACTCGCCAGCATGAACAACAGACCCGCGGGCTCAGAGACGGCGCAGACATCACTGGTTCATACGTGCCATTTTCAGTAGAACAATGAATTGAAACCCTTGAGAAAGACCACCGCTTACCTCAGATGCCCCTTGTCTCAGCCCGTTATCTAATGGCCACATCGAGCCCTCCTGCAAATAAGCACAGACAACAGTCAGACATGCTTCTCTTTAGAAACACCATGGAATACAATGAAATGACAAGCGCATCATTCAAATCCAACGTCAGGTGATGGTTGGTGGATATCTAATCCTAAAAACATCCTCTCCGCTCGCCTCACGCCCTTCCCCCTCCTCATATTCACTCATGAATGAAAATGGACGTCTCAGTCATTTAGCAGTCCCTCCCGGGTGCTGCGGTGGTCTGCGCGTGTCTGCGTTTGAGGGGTGTCTAGACAGAATTGCCAAATGTAATCAACATGCCCTGGTCTCTCAGGGACTACTGTGTCTTGAAAAACAGGAAGCCTTTGTGAATAAAACAAAACATTGGTTTGAGATCTGACAAGCAGCGTACAGTGTCAAAGAGAACGTAAAGCTCTTGTTTCTCCAGATGCAAGGATGGCGTTTAATTTGTGAAGATGAAGAGGAGGAAGCGGATTGGGAAACTGGAGCATCATTTCAGCGTTCTCCGATACAGGAGATTTAGTTCCTGCTGTCTGGCTGGTTCCAAACGGCACAACTGTACCGGAAACCTCCCTGGGGTGGGATGAGACTCCTACGCATGCTCTGCTCGCTCTCATCAGCTCAGTGCACAGCTGCGAGTTATTTTGGATGCGAGCAGACACAAAGAAAGCCTTGTCAGCGCTCAGAACAGTGGAGACGGCACGTGATGCTCCCATTGCTTTAAAACCGTACCTATATACTGTATTCACATTTGATTCAAGTTTAATCGCAAAAAAAACCTCCCAGATAGCCTTTTCCGATCATTTAGGCTTAACCCATTAAACAGCAGGTCACTTTGTCAGGCTACTCAAACAAGTTACCCTGCAGGCAACACTAGTGTAAAACTGTGGGTAACCACACTGAAAATGTGGTGCATTTGTTCGGTCACTTTGTCAGGCTGCGTGTGAGGGAGAATTAGAGGAAAGAAAGCTACAGTGTTTGCAGAACATAAAATTCTATTATAAATTAGGTACATTTGTTGAATAAAACAACCATTATCCCCTTTAGAAATTCAACATAAAGTAAAATGACAAAATTCAAGATTTGTGGTCTACAGACATGGCATTAAAACTATAAATTAAATATTCACACAAACCGTCATATATCACTGCAGTTGCATTTAAAATCCTTTTAACAAAATATGGAAAAATCCCCCAAATAGCTTGTGTGGGGATGATTTACGACCTAAATGACTAAACACATGTCATGACTTATGACTAAAATGACTTTAGTCAGGCTTCTTATTTAATGCGCATCTGTAGCATGAGAGTGCATTTGTGCATCATCAGTTATTGTCATTTGTAAAACTATTATTGCCTATTTTAAGTAGTTCTTCCAGAACATTCCAGTAGGCTTGCAGTGCCTTTCCTTTCCTGCCTTTTCTATATTTCTGTTTCCTGACCTGGAAAGAGCTTGACTTCAGACAGTGTTTATATCAATAAACCACCATTATCGGCAGTATTATTACTATTGCCGCTGCGGAGACAGCCGAGGGGAAACAGGAAATGAGAGTCTGTTGGCAGGAATGTCAACGCGCCCGAATAAAGTCTGTGTGAAAGTATGTCGTATGAAAACATGACAGAGATTAGTGAGGGCTGAGAGAAGAAGTCTTACTTGCTGTAGAGAGAGATCCTGACTCTGTGCCTGACTGGCCCGGCTCAGGAAGGACCATGTGGTGAGTTTATAGTGGTTCAGCAGGCACACCACCACCACCACCATCACCGTCATCACCACAATTATGATCACGATCTGCACAAACTCCAGTTCAGCTGCAAAAGACAAACATAAAAGCAGGGAGGTTAACATCATCTCACACACACATCCCAAATCTAAGGGTTTACTCCTTTTCACCAGAAGATGGCAGCAGAGAGGTTTTAGAAAACAATCTTCAGGAGATGTTGCTCGCTTTAGGCATTGCTCACTTAACTACAAACAAACAGAAACACTAAAAAAATATTCACAAATTTGCACAATAATTTCCTTAATGAACCAAATACCATATTTAACCAATTCAAGATTGTGAATTTCCCACTGGGGTTAATAACGCTGTTAATATACTGTAATTATAATGTATCCATCCATATATACATTCTAAGCCCAACATCCATTTATCCATCCAGCCATCTGTACGGTATATCTACCTGTCTATCTATCTCTCTCTGTCTGTCTGTATTTGTCCATTTCTGGAAGTCTGTCTGCATTTCTGCATGTCTGCATTTTTTCCTGTCTGAATTTCTGTCTGTCTGCATTTCCGCATGTCTGTCAATCGACTCCCCAAACAAGTTATGCCGTTTGTCCATTTCTGTCAAAACGGTTGAAAACTGAACCGATTCAAGGTGTTTCGTTCACATTTTTAGAAGCATTGTAAAAGCTCTTTGCTCCAGGAGAAGTTAAGACGGGTTCAGAAACACACCAAAACGAGAGGAAAGTATAAGCTAGATCCAAGCATTAACTATATAAAGACTCATCTCAAGGAACAGCTCGGGCCGTGTTCCTGGAACACATGCTGGACTCACACTTGCTCTCTGGGTTTAGACCAAGAGTGTTTCTCTCAGGAGAAGATTTTGGATCCTTTCATGCAACAGAAATGAGCTCGGAGAATTCTTCACCAACTGTGCTGAGGGATCTGGTACAGTTGAGCGAGCCCGACGCAGACGGAAAGTGAGAATGTCACGGAGAGTGATTGAAAGGAGGAGCGGGTTCCTGCGGCGCAGTGCTGCGGGACACTGGCACTAACACTTCAGAAGAAACAAACACTTCTCTCCTCATTTAAGACATCAACAAGCAACCAAAGAGCACACGAGGAAAGAGAAGAAGATGGAGGATGGAGCAGCCAGGAACAATTCATTCAATAACACTCTCTTCCTAGTTCCATCCAAAGATCAAAGTCTGTTTATCTGTCTATCCATCAAAGGGTATCTTTCTATCCATCAAAGTCGATCAATCTATCTATACATCCATCGATCCATCAAAGTCTATCTTTCCAACTATCAATCCATCCATCTATACATGCAAGTCTTTCCATTCATCTACATTTCTTTATCCATCCAACCAGTTTGTCTGTCTATCCATCCATATCCGTCTTTCCTTCTACATTTCAGCATCCATTGATATCCGGACATGAATATTTTCATTACCTGTATATTAATACACAACATTTTGATTGGTGGATGTGCACGACTGTACTGAACTTGAACATCTTTGCTGTAGTTGGCTAGAAGAAAGCTGTCAAGCAGGAAGAGAACAAACTGCTTGAGAACATATAAAATGATACTGTATAGATGAAAACTACGACTCAGAACAACTTGAATTGTACTTAATCGTAGGTTACTGTTGTCCTTGTACTTGGCAAGAAAAAGCAAGACGCAAACTATAAGAGAGGAAAAAAAAAAACTGTATCTGCGCGCGTTTGATATCTTGTCACCAGACCAAACGTGAAAGGATCACAATCCATCAGGCAGTTCTGTCACCAGGCAGACCAGACAGAGAGCACTTCACCAGAGAGAGAGAGGGAGATGGAGATGGAGGGGGGCAGACAAAGCGAGAAAATGAGCGAGAGAGAGAGAGAGAGAGAGAGAGAGAGAGAGAGAGAGAATGACCTCCTGGTGTCACCAGGTCTGTCTAGATGCTTTCTCCTACAGACAGACTAATCCTAAATAATTAACGTCACAGCACACAGCAGCAGTGCCACACGCGGACGCTCGACCAGACGAGCATGGCCAACCAGACGCCGCACTGTGCCAAACTACAGCTAGATCTTAAGAACAGGTGAGCGGTCTGAGGTCACCCCACACAAGCTGTGCCACCGCCTCAGAGCCACACACACACCGGTCCGACCCGCTCATAAACACATCTGATCTAATCTGTTGGAGTTTCCAGAGTCGTCTTAAATCTCAGAAGCGACTCCGATTTGGAGAAGCGTTAATATTATGGAGGTTTTGAATGAAATGCAGTTATTTCAACAGAACTTAATCCTACTAGGCAAATGTTGATACAAGGCAGTGGACTTCAAAAAGATGGGTTGAACTGACAAGTGAAGAGCTGATGCGTGTTGGTGACATTGAGGTCCGAACACTACCACAAGTGTTTTGACAGGCCACTGAAAGCGTCAGAGTGAGACGGTACTCAGAGATCTCCGCAAGACTCGCTAATTTATTGTGGCATGTTACTCACACACAGGGTTTATCAATTCCACAAGGGTTTCATGATTTTGGCGAGGAAAGACAATTTATGGCGACAATTTTCTGCAAACTTTTTATATGTTGTATATGTCAGCAGCAGAAACGCATCTTTACATCCCTAAAAATTCTCAATTACAGTATAACACTTATTCTCTGTCAACAAGTTGTTCACATGTTCAAATTCATATTCGCTTTCTGGAACTTTCTTTTTGTGTTCACCTGCTGCCGTCTTAAGTTCAGTTCCACTGTTGTGTTCAACGAAAATGTTTTTTCTCAATTAAAAATTTAAATGAGAAATTGTGTTTTGATAGTTAACAGTTTTAAATGCCTTTTTCTGCAAATTATTTGCGATTAATTGACAATTTGCCGTTCTGGTTTTTCAGTGATTTCAGCAATTGCAGGATCGTATTTTTTTTTTTTACTAATTTTTTTACACGCAATGAGGCCGAAATGCCTTGAGATCCATTACACAAAGGTTATATAAGCCTTAGAACGTTTGCCCAAAAAAATCAAAGGCCAGAGGCACACAGGGACAGCACCAAACAGGCCGGCAGACTGGCACTATGGTGGGCACCAGAAGAGTGGGAAGCTCGCCCGGCTTTGCAGAGGAGCCGTCACACAAACAGCACATACGATCTGAAACGAGCGTCACAACTTCACGCCAACGCAGCCTGATCTCCGCAGTGCTGCCACGCGGGAGCTTTCACCGTCAGGATTATTTTGAGTGAGCGCAGACGGCGAAGGAAAAGAGAAGAATTGGATTTGTTTTGTTTCTTTAGGGTGCATTTTTCCTTCAGCAACACGCGGTTGTTTTTCTTGGGCCGAGCTTGTTTTTTGATTCCGTTTTGTGACAATGCATGATTACAGATTGGGCAATTCTAATCACAGTTTGCCGTAGACAAATATAACCTGTGCTTATTATGGACTTAGCATTTACGGTTAGACGTGACCAAAAAGGATAAAGACCTAGGTGTGGCGACTCCAACGCCGACATTGTGGTCTAAACATCAACTCAATCCAAGACTACAAACTTTAGCAACCGTGACCAGGATTAGGAGAACCTTGCCAGACACGTTTTCTTTGTCTTTATTCCGTTTAAAAAGGTGCAAGAAGCGGAACAATCTGCCCAGGGGGATACTTAGCCATGATGGGAGTTTCTAAAATATCTCTTGAAGGGGAAAAAAAAAAAACCTTTATAAAACATTCCACTTTGACCGCAGGATGAACTCGCAGGAAGAGCTTTGGTGGCGAGAAAGAAACGACTACATCTGAGAACGTTCGTTTGGGTGAAAGAGAGTTCGTTGGTGACATTTTCGAAAAGTGAATTCTGAGAAGAGTGGGGGGAGCGATGGTAAAACGATAGAAAAGTTGTTTTTTTT
>SOMO01000056.1:986771-999082 GCA_028128575.1 Paedocypris carbunculus | reverse complement strand
TGTCTCCAAAAGACTTCACTGGATGGCTTAAATGAAGAGCACAATTTTGATATGGCCCCTAGTGGCCATAAAAGAAACAAGCTCACTCACTTTACTTTAATACTCCTAAATTGTTATTTACATAAGTAGATTAGAAAACACATTAAATTAACGCTTTGCATTTTTAAGTTCCTTTTCAATTTAATCTCATTGGGATGTTATCTCAAAATTGTAAATTTCCTGGGGAAAGAAAAATCAGCCCATGTCATTTGATTAAACCTGTTTTCATATGATCATTCAAAATCTAGCAATACATTAGTGCAGTATATAGCATATATTCCAAAATGAATCTATTGACTCAACCATGTCTATTAAAAATATTCTAGACAAAACTCAACAGTTGATGAATTGTAGTCACAATTGCGTGTGGCTGATCAACAAGAGCATCAGTGAGAGGGTCTACGACACCGAAGGCTGTAACTTTATGGGTGACATCACTTGAAGGCGGCGACAAAGACAAGGGTAAATTTCAACAACGAATCAGTACATTTACAGAGAAGGTGTTTTTTGCTCAGTCAACAATTTGAAAATAATTAAATTGAGTCCGGGTAGCAAATTAAGGAAAACTGGTTTGTCAGAATCAATCAAAAAGCAGCGGCCTTCATTTGGTTCGTTTGCATCAAATTTCCACATTGGCGTTTGAAATTTGGCACACTTAGCTAATCCAAATCCAACTACAAATGCAATCGCAAAGGCTTAAGACATTTCTCTGGAGTAGTGTTCCTTCCATGCTTTCAGAATGACTGCCATCTAAAAAAGGTTCTTCAACCAAACGTTAAAAGTTCAATTCACAGTCCAAATCTTAGCCACTACTTCAATGATGTAATGAAAGCAAGCAGTCGGTTCCACAGAGAAACAATACATCGGTCCCTGGAGCACCATCTTTGCAATGTAATGCTGCTCGATTAAAGAGAGGAAGTGATGTTTACATCTGCTTATGTAGTCACTTCCTTCCCTCGAGTCACATGCTCAATCTCCAGCCAATCCCCTCACACACGTCATCAGACCGGCTTAAAGCGTTTGCAGTTTCACCCCTTCCTGTACTCAAAGAACTTTAGAATTCAACATTCCAGTTGATAGATTGGAAATACATACCCATATATAGATAACAGACCAGGATTAACACAACTATCCAATTGTGTGTGAAAATGAGCAAGAAAAAATCCACTTTTCTAGAGTGATGATTTTATCAGACCCAAAAACCACCCCATGCAGAAACCAAAATCATTCTTCGTGATTCCCCCAGTCTCTCCCAGTCTTTAAATTTCCCTTTCTATCTCCCTCTCTTCCTCACTCACTCTCTTTATCCCTCGTCTTTCTCTCTCTCTCTGCCCCCCTCTCTCCCCCTTCGTCTCTCAGCCCCACGTAACCTACACACACAAACAGAGATAAAAAATTCATTTATTCCATTCATGAATCTTCAAACAACAATGCTACCCGACATCCTACAATCACAGGCTGAATGAGTTTAGGGTTTGATTTTTTTAAACCATACAGCCATGACTGATATGACATGAAAAAATGTACATTAAAGCATCATGGGTAAACTGGAACTGAACTAATCAGACGCCTCGGTATGAAAGTCTTCACCGAGAAAGGAGGGAGAGGAGCTGCGGATGCTGCTGATGATGATGTGTGTGAGAAATGAACACCTCAGGGAAACAAAAACACAACGGGTTGGTGAAGTGAAAGCAGAAAGCGCTCTCATTTGCATCCCGAGTCATTTAAAATGGTTTGGAATGCTTTTGTTTTTCTTCAAGCCCGTTTTCATATCACGGTTTGATTGCAGCCGCTCGGAGATCTGCACCAGACTCATGAAGATTGAAAGCGGTAATAAAGTACGAGCTGCACGATTCGGAAAAAATAATTAACAAAGTCACTCAACAAAACTTGGAAACATGGGGAATATCTAGTAATATATATGATAATATTTACTATTTATCTTTAGAAACAATTACAAGCAAAATAAAAATGTGTGTTAACACATGCAATAGTAATACTAGTTATATTTAAAGCGCTAAAAACAAACAAATTCCGCGTAAAATATGGCAACAAAACCGCAAAGAAGGACTTTTATTAGAACAGTTTCACTTAAAACCTTAAAACTTAAACAGTGTGATGAGTGGAAAAAAAAAAAAAAAAAAAAAAGTTAAATTCAATTACAAAAAAAAGCAAATAGACTTTGTCGCTCCCAAAACCATCTCAACAATTAAATTACTGGAGTAAAATAAAAATAAAGCATGTAAAATAATTTTACAACAATATAAGTATACAGATTATTACAGATATTCAATATAAGAAATATGTAAATTAATCTACAGTTATATCTGATTACTTTGATGGTTTATTGATGACATGTCATTTACAAAATTAATTATGTCACAAATAAAATGAGGACATTAAACATTTACATTTAATTCATCAGTTAAAAATTGACAGACAAAATAAAGATAGAGACGACAAAAATGTCTTTTGCCTAAATTGACCAAACAAACGTACATCTAATCCCCGTTAGTTAATAAAACCAAAATGTATTTCTCATATTAAGTTAAACAAGTCAATAATGCAAAACAGAAGACGGAAGCGCAATTGTTTGCAACTGGCAATTTCCTTATTGAGTCGGTAATTAGTTTTAAGTCCTTAATTCAGACATTAAGCACCGACACTTCATTTCCTTAAAAAGCCTCGCGGTTGGCTTCCTCTCGCTTCTTTTTCCCTGGGTCTCGCTCACTTTCTTAGTTTCCTCATTGTTTTGGGCAAGTCTTTGAGCAGAACCTGATTGGATTCCCGAGCAACTGGCTGCTTAAGACGACTCTATTTATCGCTCTGCCTCTTTTTTTCCACACGTTTTTTTTTATTCCCCATCTAATGCTCTTTGAGAGAAGCAATTGAATGTGAGGGAGGAGAGCTGTCAGTTTCCCCATCTTTAATGGCCCCAGCTGCATCATTACTCTCACAACACACTCGCACACAGGGTCAAACGTACTTAGGTAACAGATGAAGAAATGAGGGAGGGATGAAGGCCCACCAAGAGAGACGGAGATTCCATCATACTGGGAGGCTAGCGGCACAAAATGACTGAATGAGTATGCGGAGTAAATGAGTGAGCGTAGAAGAATGGTGCCTGATAGACCTCCAACTCGGCCATGATAAACAATCCCAGAATCCACTGTGAGCCTGCGTGAGGTGACACTTTCTGAAACCCATCAGTACTGATGGCGCTGACAGGCAACCAATACAGAACCGCACGGGCCTAACTCTGAAAAACAGCCCGGCAAATGCGGCAATGTGTGTGGGATGTGGATCAAAGGAGCCGGAGGAAAGAGCGAGCGATGGGAAGAAAAGAGCAAGAAGGGAACGCAGGAACCGGAGATTTCTCTTTCGGCCCTGACAGCATTCACATTCATTGGCGAGGCCTGGAAGGAAAATGGCCAGCAAAAAAAAAAAAAAAAAAAAGAACCATTTACAACTAAAAACAAAGTCACAACAGCTACTATTGAGAGCGTGGTGAATTTAGCGTACAGGTGCGGAGCGAGCTCAAAAAGCTGGGCCGAAATTACTTTTCCTCCATCCGCGTACTGTGAAAAGTCAAATAAAGCGAATCAAAGTGAGCGCGAAACAAAAGAGAATGTTCTTCAAAACGCACCGAGACGCTAAACACAGACCAAGTGTCTCATTCACACCATCATCGTGTGTCATTAAAACCATGATTAAGGCCCTGGCCAACTTCATTCAGGCTTTACCGTGGTCAGACATTCCTGTAAGACAAACTATTCAATCTTTCCTCTCGCTCACTCTCAAACAGTTCAAACGCTTCATCTGGGACTTGCCCTCCCTCACGGCGACACAGATTGCATACAGAAGACATGACGTCGGTTTGGTAATGAGCCCCTTAGCATAAAAATGCGGCCCGCTGCGTTCGGCCCAGATTAGCATGAGAGATGATGGAGATTAGTGATGGAAATCCTAAACTCAAACAAACTGATTGTTGAGCTCTTCACATCAGACAAGGCTCTAAACATTGACCTCTCTTACCTTTCACCCCCATCAACCTGTTTGAAAGCTTCAAAAGGGGGGCAGGAAAGAAAAAGTGAGGCGAGAGTACGTACGAGAGGAACAGAAAAAAAACACCAGCAATAGATGGATTGTCCGCAGAGACATCAAAGTTAGATCCGTTGCTCCTGTAGTGGATGGTCCAGTGGCCGACAACTCTTGAGAAACTCTTCACGCGCAAACAGACCATTCCGAGAAGGGAGCCATTAACAAACACGCAAACTGTTCAAGAGGTTCATTTACATACTCTTCAAAGTCCGCAGCTACCGTGCCGCCTTCAAAGCCAGAGAGACAGAACCCCGAGCTTTCAGGCGGAGGGAATAAACATTCATAGCTGCCAGTCTGAAAAGGTTCGGTGTCGGTTTTACCGCAGCGTTCTGTTGGGAAGTGGCGCATTGATGTTCTGTGGCGGGAAAAAGAGCAAATGAGATTGTTTCGAGGTAAATGTGTTTATCGCAGAAGGTACATTAGGAAAGATGATCCACTGTGGTTTGTTCCATGTAGTGAAGGTCTGGAATGCCGTGGTGTTTGGTCAGCATCCGTCTCAAACTAATCCCGGCGGAACTAGCCGGGTCTGTGGCCGGCACAAACGGGTAAAAGGTCTGTATTTGTGTGCAGGTTGTGCGCCATTATGTGCATCGCAGCAGAGGAGAGCTTACCACCCACCAGAAATCATTTGAGGAATTTTTGGAAACTTCTCAAAGCAAACACGACAAGACCTGGTCAAACATGGGAAATATTTCAATATCAATAGTGTTGAATATTTCTTATCTCAACAATTCGGAAAATGGAAACACTGCACAGATCGAATATAAGGCCATTAAAAACAAAAACACGACAGAATGCAAGATACTGAGTTATTTTACCAAATGATTGATAACTAGGTAATAGAATTGTTTACATTTTTTATTAATGATTATGAGATGATTCATCTCACAGCCTTTCAATTAAACTGAATTACAACATGCTCCTTTGCACTTACATACCTGCATTATTTGTTTATTACTGTAAATTTACATAATTTACATTTTCACATTGAAAGAATTTATGTTTTTTGTTTCTATATGTTATTTTGAACTATTTTAATGCATGCATCTTGTTTATTTTTCTAAAATAATATTTTATTTTTCTATTGTATTTAAATTTTTTCCATTTCATCGACTATTCCCTTTGATATTTATTTTATATTTTTATTTTTGGTTGAATATATATTTAATTTATCCTTTGGAATTTCTCAGAGTTCATACAAAACACTGTAACATTACCAAGTGTCCATGTATGAGACAAAAGCAGAATTTGACATTAAATTGTTTTCCGTTTACTGTTACCGTTAAATTACTGTTTTCCAAGAGCAAAAACATAATGCATCTAATTTTAAAAGAGCTTGGAGTAAAGTTTCATCTGTGGAAATGATTCCATTCTAAAATGAACTATTAACATTATTAATGGAATTACTGCAATTACATTTTCCTGTGAAGACATAGTTTGTGCGCTTCCTACACAACATTAAGGTTCTCCCTTACTTGCCCGCTTCTGCAAACACTGTCTGTCAGCCCTGACCACAACCACTCAACGTGTAGAGAGAGGGAGAAAGAAAATACAGAGGAATATTTTGTGTGGGGTGTCTAGACTGTATTCATGATCAATCTGTCTGGCCCTTCTGCAGACATAGAGATGGCAAACTCGATTAGACTCGAAACATTTCCTCAGATTTTGTCTCGCTCTTGGCATATTTTGTCTTCACTAACATCATTCAGCATCGTTCCTGTCCCCCTCTGGCAATAAATGGCGACTGTTTGTCTGCTGGGGAAATGAGCATCATTCTGACTGAAGAAGCCCCTCCGAGCAGTGTGAAGACAGGGAAGCGTGACACTGGAAGACCACATGACCGATGCAACACGGGCAGGACAGAGACAGGAACACTCCCCTGTCTTTAAGTGAATAAAACTGCTACCATCTCAAACCAAGAACTTCTGAAAAAAGTAGAATATCCTCCAGATAAATACAGCCGCAAGAAACAATAGCGGGATTGAGCATTGGACTTCAATTCCATGACATCAAAAGTTACTACAAGCTGGCTAATCAATCGCGACAATAATGTATATGACATAAACGGTACACAATTTAGGATAGGATACGACTATTAATCCCGAAAGGGGCAATACAAGTATTTTATTTGCACTTACAATCAATAACTTTTAAAACTAAAAAGTGGCTAACATCAATTGTGAAAACAAGACATTCATATGAAACAAGTCTAGTTTCGAAATCACGAAAACCACAGACTAGTTAAATGTTAAATTTATGAACCGTGTAAAAAGCTCAACTAGGCAATAGAAGTAGATGTATATGTCCTGTTCACCTTTAGCATTTGATATAAAGAACTCATCTGAACAAAACAAAGTCATAAAGGTAACCTCTTTTTAAAGGAGCATGGACATCCTTCCACCTCCGAACTAAGACAATCAGGCTAAGAAAAAAAAGAACGTCAGCGAGCCCCGGAACCAAAGAATCAAAGACTTTTACATAGAATAGAACGGAACTTACAGCTGAAGATGGCAGACGCGGGTTGCTGGGTAGAAATGGGGCAGTGTTCTTCATCACTGTTGTCTCCACAGTGGTTGAGCTGATCACAGACTTGTGAGCCCAGGTTCAGACATCTGCCATTAGTGCACAGGAATCTGCACTCTAGACAAAAAGACACGTAAAAAAACGAATCATCGTCTGCATGAAAAACCATGTCTAGCTTTGCTCTGTCCTGAAATGCTAGTGCCTGGTTAGTTTCTTGAAAAACCATGGAAGGGCATGGTTTTTTTCTATTTCATTTTGAATCCGGTCAGAATTAGTGCAGATGGGATCTTCCAATAGCTTCACTTTTGTTTTTGTGGGTTTAGATTTTAAGCTTAACAAAATGAGGTTTCTGAAGAAGCCAGTTTGAGTTTGATGGACGTCAGAAGACATCAGAGGTTTGAAAAGCTTGAAGTCTGGGGTTTGACGTCAGGGTTTGTCTGATAAATGTTACAAGAAAAAAAAAACTGAAAATATTTTGAGCAAATGATCTTCTGAATGTAGGTCACCAGCTCTCAGAAGTCAAAAACTGCGTCTACGAAAACTCAACGCTGACCCCGAAAACAGTGGATTTCAGCTCACAAGTCTAAAGCATTTATGCTTTTCCCCGTAAAGCTCTGCATACAAAACACGGCAGATAGTGTGAGGAGGAGCTGCTGGAAAACTCACAGCCTCAATCAAACAATCTCTTCACAGGGTGTGGAGCAGCCTGAAGTGCTTTAAAAAAAATGTCACAATGACCTTTAGACAAACAAATCAGCAGGTCTTTATCTTATTTACACCCTCATGGAGCATGTGAGCCGTGAGGAGAGAATTTCACCTGCACTTCAAGGGCAATATGAGCAGCCCAGACACACACCTAAATTTATATTGGCACACACACAGACATGCGCGAACAAACAATTAGTAATGAAAAATAAAATGAGAAATACATTTATACAATAAAATGGTGAACAATTTGCATCCTTCCATTAATGTTATAAACCACTTTTCCATTTCTGGGTCATAGGGAGCTGGATCAAATTCCAGCAATTTTGGGGCTGATGATGCAACACGCACCAACAATTAGTGGCTAGCCAATTACAGAGTGGGACACAAAAACACAAACTCACACTCACTCCCTCTCAGGTAATTTTCTAGACTCCAATTCTCTTGCAGACAGAACTTGCAAACTCTTCACAAGAAGAAGGACCTGTTTTGAGACCTGGTCAGGTTCTTTCTTTGTAGAGACACCACGACCCACTACACAATGTTGCCAAGGAAATAACTTAAAAATCAAATTTCTCAATTTGACTTGGACGTTAATTTTATCTCAAAATAATAAAAAAAAAAAGTAAAAATAACATTCCTGGCCAAACTGGTAATATTTTGGAGCAAACCAATCACTGCACTGGCATTTTATTCTCTGATCGCTTGCTGATATCCCTCATTATTCCCTGAAGACAAAGTAATGGCTTTGAACTTCAACTGGTAGCCAGTGTAAGGAGACAGACAGTGGAGCGACTGGTCCGGAACATGGAATCAGGACTGAACAGAACATTTCTCTCTAGAACACCTTGTTAGGCTTAAAACTCCAAGGAATTGCTACCGTTTTTTTGTTGGAATCATTTCAGAGCAAGATCTGGATGGTAAGCCAAACTCTTAGAGACTGGTATTCCTCTCTAAAGATGGTCTGATACCTTTTGCATGCCTCCGGACCTCCCTTGCAGATATCGGATCTCTCTTGTGCAATTCTGTTCTCACTCGAGAGTGTCTGATCCCTTTAGCGCACTTCCTGGCCTCTCGAGAGAGTGTCTGATCCCTCTCGTTCGCTTCGGGCCTTTAGAAAATGTCTGACCCTTCTTGCTCACTTCTAGACTGGTCGTAAGCATCTGATCTCCGGCGTGCATTGTGTCACTAAACTTCTGTGCAACATGTGATGCAAGAAACTTCAAAACCTGCGTGATTCATGACATGTTCTACTACAAATCTTTGGAACAGAAAATTTTGGGTACTTAACAATTTCAAGTACATTAAGTACAAGTAACAAGTACTTAACCGAGAGGCTACAGTACATAATGTTCTTTCAATAAAAACC
Organism: Paedocypris carbunculus; assembly: GCA_028128575.1. NCBI lineage: Eukaryota > Metazoa > Chordata > Actinopteri > Cypriniformes > Paedocypris > Paedocypris carbunculus. The sequence goes on along the minus strand of SOMO01000056.1, from coordinate 990,345 downwards.
CAGTTGCACTTGCAAAATAAATTCCCAGTTTAGTTCTACATTCTTCTGTAATGAACTGGTGAAACTGCTGATCTGTTGCAGTGGTGGGATCCAATCTGTTTGTGTGTACACAGAGGTGGTTCTTTCCAAGACATAAGACATAATGGAAGATGAGTAGCAAAAAAAAAAAATTGTGAGATGTTAAAACATGAAAAGTACAGAACAGATCACAAGTACGAAAAAAAGACGAGGTGAGAGAGAGAGAGAGTGAGATGAAAGAAGTGAAAGGAAAACAATGGAACCGGGGAAATGCATTATGATGAAAAGAGAAGACTTCTCCATTCATTGAAGTTTCTTCTCTCTCTCTCTCTCTCTGTCTGCAGAGCACTAGACTGTCAAACTGTAGTCTTGTACAAAGCCCACCCTCCACCCGTCTCGCACTTTCCCTCTCCTCCTTCCCTGCATTCCATTCTAGGCAGGGGAGACCAAAACCAGCCTGTCGGAAAAAACAGAGCAGGGAAGGCCGAGAAAAGAGGGGGGCCCAGAAGAGACCCCAGAAAGCCAGCTACCCCCCACAAATACAGAATTTAAACAGCATGTCCCTCTGGAATCACGGCCCTACCATTGCCCAAAGAGTGGATGAATTCTTCAAGCGGGTGCTCACCTGTGAAAGCATTGGTGGCCGGTAGGTCGGCCTCCTGCATGCTGCCCCTGCCGCTCTGTCTGCGTCTGTGCCCACGTTACTGGCTCTGCTCGCCGGAGGGCTCCTGGGGGCTGACCAGCCACCGTGCTGCCATGTTCACCTCATGAGTCCATGCCACCAGCTCTGGCCCTCTACCACCACCAAGGGCAAGTGAACTCGGAAGAAAGAGACTTGTGGGGATGAACGGAGTGAAAAGGGGAGGCTCTGCTCCGCAGGAATCAGGGTGAAGTTGCCAGGGCAACCAGCGCACCGATTACCCTCCCAGCCAGAAGCAGCCAGCCATCGCTGTGTCTCGTGATGGAGAAATATCCAGACAGGTACTTGTTTCGGAGCAGGTGTCTGACAGCTGATTCAGGGAAGGAGCGACTGCTTTCTGCTGCCGTCTGTCCTGGCTGGAGAAACTCCTCTCAGTGTGGGAGCATGCTAATCAACGTGCCCCACCTCATCCTTCAGACAGCAAGCTGAAAAAGAGCGAGAGAGAGAGAGAGAGAGAGAGAGAGAGAGAGAGAGAGAGAGAGAGAGAGAGAGAGAGAGAGAGANAGAGAGAGAGAGACAGAGACAGAGAGAGAGACAGAGACAGAGAGACAGAGAGACAGAGAGACAGAGAGACAGAGAGAGAGAGAGAGAGAGAGAGAGAGAGAGAACATGTAAAAGAGGAATAAGAGAAAGAGTGAGTCCACTGTTTAACAATATAAAAAAAAAAATAGTTCATAAGCCAACAAATATTGTTTATAAAACGATGGAAAATCCCAGATATAAAAGACTCACATTGTAACAAAAATGTGTTCTAAAATGAGTAACTGGAAACCTATTCTTTCAGTCAGAATGCCTAAAAATTACTACTTTAAAAGAAACCAAGACAGAATGAATAATGATTGGTTAAAATAGAAATATATGAACATATAACAACTAGGTTAGACATTTTACAATTTTACATTTATACATTATTCAGACATTATATAATTCTGTCAAGCTAAAACGCGCTAGGCATTTATGACAGACTGGCAAACGGCACACATAAGGCATTTTTTATTCCAGAAAATTTGGCAACCACACGGAGGTCGACGTGATGATCTCACTGCAGATCTTTAGCAGTAACAAAGCATCAAGATCCTGTGAAAATCTCTACATTAGCATCTCCAATCCCCGTCGCTAGCGTCAGCCTCTAATGAGCGTTATGTAACAGCTGGAGCGCTTTACTGGACTCCAAAGCTAATGTTTCTGCGGCTTCCAGCCCTCTTTTATTTGTGGTTGTTTTCGGGAGACCGGAGCGAGGAAAAAGAACGTGTCCTCAGAACAACCCTTCCGGCTCTCCAACATCCCGGCGGACATCCCTGTGAGCCCAGACAGACTTCGCATCGGCTGTTACTTAGATACACAGCGAGCCGTCACCTCGTCTGACCCCAGCCACAAGCCGCACAGCGAGGGAACGGATCCATCACACAATAAATAATATTACTCGCAAAACACCAGACTCGTCCAAGTCAAACATAGATGGAGACGCACGCGGTCCCGGGTCGTTTCAGGACACCACCACAACAGTCACTGATAAGAGTGCCGAACATCTGCCTGGAGTTTAGACGCTCTCCTCATTGTTTTTGCATTACTAGTCCGGCACATGTTTAAAACTTATACAAATGGACAAGTTACACGTTAATAAAAAATATAATATCAGTAATTACATTAGATAAATAATTCTATTCAATATAGTTTCTCAGCCTCTGTCTCCTCTCTGCTTGCTTATTGCTCATAGTGATGTCCATGTCTTTCATTATGTTAAATTACAATTATGTTACTATCCAGGTTGTGTGCCCCGCCTACAAGTCCACAGTTGCTGTGATTGGCTGAGAGTTGGTGGGATCGTTTTTTTTTTTTTTTTTTTGTACATTGAGACTGTCTGCGACCGGAACAAAACTTAAACAAATAATAAGTCATGTTTTATTTTATTATTTTTGCTATTTTTAAAATAATCTCCATTTATTTAATTTCTTTTCCACACTTTAATCAAATTTGAAAAAATTAAAAATAAATCTCCAAGCCTAGCAGACTACAGGAAGTCATGCTATAAACAACTAAAATGGCAGCAATAAATGCTCGCTAAAATATTCTCTTTATCGCTCATTCTGTGTAATGTAATCTCAGCAGGGGGTCTCTCTCGCTCGCCCGCTCCGTGCCTGTGTGAATCACGATGAAGCTATTCCCTGAACTAAATCATCCAGCCAGATTTAAACATCACAGAAGCCCACCAAGTGAGAGCGTGCTAACGAAAGTCACAAACCATTAGTAAAAATGACTAATAGCGTCTTGTCTCTGCTCTACGCTTGCTGTTAAGGTTTACCTAGTTGGTGTTTAACGAAATAAACCATGACAGGGTGACCAGGACCCCGACTCTGGCAGTGACAACAGGAAAACTGATAATGGTAAAGCTTCTGACGTGACTACAAATAACAGACGGCACTTCATGTTTTCACTCCATTAAGTTATTCGAGAATCAGAAAGCATCGAAAGACATGCATTTTGACTTTGCCAATTCAGAAAAAAGGAAGATAAAAAATTCTCTGAATTCTTCAACTTTTTCCGAGTGGTATGCACAGAGCGTCTGGCGAGCTGAGGTCGACCTTCATCGAGTTTGTGCTGCACTGCAACCGGTCTCAGAAAATGTGGAAATACTTTAAAAGTGCAGATCACTAAAGGGTTTGTAAAGAAACCTGCATGATCTTCTTTGTGTCTCTGGTGACCTTGTGTAGGGTCGTGACCTCGAGGTTAAGAACATCTCATCTTCAGGGACAAAGCGAGTGAAAAAATCCGGATAGAGAGGAGAAAAAAACATGATGCATTGCATTACAGTACTTCCAGGATTGAACAGTTTTGTGAATATTGTGTGGTAGAAAA
>SOMO01000056.1:940471-950924 GCA_028128575.1 Paedocypris carbunculus | reverse complement strand
ATACTTACACCAAAATAATTTGTGGTTTGATTGACATCAAACAGCCAATCATTTTTGACACGGGTCACCATGCATGCACAAGCTCATTAAGCTCGAACCTTCCAAGTTGTTGGGGCCAAGACGTTTACACAGATGTCGGTAAAAAATACTATATATTTTCACAGTAGGTCGATTTCATTGACTGACTTGTTCAATTGATACGTAGCTTGTGAGTGTAAACATCCCTGCATTAATAAACCAACGCTGCGTGTTATACACAGTCTGACTTGCATGATGTGATTTAGATTCCTGGTCTTCTCTTTCATATGTGTCTGATTAGAGACGCCAGTGAGAAACGTGCTTCTAAACCCAGGCCGACAACACATTCTAATCATATCAGCGTTGCTATCAACATCTGTCCGTCAGTTGCCTCACAGCTGGCTCGCTGTCTGCTCTCAATTACTGTGAATGGGGTTACATCTCTCTCTCTCTCTCTCTCTCTCTCTCTCTCTGTGCTGGAGCACCTGCCTAACATCAGACAGAATAGTAACCTTCTATCTGCTGATGACTTTAAATACTAAAAATTATGGACAGAATAGAACACACCAAAGTGTGGTCTGGGTCAATCTCAACTAGTGTGTCCCAAGTCAATCTGGTTTTCAGCAGGACCTGGCCTTTGGCTTTGGCTGGCCAGGTTTTATAATAAGAGTAGTCACTCTCCTCAACAGTAAAGAGATGTGAGATTGTCAATATGGCCACTAGAGACTGTATCAAAGTTGTGTTCTGCATTTAACCATCCACTGAACTTACTCACTTGGTGAGAGGAAACATTTGGACTTGCAACAACTGACAGATTCAACTCAAGAGTGGCAGGACCACCACTAGGTGTCCAAAAAAGAAGCCTGCCGATTTAGTCAGAGACGCGTATGCAACCAAGAGGTGCGTACTTGGGTCACTGCTCAAAATTAAAAAAAAAAAAAAAAACAAAAAAACAAACTTAAGCATCGCAACAGGTCTCAACATTCTAAAATCATCTCAAATTTAAACAAACATTTTCATCCAGAACGAGGGATAAATGTGAGAACCAGAAAGCGATCCAGGAGCGTTCTTCCCCGGATCAAATTTGTGTGTTTTCCTCAAAATCAGACCATGCCACTTCAGGACTTTAATATGCTTCTTTTTGAGCCAATGCTTTGCTGCTTGTGTTTTGTGTGTGTGTGTGTGTGTGTGTGTGTGTGTGTGTGTGTGTGTGTAGGTGTGTGTGCGCGTGTGTGTGTGCATTGGATTAATCACTTCACACTAGGATTGGTTTAACTCAATAACAAACAAGGGTAAATTATCTACTGATTTAAATGTACTTTTGAAATTGTTTACGGTTATTGATAAAATCTTCAAAATTCAGTTAAAACTTTGATATTTCAGCCAATGCATTATACATGAAAGCACATATGGAGTTAAACTTAATTTACAAATAAAAAATGTTTAATACAATATTGTTTGTGACATTCTGATTGTGTCAGGCTTGTTGAATGTTTTGCTTTATTTGGGTCACGGCTTGTCAACGGTCAGTCGAAGACCAGTTTAGAACGACCAGACTCAAACACCAGTCTGGTTTAGATCTACATCCTGCTGTCGCTTGAACCACGCTGATCACAAAGTGCAGAATAAAGCAATTTGTGAAATCTGAGAACCTGATCAGATAATACACATTTTTTGCTGTCCGTAGATTCCCATCCATTTCTTTCTTATTTCCATAGAAACCTGAAGAGGAATTTAACCTCCTGATCTGCACTTGCACTTGCCGAGATGACTTGCTTTAAAGCAAATGCTGAATGTATTACGAGGATTCCGTTCTTCATTATTGAGACACGCTGGAGGGCAAACTACACTGATGTGCATCCTTTGAACTGCGGATTTCCCCATGAACACATAAAAAGACTTTTCATTTATAATGAACGGTTGAAGAAAGACAGTGGCTAAACAAGCTGCGAGCTACACGAACGGAATCAGAACAAAGCAATTAAGCCGAAGCGTGTATTTTGGGACATTACAAAGCACTACGATGAGCCACATTCCATTTTAAATCCCGCCCACTGTGTGACAATCACCGCATTGCCGAAAATCTCATTTCCTGCTATCTGAATAATGCAGGAGTCATTACATCATCCTTTCATCTTCTAAAGACGAAGCAAGCTCTCACTCTGATAACACTTTACAGGAGAGTAGTGGCCATGGTCATCTTCATGAAACCAGAATGACCCAGATGTAACAAGACACTTGCAGATGAAATTGAAGACAAGAAACAGGTTTTTTTGAACAAGAGTGGTTTACATAATTAAACAGTTTTGCAAAAGGTGTTCACACCGACTGTCGTCTTGTCAACATCATGTGTCATATTTACACAAGATTTAAACGCCAAATCTTGATGTATAAAATAAAACCCTCAATCAGTGTTTGTATTTATTACCGTTTACACACATGGGTATGTAAAAAATATATTGTAACTACATGGGTAGTTCCGATTAGAGAGTCCAGCTTGTAAGGTTGCGAGTTTGATTCCCAGACAAGTAATCATATGACACTGAACCCAATCTGCTATCCGTGCACAGGCATTCCCCCAATGTTAGACTTGATAACAGTCTGAAATGAAGAATGTTGTGATGCTGAGGGATTAAACCAGCGACTCACCTCCAGTCATCCTGTGGATGGCTGCGCTCGTACCGCTCCCTCACATGACACACGCCCATGTCGGGATGGAGCCAATGAACCTCGCCCGTCCTCAAATGACTCAGACGCAGACCGAAGCAGGACACGCACCTCACTTTATGGATGTCCACGATTTTCTGAATAATGCCCTGATAACACATTTGAATACAATATCAAATAATGTACAGACGACCTACAATTTAAACGCGTTTTGTTGCCAAATAATGCCACAATGTCGCCTTGTAAGTGAAGTTCAGTTGAGACTTTCCAATAGGTCTGTTTAGGCTGTGGCTTTATTATGTGAAGTTCAGACATAGTAAACAAAAGAAACTCAATTGAACAGCAGTGAAGGGGAACATGGTATCCATTAGATGGCAGAAAGCAGAACAATGCACTTTAAAGTCACGTGGCTCTTTGACTTTAAAAACCAACCTTATTAAATAATTTAGCGGAGAATGCCAATGTGAGGTGGTTTTCACTTGCCAGTCTTTCAGGTCTTGCCTGTTTCTATTCTGAATGATGCCATAAGGAGAGAAATGGAGCGTGTTTTATTGTTATCACAACTATATTTAAATGTGAGCAATAAAAAGATGTAACACATATATTATAATATTGTGTATTATATATATTTATTTCAGAATTCAAGTTCGCGTTATTTTGTGAACTAATCCGATCTCACTGACAAATCATAACAAGTTTTGAGCAATTTTTTTACAGAGAAATGTTTTTCTCTTCTTAGCTTTTCCCAATGGGTCACAATCCAAAGCCACTTGAATTGCTCCACTACTAACACTTATAATATCGGTGGACCGCAAACTCACCCGGACATCGGTCGAGTCCCCATGTCGAATGTTGCTGGCCCAGGTGCAGGGCTCACTGCTGCTCTCAAAGTAGTGGAAGACTTTCAGCACACGCTCCGGAGCCCCAGCCGTCCGCTCCATCCCCGCACTGAAGCGAGTCTTGGTACCCTGGTTCAGGGCATGAGACAGGTTTGGGTCCAGATAAGCCGCTGCCATGGCTTTGGTGGGTGCTAACTGTTTGTCATATTCTGCAAAGAATAACAATTTATCAAAAGATGCAAGAGAGAAAGGCCATTTTCCTTATACTAAAAAAAAAAAAACATTATATTTACATATTACAGATAAATTGCATTTAACTTAGGGCCCAAAACAGCTAGCAGCAATCCTGACCCCGTATATAACATAACTGTAATATGAAAACACTAAATGAAACTAATCCATCTGTTTTTTTCCCTGACGTCACACAAGCACAACGCAACATCACGTAACCCCAGTCCTTTGATTGTAGTCTGACAGGAAGTCGCCTGACAGCATAATATTGTGTAGACCAACTGCTTTCATTTCCAAACAGACACTAACAGGAGGTTGAACTGCTGGAAAAAGCGGAGGAAAGGGCCCAGACAAGCACTTCAGACGGACAGATGTCTCCTGAAAGCTCCACAGACGGGTCGCCTTGGGGACTAGACGATAATGTTAGATATTCTGCCAGAACAGCTCACGTAGTGACAATCCATGACACCGCACAAAAGTATTCAGAAGCGCCGGGGTCAACGTAACAATGGCTGACTGTTTCACGTCAACTGAATCAGCTCAAAACCATCCCGTGATTCCCATCAAACGTTTAACTGCTACTCTTCTACAATGAAAAGGTGTAAATGGGCGACATAATGCAATAACTTTTCATTTGAGAGGAAATGGATGTCAGCTGGGAAAAGCCAAGAAAGAAGATGCCCTGTATAATGGCTATTATACTGATGGAGCGGACATCAGAAATCGATGACTGACCAATTGAGTAAGGTAGATTATGAACTATAAAATGCACTTGAAATATTTTTTCTCCGAAAAATGTACTGTGCTACTTGGTATCCACTGTGCCTTAATTTCGATTGCGTTCCAGACAGATATTTTTTCCTTCAACTTTCAAATGTTTTCAAATGCATTTCAATACAACTTGAGCTACATCTACGGTGCTTTGCCAGATCATTTTGAACAGTAAAAAGTAACAGACAAAGTAAGGTATGGCAAGTCAAATTAAAATATAAATCAAACAAAAAGAGGTTTGACTGGTCCATAATACAAGCGTGTCTTACCGACACTGATGCAAACTGTCTGTGAGGTTTACAATTTCTTTTTACAGTTTTTACATTGTAGTTTTGACAAACCTACACTATTGATCTGGATCTCTGTGCTTCGTCTTATTAATACGGTCAAACCCATTTGAAGCAAAGTAAATGAGCGACTCATTATAATACAATCGGATGTCTATTCAAATTTAATTGATGGAGTGACAGTCCAGTGCACCTAGTTAGTCAAAAAAATATTTCAGAGAGCCCTGGAATGATAAAATGGTGAATTGATTATACGTACATTCATCCATTAATTTTCCTCCATTAATCTTGGAATTGTATTATGTAATCACAATATTAATTGGTTATTGAAAATAAATGTACAGTGCTACCAAAAAGATTGAGAACCAAATGAGATGAGCCTCCCCTTGTCCACGCCTACCTATTCTGGAGAAAGACCAGCAGAAACAAGCCAGCACGAGTCTTTGTAGACTGTTAATCAATCCTTAATCACTAGCTCTTAGAAATGAATCCCACAATGCTAGATAATCAAAAAGATGAAAAGTCTAAATCCATAACTTGACTGGAAGTAATTCAGAATAGAACTCCAGTCAGTCAAGTTCAAAAAGACAATACGTATAAATGGCTTCGCTTGTGACATCACATCCTCAAAACTACTATGTGGCCGCGCTGGATTGTTCTTCAGACAAGGTGACAATCCTGTCGGGTTCGTCATGTGGACTTCCAGACAAGACGTTTCCAAGCACAAGACAGTGTCTAAACACACTAACAACAACACACTTGGCTAAGCGTGGTCTTGGACCGAAGAAGCAGTTGAAAAAGATTTTCGTTGCCATCTGATCAGGAGTGACAGCTTAACACGTTACACTATTGCCAGACTTCACGCAGACGCTTACGTTTACGAGCAGATTGACTGCTTTATTCTTCATTATCATGCAGATTATTTTTTAGATTAAATCATAAAGAAACCTCAAATTTTCACAACGTCCTACATCTCATCTTAAAATATACACTTTAACACAAAATAATTACAATACAACCACACATTTTGGCTCACGCAGAAAATTCCCCAAAACTTGCCGATTAATACACAAGTAAAAGACGACGCTTCTCAAGCATCAAGCAACACGTCATGATGTCAATCTGTTTTAAATATACTTCACACTACGTTCAACAACTTTAACCCAAGCACTCAATGTTCTTTTCAAAGCACTTAATCTCCTTCCTTGAGTGGATACCAAACAAAAAGGCCCAATATCTGAGCTGAAGAAATGTAAACTGAGACATCTGATAGCGAGAGTGCCTCTCTCTCATTCACTCCATCGACATGACAAGAAGAGCGCTTTCTCTTTTCATAAGCAGATCTGCACAGACACAAACAGGGGATTGTGTTTCCTCTCACAACAGCAACAGCTCTCAGCACACAAACAATTAAAGACCACAAAGCTAATGCCTCCAGAGATGAAGAATGGCCATTGAATGGGATTGACAATCCCTTAACACCTCTTTAGATTCAGAATCCAAAAAATATTTACCCAGAGGCCTTATATGCAGCTACTAATGTGCTTTTTTTTGTAAGAAACAATACTCACACATTTGCCTAAAAATGTTTAGGGCAGTCCACGCTAATTTTCGAACAATATATACTTCCATAAAACTTGCTGTGGTAAATATTTCTCTATAGGGAATATATGAAGTATCGGATATGGTTTGTTGGTTAGCATAAGAAAGATGAATGAAAAAAAAAAAATGTTCACACACTTTCGTATACATTTCTAATGCTAGCTTCCATAAAACTTTAAAACATTAATTTACTTGCTTAAAACATGCTGTAGGAAATAATTCTATCTATATTCCCAGATATCGATGGGAATTGAGCCCATGATCCAGCATTTCAAAAGGACAACACTCTACTGACAGCTACTAGTTAATGCTACTATGTTAGCTTCCAGCTAAATTTCCAACTTTTTTTATGATCTTGCAGTAGGAAATTTCGTCACAGGAAATTATCATTTGGTTTTTATATTGATATAATGTATATTATATATCGATTTTTTATACCAATGATTAGCAAAATAAATTATTTTCACGCAATTGCACGAGAACAACCTATGCTACATTATTAGCGGCAGGCTATCTTTCAAAATGGGGCATGAAGACAAAAAAATGTGTAATCGCTCACGCAAAAAAGAAAAAAAAAATATTATGGTTGAATCTCACAAGCACAATCTTGTAGATCTCTTGGAAGAATACTCTAGCGATATTTTATATTCAATGTGAGTCAAGCATCACACACACCATCAACTGAGCGTGGATGGGAACTCACCCTCTTTTAATGAGCTGCTCTCCCTCTCCGCCCACAAGCCTGTTATTGCAATGATGTCAGACTGACAGGGACTGTTCATTAAACCGGCCTAATGAGCAGGAGCTTTGCTTCCACTGCCGCTGCAGCCATGTCATTCAACCCTTCTACAAGCTTCAGTCAAAATAGCCTGCCTCAAATTCAATAAATATCTATAAAAAATAGATACATAAACATCCAATTATTCCGTCACACTCGACAGATACACAAGACATTGTGGAGAATACTGATAGAGATTTGTGGAGAACGACTGAGAAGGATAGAATGCAATGCATTAGATATGGAAGGTACAAACATTTATAGTGATTTTTTCAAAATGCAGAGCTCCTGAATGCATGTTTATGTGGATGAAACCATAGATCGAGAGGAAGCCCACACAAGCACAAGGAATACATGCAAACTCTACAACAAAAGTTTCCGGCCGGGCCTCGAACACGAGTCTCAAAGACGCCACCCTACCATCATTATGAATGGTACGTCTTCTCTTACACTGGGATAAAAAACACCTCTTAAAACGAGTTAGACAATTTACACAAGTAGGTGGAGTTTATGTGAAATGTACTTACTTGGCAACGATTCTAGCAACTTATAGCAGTGCATTGTACTTAAAAATGTTTCGTGCAGTTTGCTTCCAAGATTGTTTTAAGTATCTTGTGTCAGTGTATAATATGTATTTTAATCTACATTGATTATACATTCTGAGCATCCAACAAGGATTAGAAAGGTTCTAATGTTAAATATAATGCTACAAAACACAAATCTAAATGTACTGAAGATTCCAAGCTTTTACAAATGTTATTGGAACAATCCGATCCTTTTCAAACACTAGTTTTTACTATATTAACCAAAAACAAACCTTTTAATCTATTATATTTCCCGAAGACAATTCAAATGCCACCAACTTAAAATAGCTTAAAGGATCAGTAGTAGCTTTGTAGTTTCAAAACTAGAAATTTTCCCCAAAGACAAACTGGATGTTTCTTATCAAGGTCGTCAAAAAAAAAAAAACATTGTGGCTGGAATCAATCAGCCTTTTTGAAGTGAAGACCTATTGATCGATAGGATACATCCTGTAAGTCCAGCATGAAACCATATCACTGCAGCTTTCTGGAAGCAGGTTGCAGTGCTTTATCTGGGTGACATACTTGGAAGAGGGGGAGGGTAGGAGTAGACGCAAGCCCCTCGTGCCCAACACAGAGGAAAAGGGCTGCAGCCACTGCTCTCCATCCGCTGGCCTCTGCTCTCTTCTCTCTCCCAGGCCCAGCGGCTGTCGGTGTCCCTGGTGTGGTCATATGGAGCAGGGGCGGACCCTGGTCCAGCAGAGCACACTTTGACCAGGCCACCTGGGATGGCCTCAGGCTTTGGGCGGGGCGTGGTGAAAGGTCAGTGAGAGGTGATTGGATGCTTGAGGCTATAATCCACCAGGTTGAATGCAAGAAAAGAATAGTTTGGAAGAGTCGGACTAGGTAACCTGAAGTGCGATGACCCCAATCTCCTTCAGGAGAGCTCAATTGACGATCCACGTTGTATAAAATCCCAATGTGGAAAACCCAGAAATGTACAGAGTAATCCAGACAAAGACTGCAGAAGGCGAAGCCGGGACAACAGCAACGATGTCAAGAAGAATAATCCTCACATGCCAGAACCGTTCCTTTAAGATGCCATTCTCAAGCTCATCCTGAATTAAGAGGGATGCTGCTGTGTGGGTTTACGCGTGAGAAAATTTCACAGTCTGGCAGAGTGTGTCAGGAGCAAAAGTGTAGAAGAGGGAGGGATGGGAAAAGGGAGTGAGTGAGAAAGAGAGAGAGAGAGAGAGAAATCAGGCCGGCTGAAATGGAAAATAGGAGGAGTTGATTTGAATATGCTGATGAGTTATGTGAAACCAACAACCATTCGTTAAGCCGCTCATATTTATAAAACTCAGACCACCAACCCAGAAGAAGCTGCTGATCAGGTTTCACACGATCATGAGCCAAAATGAATATGTAAAATGAAACGGATGAAAGTCTTATTTTTGCAGCACAATCACAGTGTATGGACAGATTCAGATGTTTTTAACTCTTCCATGAAGCGAAACAGAAGGAATGTCTATCAGCTACCTGACAAAGGCCTAAGGAAGGAAGCTGCTTCCTGGTTCTGACAATAGTCCAGGCCTTCAGCGCACAAGCGGCAAATAAAGAAGGAAACGGTGTTGTAAACACTAGTATGGACAATGAGCTCATCATCATAAAATGAAATCAATCTTCCCGTTTTTGTACGTCAATCTTTAACCTGTAATTCAATGCAGCAAAGCAATATTTTCAAGGATAATCAGCACAAATGAATTTGACGGATCGAGTTTTTGTACTGTTGGACACAGCGGTGGTAAATGAAATCTCAGCAAATTGTAAATTGCACATAAACACACACCATCTTCAGACACAGAATGTACAAAGCAAATCACAGAAATAAATCTCGAACCTTGTAACGCTAGCCCACGATATTTATTACCATTCCAAGCGCCAATCTCTTCCTCGTAGGGCAAACAGGTCATTTCCTGTTATACTAACCACATTCTCAAATATCAGCTAATAGGCCCAGTAAAGCTCAATAATGGCCTCTATAGATGCCATTCAGGAACCTTGGTATCTAAAAATCGCCCTCCGTCTCCTTAACAAGAACTTCTAAGGTACCAAAATCTTTGGATTATAAGGAGCACTGGATTTTAAGGCTCAACAAAAATAACGGGCTATTTCCAAATCTTTTTTTTTTTTTTTTACATTAGGTACACATTTTTTTCGGATGAGGCACACAGTCAATTTGTTTTGGAATTAAAATGTGTCATAAAGTCCAATATATAGTAAATAATAAAGCTGAAAGTTTGGGATTAACATAGCTAGTCTTGATTCCCATTCCTTGGAATTAACTGAATATTCATGTTTAATGTTGATTTCATCATGGAACTGAGTCCTAACTTGGGAACTTACATCACAGAAATGTGTACATTTATGAATAATACATTACACGAGAGGCGCTTTTAATCGGCAGGCGGATAGAGGAGATTAAAATGCAGCTCGACTGTCATATTCACAGCCTAAAGGCGACTACCAGGCTCCGGAACGGCATGTACTCCTCGGCTTTATGAAAGTGAACAAGCTCTTCCCAACTCACATTGTGTAAATGGCGGTTTAAGGTTAGCTTGACATTTTTCCATAATCAATTTGAATCCATTTCAAAGAGAGAAGAAAAAGTCTTACCTGCATAATATGATATTCTTGAAATATCTGCAGGGAGATAAAGGAAATGAAGTTAGAACATGA
>SOMO01000056.1:886957-932029 GCA_028128575.1 Paedocypris carbunculus | reverse complement strand
AAAAAAAAAAATAATAACAAAGGCCACATTCAAAATGGGCGTCAAAATAATCCAGCTTCTTAGGAAATTCTCAATCTGATAAAGCAGGATAAAGCAAAATCCAGCTGATGCAGATTGTTCCCAGCAATGCATCTAAAACACATTTAGGATTTAAAGGACATTTGGCCCATCTTTGTGTCTAAGAAGTCTTGTGTAAAACTAGCAAACGCAGAAAAAAAACACCAGTGTATGACTCCCGCCACAAAAAACACAATCAGCAAAGCTGAGAAGTGTCACAGCCCGCAGAAGTCATACCAGCAGCCAGGAAAATCAGATTTCCTTTATCTGATCTCTTAAGACTCCCTGATCTCGCACAACAACTCTAAAATCCACTGTTCTGCGAAAAAAAAAATGCAACAATCATCACAAAAAAACAACCAACAAATCAAAAACAAGTTGGCCGTGTGCATAGCTAAAGTCCAAGGAGCACGCGTGTGTTCCTCAGACGCAGCAGCCGATATGGTTTCTCCTGAGCGTTTCTCATAAAACAAGGGAAACTCATGGATAATCCGAAATCTGGATTATAAACTATCATAAATCAACTACAAATCTCACATAAGGCCAAACAAACACTGTAGTATTATGGAAATAAGTGAAAGAAAATGTAACCTTTCTTTGCTTTATAAAATCAAAACAGGGCACAAACAATAAGTAGCCTGGGAATTCTGAAATGAAATATGGGACTTACATAACTGAATCTGTATGTGAGAATGTATCAACGTACCGACATTCTGAACCTATGAACGTTAACGTATAAATATACGTCAGAGAACAAACTTCACCAAAGAAGCTCAAACTGAAGATTCTCTCGCCAGAACGGCTCTCCTGCATCAAAACTCAGCTAGACCTTATCAGACACTCGGGGCCGGCTCTCTTCATCATCCTCGTCCTCTTCATCTTCATCAATCATGTCAGGGTAGATTACGAGGAAAGCGGCAGCAATAAAAGCCAGGAAGGATCCTCCGGCAGCAACCATCGGGATCACCTTCACGGTCTTCACGGCGTCGATCACAGAGCCCAGAGCAGACGCCACCAGGATCTGAGCCACGTACACCTGACACGTCAGGATAGCGCAGTCGATGCCAAAGCCTCGCTGAGAGTTGCCAGGGCTGTGATTAATATACTAAAACAAGAGAGAAAACATTCACAAACATTACTCCAAGGCTGCACAATCACAAACACACGTTATCTAAAACGCTTACAAATGTGAATTTAGCGTATTTGTACATGTTTTATGGCCAATTTAAAATATGCGGCTATATACTGATATTAGGCATGTCCCAATACAACATTTTAACTTCCGATACCGATAACAATATTGCAGCCTTCTGAGTTTAATGTACGAAAGGCTATTTCGCGATTGCGCCAATTCACGCGAATTCAGCAAAAACCCTGCGATTTATTTGCGACCTTGCAATTTCATCCAATCACCGCAAATTTACCGCAAATTCGACCAATCCGTTTGATCCGTCACAGCACGCAGCAGTGTTTTCGCACAGAAGCTCTTTATTATAGTGATGGGAAGTTCGGCTCTTTTCATAGATTAGACTCAAGTTTAGTTTAACTGCCTAGTTTAACTCAACTTTCAAACGCTGTCGGAGCAGTTCAGCGCGTGAACACACCATGTGATCTCAAACGAATACGGTTTGTTTCACCACGCCCACCCGAGCTTGTAAAAAAATAAATCAAAATCATATATTATTTTTCAATGTTTTATTTAAGAACACATTTTAAAAAGCAGCTAAATCACTTTCTTTGCATTTTAGAATAATATCTGTTTTTTCTTTTTTTTAATGCATTTCTAAATAGAAATAAACACTATTTAATGTTACTAACTTTTAATGTTACACTATTTAATACTAAATTATATACAAAAATGTGTATATCCTAAAATGTGTATTTTTTTTCCCCGAGCCCGGTCCGCCGGCCCCTTTGTCAAATGTTAGAACCCGATGAGGCCCGCGAATCAAAAAGTTTGAGTTGATCAAAAAGCCCCCCCTGCTCTAACTGGACAGAAATATCTCTACCGCTGCAGCCAAAGCAGGAAACTAGAAATGGTTTAGAGCAAGTCTGTCTTTATGAACTAATTTAAAATGTCACAAAATAAAACGTTTGATGAATGTTCAAAGTGAAGTAAACAATTTTTTTAAAAACTGGAAAATATTGTGACATTTCACCTATATCACCCAGTCCTATCCTCATATTTATGAACTGATGCAATAAAAAGGCTATATAAGTGTAATGACTGCTGTACATACCTCTTTGATTTCATGGTACTGCCCCAGCAAAGCGTAGGGACAGTACGACATGCTCAAGGAGATGATTCCCATGGTGCTGATGGTCACCATGGCCACATACACATTGGGAAAAATAGCCATGACCAAAGTGCCGACAGCGAAACATAGTGTCCCCAGCATGTATATGACTCTGATGCTGAGGTCATAGTTGTTAAGGATCCTCTGGAGCACATCTGTAAAACACGCTTCCCATCAGGATTTTCAATAGAACAGGAAACGTTATGAAATATAATTCTAGTGGCCTACGCACCTGAGCAGAGGGCGGATGTGCCCGCGTAAACCACCAAGCCCCAGCAGCCCATCTTTACACCGCTATTGTAATTCTGAGATGCTGTCGAGTTAGCAGCAGGCTAGAAGTACGAAGAAAGTATTATTTTAGTTTCACATAACAACACACACACACACACACACACACAGTCTTTGAAATACTTTTGTGTGTGCAATGCACTGTATCTACAAATATACACATATGTATGCGTATGTACATACTTAATTTAAATTAATTACAAACTTTATGCCTGTATTAATCATATTTAATATAAATTCGTTTTTATAGAGGTTAATAAAATATAAAAATGTATGGACAATCTAAAAAACAAAACGGAAAATGTAAATGTTCTCACTAATATTTAAATTGGGCTCATTTTAATATAAAACAGAACTTGAAGTAATCTTAACACAAATGTACACATAAATTGCTCTATTAACCCTATTAACACAATTGACCCTAATCATAGATAGATATGTACAGTATATACAGTATATACACTGCCATATTTGGCTTAAATTATTGACAAGCACAAAAAGCACAGTGTTTGTCTGTGATGATCATATTTTAAATTAAAACTTGGCTTGCATCATACAAAGCCCTAAAACACAAAAATGCAAAAAAAAAAAAAAAACAATAATAGATTATTTTTAATTGTAATATTCAAATCTCCTTACACTTGGATTTCCTTCGTAGATAACTTGACCCATGAAGTCAGTGTAGTAAACGGCCAGAGTGATCAAAGAGAACCAGGTGAGCAGGTGACACACACACAGTCTCCAGAGCTGAGGAGGCATCGCCAGCATGGACAGCCAGAGCAGTTTGACAGTTGTGCTGTCATCGCCATCTTCGCTTTCTTCATCCTGCTCCTTTCGCCTGGAAGAAGCGATGCGTCTCAGCTGCAGTTTTCTCCGTCCGTGTCGCCTAGGCATTTCATCAAGGTCATTCAGGCTTCTCGATGACTTGATTGGGGCAGCCATGTTGGCGTAGCGCTGCCGCCATTGAAGTCCAACACGTCCATGGTAGGAGAACGTAAAAGAGGGCTGGCGGTAGAAAGAAGGGTGTCGGCGGCCCATTGGACCACAGGCTGGACGCAGACCCACTTTGCCTGGATGTCCAGCCACATTCAGAGCTCCGTTGTGTAGACTTCCAGAACAACGGTTTCCATTCAGGCCATTCGATACTCCGTTGCCACAGCAGTTCTGTAAATGATGCTCAGGGCAATGAAGGTTAACTTGATCATGTTGGGAATCCATTGTGATTTTATCCTCCTGGAATAAAGTAGGGTCGATGTGGCACAGTTCCAAGTCGAGGTCTAGGTCGAGCTCTATGGTGGCGTCTGGCATAGCCAACACCGAGTCGCTTTTACTTCTCACCAAATCAATATTCAGAAAGTCCTCTACAGCTCCCCGTTCTGACTGATCCTCCTCATAGGCGGAAAACGGCTCCTCTTCGGGGATAAGTTCTAGCTGAGGCAGGAGGCGAGCAGCAGGAGAGTTTGCAGAAAGCTGAACAGCAGGGGGTCTTTCTTCATCCTCGTCCTTCATCTCCCCAGGCTGGTTTGGGCTATACACATGCTCCTTAATGCTAAACATATGGAGTGTTGTAGAAACGATAAAGATGACAGCAGCGAAGAAGAATAGGACTTGATCCTGAGCTTTAAACGCTTGACCCAGGAAGGTGTTCGTCCAGTCCAGACCCCCGAGCATGTATCCCAAAGCGCCACCCAAGCCTACCAACGTGAAAGCACATTTTAAAACTTTTATCAAAGTGCATAGTCAGAGCAGGACTGCTTTAATGAACATTTGCTAAAATACAAGCACTTACTCATGACAAATTGTGCATTGTACACAGATTATCAATATTGAAAATCATATAATAATAATAATAACAATAATAATTCATTACATTTTGTATTTATAGCATTATAGTAAAGTGTAGCCACGTTTTTTGGAAAATGGCTTGAGATCAGACGTGGCATAGGAAATAGGACCTTTTGGAACGTAAATCACAGTAGGTTCAGAACAGAGTGTGAGTTCTGCAGTCTTTTTTCAGAAAAAGGTCAGAAATAAAACTGTGATCTGCTTTCATTTATTTAATGTAGGGATGTACCGAATATTCAGCCACCGAAACACTTTTATCACCGAAACACGGCCGAAAGTTGATGACCTAAGCAGAGACTGTAAGAAGTGAGAGCTGCACGCGAACATTGGCGGCATAACATCATAGCGCAGCGCCGATCACGAGCTCCCCGCGACATTCACTTCACACCAGTGGCTCTTAATAGAGAACATCCTCTGTCTTCTTACTCCGTTTGAGCAGCAAACTAAAGAGATCAGCTCATCTGATGCATCTGTAGCGGACGTTATTCCTTTTATCGCAGCTCTAAAGCGCCCAAAGTGGCGGTAAATACCACGGTAAAAACTATGAAAAGTCTGCGCTTAAAGTCTGTCAGCGCACGATCCATAGAAATATGTTCGAATCCTCTGCACTTCATCGCGACTGTACTTGATCCGCGTTATAAAGAGTATTTAGATGAGGAGTTAAAGCAGCGCGTGCGAGAAATGGCACCGATAGAAGCACAGAACCGGCGCGAAGACCAAGACGGAGCAGAGCGCAGAAAACAGTCTCATCCCTCTGCACCAGATGAAGGGTTTGCACCCTTGTTGTCTGATATGTTCATTGAAATCCTGCAAGAAAGTACCTCTAATAATACTAATACGTAGGCTATTTTGTTTCAGGCTACTTTATATGTGACAGATTGTATATTTCTGCAAGATGTATATTCTTTATCCACTGGCCTTATTTAAATACAGTCTCAAATCTTTCTCAAATGTCAGTCAGATGACAAGCTCAACATCAACCTATTTATACTATTATTAAGACCTGCAGAGAAAATGTTGTATCCTTTGCACTTGTTCTGAATGCACTTTAAACTTAAATGCAATTTTTAATGGAGGAACTTTTAATTTCACAACATTACAGCAGGCCAGTAGGTCAAGTTATATTTGTTATTATATGTAGTTATTATATTTTATACTTTTGAGTGTTGCATTATACTTGATTAATATTTGCATATTTGTAACACATTTTGTTTCACGTATAATTTGAAAATTCATTATTAATGTATGCAATTGCAATGCCTTAGTTTGAGTAAAGTTAGTACACCATCATAGCAAAAAAAACAATTCTTTCGGTGTTTAGGTTTTCGGCCAGGCTTTCCTCTTTTTCGGTTTTGGCCAAGAATTTTCATTTCGGTGCATCCCTAATTAAATGTAATTAATCAAAATTATCAAAAATACGCCAAGCTCCAATTCACATGTATTGGGTTATTCACTGTATTTTCAGACAATAAGATGCACTTGTACGCCTTAGAAATTCAGAAAAAAAATTATTTTATGTGAAACATTTAGTCATAACAGTGTTAATGGTGAATTAAAGTAAAAATGGTATATGCACACACACAAAGACAGACAGATAGTATAACTTGTTTGCAGATAGTATAACAGACCCAGACAGAGAGACAGGTAGACAGCATGACTTGTAATAAATACCTGCAGAACAGGCGTGAATATTCAGAGCCATGTCCTGCTCATCTGTATCCGCCACATCTAGGAGATAGGCTCTGATTGGACCATCTAACGCATCAGCGCAGAAGTCAAGAATCACCACACCAAGCACAGTAAGCACAATCCCAAAGGGCTGATCACTGGGGACGTCACCTAGGCAGAAACCTACAGGAGCGAGACAGATGGGAAATTAAATCACTTGTACGGCAATATAGGACCTAGAGCTTGGTGCGATTTCATTTCATCCTCACGAAATATTAACTCGCAAATCACCTATGAGGGAGCCGTTGAGGAATAAAGCCACTCCTATTAACACTCCGACACAGAGCGCCAAAATGAAGGGTCTTCGCCGGCCCCACTTCAAAGTGCATCGGTCACTTGCCGAGCCAATCAAAGGTGTGAAAATGAATCCTAATATAGGGCTAAGGAACCAGGTCAAGCTGTAGTACTGCTCCGGAACACCTGCGGGGGGAAAGACAGACACATTTCAGCATGACACAAATATTTAACAGCCTGTTGAGATGAATAGAAAAAGTCATATCAGTAAAAGAGAATGAATTCTACTTAGAAGAAAAGAGCTACTTAGAAAAGACAAAGTCAAAATTATACCAGCTATAAAATGCAAAAAATGTATACAGTCAATCCCTGATAATCCAGTGCTTTAATATTTCTCATCACGGCCAACCTTGAGAAAAAAAAACACATTTGGCAAATTGGAACAACTGATAACTGAACCAACCGCTTATTTAAAACTAACCGCAAAGAACCAAAACAAATCCTGTTATATTGTCCAGTCCACCTATGATGATGATGTACCAGTGTATCACTATAGTCACAGACTGTGTCACACTGAATACGTTCGTTAAACATAGACACAAAGTATCAAGATCATTTTGTAGAATTTGTAAATGTACGGTATTTTAAAATGAACAAAGTTGGTAGTTATTGTTTTCAAGTAGGTCAAGTTATTCAAGTTACTGTTTGTGTTTTGAACAATTAAGGTCATAAAGACATTTTCATGCTACGTACAGTACGTCTCATCTTATTGCAGTAACACATGGCTTAATCGGACTCGCCGCTTATTAGGTAAAAATTACGTCTTACTTCAGATGTTAAAAAAAATGACTCAATAGGTCGTTTTTGGTGTGGTCGTGTGCGTGGGCGGTAACCTGTGTCAGCAAATATCTGATTGGTCCAGCATGTCAATGAAAAGACATTTTACAGTGAGGATAGTGCATTTGTAGACATATATACGGTATTTTTAAATGGTCATGGGATCTACCCACATTACAATGGCAACAGACAGGTAGATCAAAATTGTGATGAGCTAGATGAAATAGATTTGATCTGTTAGAGGACTGCAGTTCCCTACTTACGATTCCGTATGACCGGGAACTTGTCATACAGGTTCAAATGCCTGTGTACGGTATAATTGTTTATCTGACGATGCAATTATTGTCATATAGGATGATAATAATAAAAGGTTGAAAAAAAAAAAAAAAAAAAAAAAAGACATCATAATTGACAGCCTGATCCGGTCATTGAAAGACCTCTTGCAT
Source organism: Paedocypris carbunculus (assembly GCA_028128575.1). Lineage (NCBI taxonomy): Eukaryota > Metazoa > Chordata > Actinopteri > Cypriniformes > Paedocypris > Paedocypris carbunculus. The sequence goes on along the minus strand of SOMO01000056.1, from coordinate 924,297 downwards.
GCAGAAGCCGTGCCAGAAATTACGACATCAATATAAAAAGCCAAACTCTTGATTACTCAAGTGAAACTGCAAGGTTGGCCAAACTTCTCCTTTCGCGCAAGACGTGTGAAGGAACTACAGGTCATATGTTTTCAAGGACGCTGACTGTGAATGAGAACAGAAACTGCAGACAACAGGTCACATGTTGAAACTAGAAATCAGCAGCTTTCAGAATAATGTAAAGCTGCACACAAAATACTGAAATGCTTTTCCATTTCAGGGTCCCAGGGAGTTGGAGCCCATTCAGGCTGCTCTGGGCCTGAAGGCGGGGCATACACCCTGGATTGGTGGCCAACCAATTATAGAACAGTCACGTACTCTCTTACTTATCTTTTACTTGGAAAACAATAATAACAAACATCAACGCACTATAAGACTAAATGTACATTAATTGGGAGATTCATGATGTTTTCGTTATTAACAGGAGCATCGCTGCATCAGTATTAGTATCATTATGGGAAGAACGAGCCTTTAGGAGTTCACTAAATGATATTTGAAGATTTTCCCAAACATTATTTCCATTAAAACATGCTTCTGGCATGGGAACAAAGGCCTTAAAAGGGATCTAGGATCATTTAAATCCCTTGTGTTCCATTAACCCTGCAGTGTCCTGAGAGGACTGATGAATACTGATCTTACTGAGAATGCAGAGAAACGTGGGATAATGAAAAATGCACACTCACACATTCTTTGCATTCCATGCAAATACCTCATTGGCTTTTGCATGCAACCAGGGAAACCAACACCCCTTCATTTAGCTACCGTTCCATAGGGTCACACAAAACCAACTACGCAAACAGGACTGAATCTGGGATGGTGACGATTCAATGATTGCCAAGACTATAAAACATTTGAAAAATACATGACAAATTAACTGAATCGGTTAAAACGGTGTCATATTTAGCTTCAGCAAAAAGTGGAACTGATTTTCCATTCGTTTGCGAGGATGACCACTAACCTAGCTGCAGGAGCACCGGTGTGACCAGCGCGGTTTCCATGGCGTAGCAGAACTCCCTCCCGAACATCACGGCACCGTGCATGACCCATAATCGCTTGGGGATGTGGTTCACAGAACCATCACTGTCAGAATCCTCTGACATGTCCACTTCAATCTCCTTCTCTGCGTTTGTCCCACCTTCCGGATCCTTCTCTGGCATGACAGCAAGTTCCAACACTGGAACGGACTCCGAGACAGCATGTTTAGGTGCCATGATGGCAGGCATAAAGCTAGTTTGCTGTTGTCAATCTAAAGCAGCCGAGTACTTGTCCTTCAAAAACCCACTTGTTGATTCCCTTAACACCACCAAAATGATTTTTTGTCATAATCCACAGCAGGTTTCTAATAATAAAGCACTAAACCGTAGTCTTAAAAGAGGTTGACTTGTTCCATATTTCACAGAGAGTGGTCTACCAACTGCTGCAGTGAGTACCAGTCAATATAGAGCTCAGTTGATGCAACTGACAATGAGTCCTGGTTCTAAAAGGCAAGGTGGGAAGGGGAAAGACATGGAGAGCAGAGCAGGTAAATGATCTTCTCTGTACCTCCATGGAATTACTAATTAATCTGGATGAGAGGGAGAGAAAGAGCAAATGAGACATACAAAAAGATCGAGCCAGTAGAAAAATGTCAGCAAAACAATGATTAACTGAGGGGACGTTCTGTCGTATTTTTATCTTGCGTTTGCATTTCTGTAATCCCTAGAGAGTTTAAAATAACAGACTGAAATGACAGTTTAAAGCCTTAATTGGAATCAGGCAGAAAAGGAAGAGACAGACAGGTTTCAAATCTTTTCTGATTTCTAAAAACTGATATTTAAATAATATATAACGTTTATTCTATGTATTCTAAATGTTATTCTTTAACTTGGTATAATTAATTCCTAGACTTTTTCCAATTTATTTATTTACCAATATAATTTTTCTAAATACATTTTATTTTAGCCACAGATTAAACAGATTAAACCACAGATTAAATGTACAATACATTTTATTACAAATATTACCAAGTATTACTTCCTGAAGTATTTTTGGGATTGTATTGTACACTTACTTTTACAAATGCATCTATCGTAAAAAAAGAGCATATAACAAATGTATTCTACTTTTTTTTCAAAGGTTAATTCATAAAACATTTTTATTTATATTATTTAAAAAAAAAAAAAAGAGAGAGACCAATTTGTATAACCAAATCTACTCTAAATAAAAAAAAAATCTTTCTGAAGAACTACTTCCTAAAAAGTGTACCATTGATTATACATCGATACTGGAGGTGAACGTCTCTGACAACAGCCCCTAACAAACTTGGAAAACGCTGCTGTAAACCAATAAACTATGTGTAAAGCGGATATTTAAAAGGCCTCATATCTACTGTTGTTATACAGTAAATCCAGCGGCAGTACGAAAAGATCCAAAGGTCATTTAAATAGTCTATTATGCAACCATGTTTAACACAAAACCGACGGCACATACAAAAGAAAAAAAAGATTAAAAAAAAAATGCAAAACTCTAATGAAAAAAGTTAATAAAAAGTTTTCTTCCATAAGTTAAATCAAATATGTTCTACAGCATCTAAACAAAATCCAAAAGAACCGTTTATTAAAGCCACAATTATAAACTCAGACCAGACATCTTACCTTGTTCCTCAAGCAGCTAGAACCTCTCTACCTGGAAAAGAGGAAGCGGGTGAAATGTGAGACTAATAAAAGAAGAACTCAAGAGCCTATCCTTCACCCTTGGTGACATACAGTGACGCTGGAAGAATGTGAGACATGTGATAGCTGCCCGGCCCCTGTGCAGTTCTCTGATAAGACTACACCCCACATCTTTTTTGCCAGGTAGGTGGACGTTTTCCTCTTAGTAACCCAGGCCTGCCATGGCAAGAACCAGGTGGAGCTGGATTCACACCAGAATGTCAGGTCCCGAGACCAGGCAGGTTTTTGGAGCAACAGGTCACTGGGGAACTAGGATTTGGCAATGTAGGACTCCCCGATTTGCCCCATGAACGACTAGACGTGTGTGATGAAGCCTGGTCTTGTCCAGACCTGTTCCCGTTTGTTGAAATTGCCTAGAAACCAAATGTCAAGTCTGTCTGGAAAATTCAGACGACACGTTTAAACTGATAAAAGCTAAGAGTGCGCTAAAATCAAGCAAAAACAAAAGCATCGGTTCATAACAACCCGTTTTTCAACTTTTCATCTTCATCCTGCACCATCATCATCATCATCATCATCATCTTACAGACGAACCGTTGTTGTGGGTCTCGTGCGCGGATCGGAGCATTGCAATATTCTTTTGCATCGTAATATAAATTACCACACCTAAAAATGCATAAATAGAAGGAATTTTAAAAGTAAGCAAGACGTGGTCATTAATCTGCGTTGAGATTTGGTTGGACTTTAAGTGAATCGATGAGATGACGTTTACAGTTTTGCTAGCCGGGCAGCTAGCCTGATGTGTAAAGTGCTATCGCCGCGCTTTTAGCTTCCAGAAAGGCGGAGTGGAAGCTATTTACCGCAGAAACATAAGAATACAGATTCGGGACGACAAATAGTTACAGAAGTCAAACGAAAAAGAGTCAAATGTACCTGCTCTCAGGTCGCGGATGTGCTGCATCTATTGTTGTCTGTCCGTGGTTGCCAGGCATTACGCGAAATCCCTCTCCTGACAAAAGACCTTCGTCGTCGCGAAAACGTCAAATATTTCCATCATTCTTTCAAGGCACGTCGTCATATTTCAAAGTATTTTAAAAATAACGATTTTAGTTTTTCAAATGAAAATGGTTTGTTTTATTGTTGGCTGCTAGCTATTCTTGGAACATTGGAGTTCATAAAAGTAAAAGAAACACATTTTTACAACACAATATAAAAATCAAAATGTAGTATACTACAATAGTTTAAGAAAAAATATACATTAGAAAATGTGTCGGCGTTTTAAAATAATATAATCTTGCGTTAAATTGGAGACCCAACTGTTTCAATTTCTTCCGGGGCTTTCCGTGCTGTCACTGTTGTTTTGTTGTTGTTAGGGATTTAATTTTGTGCTTTTGTCTTTGTTGAGCAGATATGTATTGCCTTGTGTAGTAACAGTACTTGAAGTTTGGCCAAGTAGATTCGCGAGAGTTGCTCCAGAGGCTTTTTATGACGGTAATGGCAACCCTTTAAAAGTGGCAGCATGTAGTTCTTCACACAGCACGGCCTCGATGGCCTGGGTTCACGTTAACCCTTATGCTATTAGCTAACGGAATGACTGTGCCAGAACCCTTGGAGCTTTTCTGCATGCTGATTGCGTCTCCACTCGTCTGCTCTCTCTCTGTCTTCCTGAAAATTCTCTTCATGGTAGACTGGAAGTTAGTTGTGACAAAACAGTAGACCACAGGATCCAAACAGCTGTTCAGGCTGCTGAGAGTGACTGTCACATGATACACAATCACATGATGAGGCAGATCAGGACGGAAGTAGACAAGAACTTGACGAACATGGAATGGGGTGAAGCAGACCGTGAAGATCACCAAAACAGTGGACAGGAGCTGTACGGCTTTCATGCGCCTGTCACGGCTTTGCTTCATGAGTCCCGGACTGGAAAGGGCGCACATGATTCTAATAGTGAACGCAACAATGATCACCATCGGCAGGAAAAACTCAAAGACAGTCAGAGCGAAAAGTTTGGATAAGCAGCAGGCCGACTGCTTGAAGGCCGTGGTGAGAAGAGAGTAGGTGAGGATGATGGCAAACAGCCAGATGCAGACACAAACCACTTTGGCCACGCTGGGATTCCGCCATTTCCGGGAAGCCTCCATCTGTACAATGGCCAGGTAGCGATCTACACATATGCTAGTGAGGAAGAGGATGCTACAGTACATATTGACAAAGTAGCTAAATATGTGCATGTAGGAACAGTTGAGGCACTTTCCGCCACTGTAGTACAGCATGATACGTGTAGGAAGAGACAAGTTCACCAGCAGATCTGTCACCACCAGGTTAATGGTGTAGATAACAGACGTCGTCTTTGGCTTTGTCCTGAAGCAAAACACATACAAGGCCAGACTGTTAAGGACCATCCCCACCGTGAAGATGAGGGTGTTGATGACCACTAGAGCGATCCACAGACTGTAAAAGTCATTATACAGGCCTTCATCCAAGTGGGCCAGTTTGTGTAAATAAGGCTCGCGAAATGGTGGGGAAGCGTTTGCTGTGAGTGGAGGGGAGGCTGTTATTGTGAGGTTTACGCTTGGTGACCCTTCTGTTGTGGCCGTCTCCATGGTTTTTGAGCTGGATCTGCACTGTGTAGATAGAAAAGACTTATTAGGTAAAGGTGATGGAAACAGAGCGAACATAAAAAAAACGAGTAACTGTCTTGACTTTTTTTAAGTTATCTTTCTGTCCAGTAGAAAAACTATCTGTCTGTCTGATTGTCTGTACGCACACCCGTAAAAAAAAATACACAAAAACTATTTAAAAAAATAGCTATATAAAAATTACACAAACTAATTTTACACTGTACACTGGTGACCTGTTAGATGCGATACACAATTTAATAATATCCTAAGCCCTAAATGATTGAGTTTATTTTTTATTAGCAATGTCCATTGTTGGAAGCTAGTTGTAAAGTAATGCGAGTGATATTATCAATGTGTCCACTAGGGGCCAATTTGAAATTGGTGTTCTGCATTTAACCCATCTAAGTGAGTACTTTCTACAAAAAATGTTCTTAATATGAAAGGCAAAGTAAAAATGTCTACTGGAAACATTTTCAAATAGCAGACATATAATAGTGACTTTTTCTACAGAATTGCAAAGGAAGTTTAGAAGAAGGAAGAAAAGAGCTTAGAACATACCTTTTTCAAAACTTTGTCTACACTATTGGAATTCTTTTCACTCTCCGCTTGAGGTCATTTACTTCTCTGCTCGGATGATGTCATTTCTGGAGCGTCAGGATGGAGATGACGTCACTCTGGAGCATCAGGAATTGCTGTTGTACTGTGTCACTCTCGAGAAAGATGGAATAGTTTCTGGACCAATCAGGAGACAATTTTCACCTTGAGATAGTCTGTGACTTTAAACCATGCATTGATAATGCATAAAAGCTAAAACTACATTTGATGTTGAAGAAAATATTGAAATGGTCAAATATGGTTCATTTATTTTTGCAAGAAAAATTTTCCTCAATTTAAGCTATAAATTTGCAACTTAGTCCTAAATACTTCAGGTTTAAGTCTTTTACAAGTCATTCTGGTATGTGGCAATTTGCTGAAGAATGATTTACTGGACGTGAACATTTATTGCAGCTCACACTACTGTACACACTGTACTCGGCCTACAGAAGACCATACAGTGCTCTTTAAACAACAGCAGTTGAGTTTCTGTTGTAAGACATGTTTTACTTACTGCTGGTATGCCTGGTCATAAAAATAATGGCAGTTTTAATACTATTTCAGTCCGTGTGTATCTTAGACTCGTGTCACATGGTACAATGTGGCATCATGGAAAATTGCCTGTGAAAACAAATTTGCTTTCCTGCTTTTTCCAAGAGGAATGAGGCAGACAAACAAACAGCCTGGAGCGCTCTGGTGAAGAGGTGCCTACAGTCTGGTACATGCAGATGGCGTAGGGAACGACATGTTTATAATTAAAATGAATATGAGGGATTTGTTTGGATATTTAGATTCGTGGGAATGGACGTCTATCCCCCAACACGCAAACCAATTCTGGGCCGCGTCTGGAGGCAGTTCGGACTCTTCTGCATGTTTATTTACTTGGGCCGCTGCCTAATTTACATGTTAATTGAAAAGATAAAAAAATACAATATTTATTGAGCAAAAATAATATTGTTTTGCGATTACAGACGACAACAAGCATGCAGTTTAAATGTTTAAACACAGTAAAAACTGCTGGATAATTATTTTCTCTTTTCTAGAAAAGCATTGATTTTACATCAATGCTACCTCATAAACGGCAGAAGTTTGACAAGCTCATCAAAGTCGGAAAATATTTTTGAACATTTTACCAATCATAAAACTCTTGAATAAATAATATTGTTTTGTAATACGTGTTCATTATTTTTTTTACATTTTACATTTATTTACATATATTCATCCTTATCTACAACATAAATTGGTTATAAATAATCTTTTTCTAAAAATTAACTTCTCAAAAAAGGGTAAGGTTAAAGTTTTTTTTTTTTTTAAAGAAATATATCCTAGCATTCAGCTCCCTACAACAGTCAATTTTAAAACGCATTAGTGTTTTTTTTTTTTATATATATATATATAAATATCCTTGGGAACGACAAAAGGAAAACATTGACACACACACACAAACATTTTTGATGACAAGTAACCAAAGAAAAAACATACCTGCACATTTACAAGATATTGAGCTTGATCTGGTGAGTGAAATAAAAGCACGTAAATGCTGAAAATGAATCCTAAAGGTTCAGTCCTGCTGTACAAGCATGTGAAACGTCCTCCTGTCTCATTTTGAGACACAAATAAGAAGCTGTTCTCGAGGAGTCGAAGCTGCATGAGTCTTTTTCTGTCCCACTCACTTTCCCCCCGTCCCCTTTCCAACTCACAGGAAGTTTGAGTTGGTTTGGATATTTCCATTATTAGAAACTTTGGATTCTGTGATGAAGGACAGTTTTGCTGTTTCATAGTACATAGTACAAATAAAATATGCAAATATTGAACTCATCTTCTATCTATCTATCTCTCTCTCTGACACACACACACACACACAACTGTAACGTTTTGTGTAAGTGTAACAAACTGGTACTGTATTTAAAATGTAATACAGTCTATATTAAACAAGCCCCATCATTACCTGCTTTTAAGTCACATTTAAAAACACATTTTTATTCTCTGGCTTTTAATTCTGCCTGAGGTCGTGGATGTTTGTCGGGTTTCTACCTTATATTATTCTTAACTCGTGTTTTTGTTGATTTATTGTTTGTGTAGAGCCCTTTGGTCAACGTGAGTTGTTTTAAAGTGCTTTATAAATAAAGCTGATTTGATTTGATTTGATTTGATACAGTTTCAGACACGGGTCGCTTCTAAAACATGCCTAATAAAAAAAAAAGAACAGGATATTTTAAGCTTTCTGGACAAGTCCACATTTTTTTACATTTCCTGCGTGGAAACTAATCCATCAACATGTGCCGAGTCACTGTCCTGATGTTTCCGTCATCTCTGCCCTGTGAAGTCTGAATTTGGTTGATCCATCACAGGAACGGAGCTGTGCTTCGTCACCATGTCTTATTATTATTAGCAGTTTATGTGACACTCACGTAGCTTACTTTTAGGATTACTACTCATACAAATATATTCCATTCACATTCAGATTCCACACATACTGACTGAGCAGAAAGCCGTAAAATCGAAGTGGTTACTATGATATAATTGTTATGCAAATTATGCAAATTATGAAAATCTTAACAAACCTCAGCGTGTCACTGCAACTTTCAAAAGCTTCAAAAGCAGCATTTTCAAAAATGTTATGAATGACGCATGATTCATGTGCAACAGTCAAGGTCACAGTCAAGGTCAAAAACAGGATGACGACACAAACAAAACCAGAAATATAGCTGCAAGCAGCAATTGAGGTCCAATCGGATCTCCACACTTATGATGTCCTTCACAGAATGAACCAGCAATCCAACAATCTATAGGTAAAAATAACCGAATAATAAAAACAACAAGTAATATAAAAAAACAACATGTAAATGCCTGGGTTCTGGGGGGCTTTCACTGTAGCTTTTTACCCAGGGAGTGTTATTACTCTCGTATTACTGGAGACTTGGGATTCGTCCCCGTCCGGCTCGCCTCACGACGTTTGGGGCTTTGTTCACTCTGCATGTTTTTTAGAGATTCTTTTTAATCCATATTCTTGAGTGACATTTTTATTGGTGCTAAGTAAGTCGCTATTGAAGCATTTGAGACAGAAATCCACTTACACAATCAACTAATTAAAAGCCTTTATAGTAGATTGTGAACTTAATTTTCAGCTATTAAATGCACTATTAGAGGAATTTACCTTTTAATCAATGATCTGCCCCTATGATAAAAGAGATGATCTGTCTCTATGATGAAAATTCAGTGATATTATTTAATCTATTGTGCAATCTCCATACCTATAAAACAGCTCTAATGCATCAAAATGCATCTTAAATTTTATGTTCAAATTGTATTCACATGGAGAAGCTACAACGTATTGCCATAAATTGAAGTCCAGGTGCTTTAGCCTAAACAAAACTCTGCAATATACTATACTGTATTGATTTTTCATGCTGTAATCATTCTTCGGTCATCCTCTTTGTTTGAATGCATGGCAATGTATACTAAACAGACAGCAGCGCAGTCAGGCGCTATCAGTAATCAGCCTATTAGATAGCTCGGGCTCTTGAAGTGCATCTGTGCCACTGCAGCACATGATAGGACTTCATACAATATGACCCATGGCTATTATAAGACTTATCTTTAAAGCCATTTATCAAAACTGGTGCTGATTGTAAGGATCTGGCAACCTCATCTTGTGAGAACAAATTGCCCTGGAAGGGCCTGATCTGTGAAAAATAACACACTCTGAGATTACAATGCATCCGGTTCTCTCTGCTGAATACAATTACATTTGATAAATGTCTCCACAAAAACAAATAATTGTGCTATGGAAGTAGCGTTTGCAGTGTTTAGTTCAGACAGCTACCACAGGGTGGTGCACTTTAGTTCGCACTTTACCTGAATATTCAAGCGTAGGAAAATTACATGTACATACACTATTTTTTCTAAAATATAGTCAATACATATTGCGCAAGCATATCTGCTTTTCTAGGAGTTTTTTCCAAAAGGAATTCCAAAGGCTGCCAAAATGGCACATGATTGTGTTCAGCAAGTCATTCCTTGAAGTCTAGACACACGATGACCAGCAAGTTCATGGGCTTTTCCGCAGTTAGTACTTTGAGCAAGTAATATAGATATACATTATATTACTTGTACTTGTTTATATTTATATACAGCGTGTGTGTGTGTGTGTGTGTGTGTGTGTATACATACACACACACAAGCTTCTTTCATTTTGGTTTTTATTTGGTGTAAATGTGAGTTATTTAGCTTTACTTCAGTTATGTTAGGAGGCCTCACGCTCAAAAAGTTTAGAACTAACTTATAAAAATTTAAAACAAAATAAAAAAAAAATGTGGACATCAAACAAAATCATTATTAAAACAAAGTTACATGTTTTAATTATTACATTATTAAAACACTTTAATCATTTCACAAAACTTGATGAAAGAAATACATCTTGATTGAAGAAATACAAGAATAACAAATATAGCTGCAAGAATAATTAAATGAACAAAACAAGTCAAACTTTTTGTACATATTATAAAATGGCAATTATTTAAAACATGAAATATCAAAAGTTTAAAAGTCTCTTACAAAACCACAAATGCATTAAACAAATCAAACTCAACCCGTGACATTAGGAATCCCCTGCTGTACCGTTTTGTGCTTCCAGGAGTTTTCTGGTGAGATTTGCATAGACTGACTCTGAGTGTTTGAGCTCGACACACTGTGAGTTTCTTTACACTAAGCCGTTATACAGCTCTGTGGCTGTCCATCTCAAGCCCTGCGGACATCTTACACCACATCAGAGGCAGCTGTGTCGTGCTGGTTGTTGAGGACATAGTAGTCGTGGACGTACATTAGAACGGCGATTGGCTGGCCAATAATGAGCGAAAGCCACACAGCGGCGTTTCCGTAGTTGCCTCGAAGAAACTTTGACACGAGCCAGGCAAGAGGAATCTGTTATAGAATCAAACATTCAAGTTTAGCTGATTTAAAAGTCACATGTAATGTCTCAGAACAGTTTGACCGTGACTTGTAAGCCGGACTAAATAATACACATGAATTTGCATTGTATGATTGGGTCATAAGATCGGAGTCAGAAGAGTAAAGGAGAATGAGAGTGTGGATGTACCTGTGCCATCATGCCCATGAATGCCCACAATCTGAACATCCGGAGAGGAACACTGACCAGGTACTGCAGACGAAGACCAATCAACGTCAATTTTAAACATCAAAATGTTGAAATTCTGAGCACATGCACAAAATGATTTTAGATATTTATTCAAACATGTATACTTAAGAATAATAACAACATAAAACCACAACATAATAATAATGATAATAATACAATCATCTCGTTCCTTCAATCATCTCGTTCCTCCATAATACATGTTTGAAAGGAATTAGAAAGAAGTACAACTTATCTTGCCCTACCCCCTTTTATATTCCACTTTAACACATGGACTGTATCCACAGCAACATCATAAATTAACTTAGACCTTTGACAAAAAATAAACCTATGATCATAATCACCAGCATAAAGACAGCTAAAGAGATTTCATATACACTCCCTTGTTTACATTTTTCAAGTGTAAATACATTACAGTATTTACAATGTTTTTTAAAATAATCATGTTTGATTTCCATTCGAGGCAGCATGTTCAAAATTTGTCCTTCAGAGATGTTTGAAGGTCGTCTCCAATTGATTTTTTTTTTTTTTTATAAAAGTTTGTGTACATTCATAACTTCTTCATCCTATTGGAATAAAAACCACTAAACAACTATGAAAAAAAACAGTGGGCCACGTTACACCTTCACGGGCTGTTTTTGCAGGTTTGGCACTGCCTCAATTCTTTTAACTCCATATAAGTGCAGCAATACATACAAGCTTGGCGCTTGGAAACATGGTAGCTTCCGTAGACATGTCAGACAGCACAGATGGAGAACATAATTAAATGATATTGACTACCTGAGACGTTTATAATTTGTGACTCATGTGAAAAAACGAAACAGTCAAGTGATGTGAATTTAATCCACAAAAGTTGACACGTGTAAGCGCTTAACTTTGAGTTCCAACAGGGGTCTTGACTGGATTCCACTTATAGATCATGCGCTCAGTACTGTGCGTCTCCCGTAAATAAATACACCCCCTTTCACACTTTTAGTCTCTGTACAGCTCTAGTTTAAAATATCTGGTGGAGAAGCTCAAGCATCTTTCAGAGCTTTTCGAGACTTCCCTGCGATCTGGGATCTAGTGCTGAGGCGTCCCTGGAAGGTCAATGTTTTTTAATAAGATGGTGGAGAATATTATCTTCCTGCTCCTGCGGATTGGACACATCTTCCTCCTCGATTCCTCGCCCGTCCCGCACCTCAACTCAGCTCACAGCTTATCACAGGGAGCAGCAGCCTGATAGGAGCCCGCTTGTCCTCTTCCTCATCCCTCCGTGCTGACCTTCATCTCTTCTGAAGAACAGAGCTAAAAGCCCGACGCTGGGCACCTGCTTCTGAGTCAGGGAAATGAGTCCCACGCCTCGGGACCCGAGACCCCGTTCTAGAAATGTACAAATGATTCTAGAATTTGCAGCTGCTTCACGCAACAGATGTTTCCCACAACACTGTTCACATACTCCTGCTTCTACGTTATTATATGTGGGCAATTCAAAAAACACAAATGCTATTTTCTAATGTCATATCTGACATAATATAATTATGATTTATAAATATGAACTATAATTTAATATCTGATATTTTATTATATTTTATTTCATGTAATTGTGGGAGTTGTGGTCCAGTCGTAGGTAGTCGGATCTGCCAACCAGGCGTTGCAGGATTTGTAATGTTATACGTGTGTGTGTGTGTGTGTGTGTGTGTGTGTGTGTGTGTGTGTGTACATACACACATATACATACAGTACATTAATGTATATGTGATGCATTTTTTTCATTTGTATTAAATCATTACATACCATCTATCTATCTATACATCCATCCATTTGTCCGTTTGACAGTCTGTCTATTTTTATGTCACTCTGTTTGTCAACACAAGCCACATGACTAGACAAGCCAGCCACGAATAAATACACATATTTACACATCAAGTATATGTATTCGTTAAAAACGTAAAGATATGATTCCCCAATGGAAGGCAGAGTAGAAACCACCAGCACATCCAGTGAGGAAGAGCAACTAAAAGGGAAATCGATTCACACAGGTTGTTCCGCCGCTACGACAGTGCAGTTTCATGCACCACGACCTGACGGAATATTTAAAACATGGTCTGATTTATGCACATCTTACCTCGTGAAAAAAAGCAGAGGCGAAGAAAACAGCCGACTGGCTCAGTAACTTGCCAGCACCTCTCCTCAGCAACGGCTTGTAAAAGTGCCTTTGAAAGACAGGAGAGAGAAGCACATAAACCCACCGCCAGCACCAACAGTAAATAACCGTATATTTCTTGGAGACAGCTCACATTATAGTCTCTCTTCATTATAGTCTCTGTGAGTTTTACTGTGTCGTATTTCATTGTTCTTCCCTACAGCTGCGTGGAGTCTCTATCAAATCCCGCTTTCACTCACCGGAGACACCATTTGTGCACAGGAATATTCCAGTTTTGCCAGAAGTAAGTCACCGTCTCAGCGTTCCTTAAAAAAAATCATGTCACAACCCAGTTGAGAATGTCAGTTTTGAAGCAAAGTTACGTTTTACACACGTGTAAGAAACCCTGGAGGAAGAAAGGTCTAACAAAAACAGATTTATCGGCAAGGAAGTTTATAAAACGCAGGCTGGTGATAAAAAAAGAAGAAAAGGTGGTTATCAGCGCTGACCGCTCCAAAAAGCTTTTTCAAAAAGAAAAGGAGCATAAAGTGCGTCGGAAAAAGATAAAAATCGCTCACCACCAGTCCCGGTAGAATTCCCGATCTCCAAACCTCAATAGCTCGGCTACAAAGTTCATTGAGGAATGGAAGAAGGAGTAGAAAAAAATCAGCCAAAGAAGATGGTTGGGCACCTAGAATGAAAAAGAAATGCAATTTTTTGCACCATCTGTCAAAAGAAATATAATAAGAGCTCAATGCTACAGAAAATATGATTTTCGTACAGTTTTTCGTTAAGTCGGTATTGCCTTTCAGTTTTGGGGAAGGTATTTTGACCCTGTAGAGTTTATTATACTCACTGCTAGTCTAAGTAGACGCTCCGTCATTCGACTATAATCCATCTCCTAAAAAATGGAAAAGCATGTATGATTTATTCCACAATCATTATGAATAGATGGAGACTTTCTTCTAAAAAGATACCTGCAGGGGCTTCATTGAACTTCGAATGATCGGCACCATCCACTTAAACACACCAGAAAATCAATAAAAATAAATTAGTTGTGAAAATGAATTGTGAAAATAAATTTTGTAAAAGTGCACTGCTCAAACGTTCCCAAACTCACCTGTTGTGTTAAACCAACCAGAAGTTGTGTGAGGAGGAACTGAAAGTACATAATACAATTTATTTATAATTGATAGTGTGTGTGTGTGTGTGTGTGTGTGTGTGTGTGTGTGTGTGTGTGTAAGTGTGAATTATACATGCAATTTTAAAAGATGTAGTTAACCATTCACTTTCTAATAACTTTAAAGAATTCAATGATTCTAATACACAACAATAAAACAAATATGTGCGATTAAATTGGTAAGACAATAAAGTTTTTTGTACATTTGACCAACGATAACTAATACAAAAATATAGAAATGCCTCAAAAATTTGTGGAGAATGTTGGAAAAAAAATGTTGTTTATCACAATTCTTAGATCACTGACTATAGTAATATGAAAAAAATACAATATATGTATTAGTATTACGTTTATTTGACATTTCTTCACTTTGCTGATCCCAATCATAGTAAAACAATATTTTAAAATATGAAAAATAAAGGAGTTAAAACAGTACCATCTCAAAGAGTCTCCTCAACAGAAAGCCCATCCGCACGGACTCAGACCGGGGAAAATTAAGCTCATAGCACAAGGTTGGAGCAAAAACAAAATAATATATTCCTGGAAAAGTAGATAAAGTTCATTAGGTTGTGTTCAGATGCGCGATTTATTTTGTGAGGATCATTTGTCACCACATGCCAGTTATACACATTGAAGTNGAGTTAAAACAGTACCATCTCAAAGAGTCTCCTCAACAGAAAGCCCATCCGCACGGACTCAGAGCGGGGAAAATTAAGCTCATAGCACAAGGTTGGAGCAAAAACAAAATAATATATTCCTGGAAAAGTAGATAAAGTTCATTAGGTTGTGTTCAGATGCGCGATTTATTTTGTGAGGATCATTTGTCACCACATGCCAGTTATACACATTGAAGTGAATATGCACAAACCCTGAACAGTGGGCTGCCTTAAGCTATATCGAAGCAAACGAATCATACACGGCCCACTTCAAGTCAACCATAAGTAATACTGTAAATCAGACTGATTTACAACGATAAAACTCATAATATGCTTTGAGAATACGGAATGCAATGAAATACAGACATGCCTGAAGTTTTGTAAAGAACAGATCGACTTCACCTCTGAGAGAGAGATTCCCTGGATAAGAAACGTAGGACTTTAAACTGCTCGACTCGGAGTGAGACGAAGGACCTAAAGAACACGAGTAGGAAGAAAATCAACAGAACCGCCTCTAAAGATTAGGTGAAAAAAACACTCACTTTGCCACACAATTGCGATCAATACAAATAATTGGAGATATTGAAAAAGCAATAAGGTATGAGGCCGAATGTTCTTTCAGCAATAATTGCATTTTTATTGCAAACAATCGAAGCTAAAAAATTTGTGACGAGTCGTTAAATGCGGAGGAAGTTGATACTCACACGAAAGGGATCTGGACAGGCCGCGAGCCTTAGCTTGTATTTTCTCCCTGCACCACTTGTTGACATCTTTGTACGAGTAGAGTTTCAAGAAAAGGATTGTGTAAATTCCCAAAGAAAACGCCCCGCCAACTAAAATAGAAAAGGGTGAAAAATAAAGGTCAGGTATTGTCATTAGTTTGGAACAAGAATACCAGCCCTAAAATCCCATCCTGACCCAAAAATCTGAGGGCGAATATAAAAATACTACAAAACAAGTGCCTGCATACACACACACATTTTATTTTTCTGCGCCTAAACTGCCGCCAAACTGCCCTTTTATCAGACCACCACAGCATGCCTCCTCTCATAACTCGGTCATGTGACCCGCCTGTCTCTGCGCCATCAGCGGTGTAGCGTGTGCAGGCCTGGTGCCACTGCCACTGATTTATCAATAGCAGGCATATGTTGGGTGGAAATTGTCCATGCAGGGGTTCTGGAGCCCATCTATGTCCTAAAGAGATGGAATTGAGAAGGCTCTAGGACCAGGCGAACCTCCTGATGACCTGGCTGTCTGCAGTGTCTGTGAGGCTGACAGATGGAGGAACATTTTTACCTCCCATCACGCAAACAAATGAGGGCAGACAGAAAAAGCAAGTGAATGTTGTACGGATCGAAGCAATAGCCTCTTCAACTTTTGTGTGTGTAATATAAAAGCTGAATTTACTGCCGGACAGACCATACACCTTCTATTGTGAATAAACCATTCACACGCCAGCTGAGCCCATACAATCTGATGGCTGGTGAAACGATGAATTCCTTTGGCTGGTTTTTCTACCACAAAGTTCCACATAGCTGCCTTAGTAAGTAATCTGATTATGGCAAAAACGGGCTAAATCAGTAACAAATATTTCCACAATTTTGACAATATCAATACAATGTTATGATATTTGAATAAACAAAAATGAAGAGTGATTGGACATTGGTTAAATTTCGCATAATTTTACATTTCAATGACACTGTTAGCACAAATGCTAAACATGGTGTCAAACAATTAGCGGCCATTTTGCCATTGACATTCATCAAACGTTTTGTTTTTTAACACTAGGCTGGACAAAAAATGTAATAATGTAATAAATGTAATAAAATACATTATTAATGACTACTACTACTACTTCTCTTTTGGATTTTCCCTTATCAGGGGTCGCCACAGCGAATCATCCCTTTCCACCTAATTCTATCCTGCCGTGCCACCTTATTCTATCCTGTTATACAATTATTATTATTTAATAATTATTTTATAATTAATATTATAAATACAATACATTATTAATGAGATAAAGTAATAGAAGATGAAACATTTAACTATCAACTTGTGTAGTCAACTATACCTTTGCTGTAGTGTTGATTTGTAAAGTTTATCTTACATTTTTCTGTAAAGTTTATCTTACATTTTTCCGCATTGATGAACCAGCTGATTATCACAAATATTTCTTAGACACATCTGTTCTTGCTCTCAATTTGTACAGCATAAAGACAGACTCGTGGTAAACAGTTTCTAGTCGTTTCCACCTTTGGCTGCAGCAGTAGAGCGACACAGCAGACACATGACTAGGAAAGCACAACATTTAGCCTCAATGCTGCATTATAAAATAAAATGCCTCAATGCTGCATTAAAAAATACAGTATTTTTGAAAGTGCATAATTAACATGCTGGCACAGCATAATACCGGTTTATTGCTCACCCCTATAGCGAACCATTTTCTATTAATACCCATTTGCATATGTGGAAATACCTGGAGTAATTGACGGCAGCTTCAGCACCACAATCATCGGGAAACACAAGATGATTGATAAATTCAAGATGTGAATCAGCAGGCCGACTTTCTCACTGATCGACCCCTATAACCAGAGCCAATCAAAGGTTATCATGGGTCAAACTTACAAAGCTCTCTAGTTTATAAATTGTAAGTTTTATCATCAAGTCTCAATTACACAGCCACTTACTTTGACTAGTTGCCTCTCGGTGTACAATGACACAATTATGAAGGCATTTGAAACTGAAAGAGAAAAACAACAACTATAAACGTTTAAGGCTAGATCATAAAACAAATAATTAAATAATTTACATTTTATCCACAAGTCAAACCTTAGTCATTGTAGCTTGGAGTGTTACATTTAATTAAATACTTTTTAAATTAAAAATATTGTGACATTAAAGCTTACACACCTATAACCAGGCAGGCAGCGGGCCAGCTATAAGGGTCCTTCAAGAACAATGATACCACCTGAATAGGATCCACTAAAATGCCATACCTAAAGCACAAAGATGACGTTTTACAACCTTCATTAATCCATTCGTTTATTCTTTGAACGCTTGGAAACACAGTAAGAAAAATTCACACAAAGGCATTTATCCATACTGCATAGACTGTTTAGAGATAAAAAAGAGACCCGGAGGAAAGCCACTAAAGCACAGGGAGAACATCAAACTAAACTCAGAAAGACCTCGATAGGTTTCTAGAACGGTTCCTTCTTGCTGTGAGGCAACAGTGCTAACCACTACGCCACAATGCCGTACATATTTTTTAATTGTTTATTTGTATTGAACAATACCAAGAAGTGAGATATGTCTCTGATTTTTAGGGTGGTATTTTCAGCTGTATCCTCACTGTCCATATGCGGTAGCGTGTATTAGGACGACAACATATGGCTGCCTCAGCATGGGGCTCAGTGTTTCGCTTTACTACCACAACAGTAAAGACAAAAGCCTATGAGCTTATTAAAAATCCTATAGACTCAACACTCATCAATGATGTGACATTTAAAATGCACAGACAGCAGAACCATAGACCAGAGCCTGTACTGTTATTTTTGTCACCACATCTGTTAAGTTGAAAAAGGAAAGAAAAAGTTTAGAAAAAAATGTGACAACTATTCAATTGATGCTTTTTTTCTCTAATGAGAATTTTGTTCATACGTGGGTGAAAAGTTGAGGGTTGTATTGCATTATTGTGAACATAATTTGAAAGAGTTTGTAAATTGTACTCCTAATTGAAATCATCAAACATTGATGGCCTGTTTGCTTACATTGTATATGCCCAGAAACTGACAAAACTAAAATGCAAATTTAACCTGCGGGGTGTAGGCGTGATGTCTAGTCAGAACCCTAACCCCGACTCTGATTGGCAAAATCTGTGGCCTTGCAAATTGAAATCAAACGTGCACGTTTTTAAAACTGTGTCCATTTCTGTGTGTTTGACTCTTTCCCTTTATGTCCCATGTATGATTACACAGAGGGACATACAAATATCTATTCAAAGGTAAAATTCTCAGCTCACAGATTGCATTCATAAAATAACATTAAAATGGGTTTTTTGTTGGACTATTTTAATGGTGCATATAAACATGAGCTTTTAACCAATTTTGACAAAGACAGACACAGCATTAGCTTTCTTTTTCTATGTATAAGGAAAAAAAAACATTTGTGTTTTTAATCACATACCTCAAAAGGTTTTCCAAGAACAGACGCGCGTTGCTTAAAACCTACAACAGAGTAGAGACACATGCTCAAAGAAAACAAATGAGACCTAACTGGAGAATTCATCACCATCACTGCCAAAACATGTCAGAACAGTCCAAATTAAAACCACCAAAAATGATTCTTCACTGTCTGCACATGGTTTGCAGAGATATATTAAATCGCGTGTCCATAAATCTCTTCAAACGACACGGTTATTTATATGTATAAAACGGGTGAGAACAATGAGAGAGGGAGAAAATGCAAACGAGACGAACTGTAGCATTGGAATATGAAGGAAATATGGTGTCTTCAAAATGCCAAGGACAAAATAGAGCCCTTTCAAAGCTTAAATTACCAGTAAGATGAAAAGCAAAAATGCATTCAGAGTTTTAAAGACAAGGACTCGGCTGGCCGTCCTTCACGTTCAGCAAGTGTTTAGACGCTCAAGCTGTTTCCGCCTGTTTATTTTTAGGCCTCGCATGGATTTAAGTGCACCTCCAAAAACAGAGAGTGATCAAAGATTCGTCAAACAGAATGTGACTGCCGTGCACTTTAAATATGTCATTGTGATAACTCTCCACTGTACGTTTTCCTCAAACAAAGGAATTGCATACACCACAGTTGACTAAGATGTCTTTAATATGTGTTTCGGCAGGGCTCTTTTGAAAGAACGTTTTCAGGTCACACAGTTGAAACTGAGGCTTGAATACTGTAGACAGGCCACAGCNATCTATGTGCAAAAACACTTTGCAACTGTTTTCCCTTGCATCATTTCGTAGAAGAAACGTAAACATGGCGCATGTTTTACTCATTACCTTAATTGTATTATCTTCGACCTGTAACATTGTTTATCATTTAAGCTGGGCTAAAATGTCACGTGAGCTCAATACAAGTGACGTCACTTTCCCTGCGTTTAAAAACTTGAACACGCCTTCACTATGATTAAAGACCTTTCACCAGGTTAGTTCATGACATGTTTGTTCATGCACATTCCCTCATCTATTTCCAAATAGTTATTGCATTTTACAAAGATAAAAGCCTACTCTTTTGACTTTATAGATCATAGTTTGAGTTAAGTTTTCTAAAACTACCTGTGGGTAGTAAACCACGGGGTTCTACTCTGTCCTCTGGGGTTTTACCTCTGTCACTGTGTTTTTACGGTTTTTATCTGTCCGTTTCTATATCACTCTCTCGATCTCTGTGGTGGCACGTCCCCACATGGAGCATATTCAGCGAAGTCCATATTCCATTCGCCCCGCTAAACAACACATCAATCTACTGTCCCTGTGATGTTTTGGTGGCGACCGCCTCACCTCATTCGATCGCAGCGATCCCATTTTCTCCCGTCTTCATTCTGTGGAGAGTTTTTAGCGACAGACTCGTGAGATCCGCCTTTGGCAGCGCTGATCGTTGCTTTCGCCCCGTTTCGGAGGAGTTTGACGGTCTCGCTCTTTGCGCTCGTGATGGTCGCGCGCCTCCGACTCCGCGTGAGGGGCCCCACAAGCTCGTCCTTGTCAGTCATGATTTACGCCAACCACCAGAAAGCCGCAGCGAAACCTCAAGCGAGCTCCCTCTGTCCCTGATTTGCATTTGACTCTGCGACCGGAAAAACAAGCTTTTGCGCAAAGCCCCAGTTTTGATCAGCCAGCTCACAGGCTGACGCGAGGCTTGCTTTATGGCTGTGACTTCAAAAGGATCAGGGTGGACTTCAGCACGCTGGTTCTGAGCATGAGCAGCGGGTTTACTACTACTACAACTGTCCTCCGGACCTAGTTCCGCGTTCACGCTTGCACGTGTAAAACGACTCGTCCCTACGCCAATGAGAGTCAGTATTGCATTTCAGTGCAACTCTTATCTGCAGAAGTGTCCTGGTGCGATATCTACTAACGTGCCCTTCTGTGCATTTAAGGTAAACACGCCCCCTTATAATAATAGGTTTAATGCCTTATAATAAGATACAAGATAAACATTATGCAAGCAAAATGTACCCTAACTTTTATGCATTACAGAGTAATATGTATTGTATAAGGTAAACTTAGATTAGGTATTTTATAGATAAACGTATATATTTTTCAATATTCAATGGCATACAGCCAACATTTGTTGTTAAATCGGTGTTATATAACACCGGTGCTATATAAATACGTTATATTTAATATAGCATATGGTATAAGGAAACCCTTATGCTATTGCAATTACAGTATGCCCTTATATAAGGTATATATACTGGAAATTTAAATTATGCAATATGCTCAATTGTTCATGTGTAATAGATTATTTTTCAACTTCTTGTGTATAGTTTTTCTTGTTTTCTTTTAGTTTCATTTTTTATAATTGCGTATAAAGATTCCATCCATCCATCCAAAACATGTAAAATAAAAGGTTAGTAAATGCAATGTGTTGTTAATGAAACAAACAATTACTACTTGGTGCTCAAGACAAAATTCCTCTTCTATTTTTCATTCACATTGATCTGCTCAAATGTTAGATACAGGTGCTGTACAGTGTTTGTTTATCTTTTGTACAATTTAATAAAAATATAATACTGATTTTGTGTCTCTATACTGATGTGACAGCGTCCAGATTCCTGCATCTGTTTATTCTTCAGTAAAGATACTTCAGCTTGTTTCACTTGGCTGAAAGCCCCTGGAAGAAATAGGAGCTGAAGAAAGATTAATTCTATACATTTCAGTGGCAGGTTGATTGTATTTTATGCCTGGCTGCATGACTTGTGACCCTCTCTTCTGTCAGGGCTGTCAGAGGAAGCTGGTAGGGATGTTTGGCTGGATGGGGCCTGGCGTGAGAGGTATGTGCCCGGCTGCGAGTGTGTCCTTGGTGCTGTAATGAAGTTGTGAGGTGGAAATCACTCACTCCTGCATGGCGAAGCGGCACGTCGTGTTTTATCCCAACGATGCCATGTTTACTCCGTCATTAAGGACCAGAAGCTAGTTTATCTCAGTTGCGATCTGATCTTTTGGTTGGCTCTCGTGTCAGCACTTTCGCAGTTCACTCAAGGACTTGATGCTCCATATTGCTGTCATTCTCTAAAATGATCTACCACATTGATTTTATAGACTAATATTACGAGGAAAAAAATGAAAGACTAAAACAAAAAACATAACTTTTTTGTCTGCTATACTTGGACAGTTGGCCTGTTTTTGTGAGGTGAAAATGTATGGAGGTCAACCTATTATTACATGCACACACATGTATGTGTATATATACACACACACGCACACACATATATACTGATCCTCAATTCCTCCTCGAAAAGTTCCTCCTCATTTTCACAGATTGCATCCATTATTCTTTCACGTCTCCTTGAGTTACGTGGAGAGTGTAATTAAAAGTCTTCTTGTGCTCTCTGGCGTTTATGCTCAAGTCTCATGTTTGTTTCATTAAAAACTGATAATTGTGTGTTCACAGTCTGTTTTGTTAAGCGGATAGACAGTTTTACAAGCAGAGAAGGAAGGCAACCTGAGGAATATTAATCCCAGATTCTATTTAAATGGCTTCTGCGCACCTGTTGAATCTGGCTAATCCTTTCTTTAATACTTATGAGCAAATCGTCAAATCATTTTTAAAGGATTCATTAATAGAATGTGTGTGTGTGTGTGTGTGCTAGGATAATAGCCTAAAATTGCAGTGCTCTGTAATTGGTCAGTAAGGTTGAGGTCTCAGAGTTCAGCACCGATGTTTGCCTGGCAACACACACACACTGACTCACCTTTCTCAATCATTCTCTCTCTCCTTCTTTTTCTTTGCTGCTTGAATAAAGTAAGAAGAGATGCATCTATATCTAAACAAATATTTAATTTTTTTTTTTTTTTTACATAGTACAATTTAGTTGGATTTTTAAAATTATTTAATAGAACTGTTGTCAAGTCATTTTGAGATATTTACTCAAACCTGTGTGACAAAATAATTATACAGTATTTGAATACTATTCACACACAAGAAAAAAATACTGTAAGGTGCTAAAGGTGATTAAAGTTGAATCAGAATTCATAATCCTGCTTCCTACCTTCTCTAACCATACAGGACTTGTGCATTTTAGCATCACCAAAAATAAGTCCTCGCCTCTCTCTGTTTCTATTTGTGAGCCACAATCTATAATGCATATGCTTTGACTATGGCAGCATATTGTCTTACAAAGGCAGCTGAAAGTGCTCTGTTCAGCGGAAAGGCTAGCTCATGCTGACTGATGCTCCTGGAACCTTCAGGAGTGTGCACGCATACGCTGGAGGAGGGAGATAAAGATGCACTGCTCGACGGAGAGAGGGATTACACTGTATGAATGGATCAGACGGCATCACTCAGTGTCCAGAAAGGCCAAAATTGAGAGAAACATTTGCACACTGTAAATCTATTTAAGCAAATATGTATTAGTTGTTTTCATATTAGAGGCCTAGTCAGTTAATTTGTGTTTAAATTAATACAAAAAAGTTCTAAATTGCATGTAGCTGCAGGGATTGGAAATGTCGATTGACCAGGATATTATAAAGTTGGGTTTAGCTCCCAGCAACTCAGAAATGGACCAAGAGTAAGAAAATCAGTGGGATTGGTCTTAAAATTGGTAAAATTGGTCTTTTTCTTGGACTTGATGCCTCAACTAGGATGTTGCTAGCACCGCACAGTCATATATAATCATACGTCTGCATGATTAGAAGATAAATCAACGGTTTTACAATTTCCATCCCTGTTAATATTACAGTATGTTAATAATTGTTTATTTCCACTAAGTGGAGTTTTACTACCCATGGGCTTCACAGTTATATATAAAAAAGTAAACTAATTCAAACATGGTTAAAACATATGGTAAAAGAAACTCAGCAGTTATAAAAAACAAAAGTTTAAAACTAAAATTTAAACCTAGACTTTAACTCAGCAGCTAGAATTGCACAAAGGTTTAAAGTTTAAAAATAAGTGATATTTCTAGTGTAAAGTGAAACTCAAAATGTCAGAATTCTTCTAAGACTAATACGGCCGTTCCCTCTGTGTCCAGCAGATGGCAATGTCTAGAGTGGCAAGCGTCCCTTCGAAAATGCGCCGGAAAGCTTGTAAAAGCCATTGTGATGCAACAATGCTTTGGCCTGCCTGCCTCCATCCTATTCTGTTATAACCAAACACTGCCTGTCAGCACCCAGATTGAATTTGGACATCTCATTTCCAGGCTCAGGAAAAAGTGTTTTTACAAGGTCAACAATAGGCAGCGGGGGTGAGGAAGTGAGGGATGAAAGATACAAGGAAAATTTCTGCAGTTCAGAACAATCAATATCTCCTTCTCTCTCACGTGGGAGTTACTGTACACTATGGAGGTATCCTGTATCTCAGGCGCGGTACATGAAAGCCAGTCCTATTGTTCTTAGCTTATGGAAGGAGGGAGGAGGCCGGGGAGGGTTTTATTGTTTGTGATAAATACAGTATGTCCCCTCAGTGATTATAAGCTTGGCCAATTCTCCGAGAAGCACACATGTGAACGGAAAACAGCAGTAAAGCTCAGAAACGGAACCTTCTCCGCCTGCTTGTGGTGTAAAAAGACCATGCGCATTGCCGTCACCTCACATCTTTCCTCTTAATGTGGGTCAAGAACAGATCAAAGTAGAAACCTGCACCTCTGTAGTCGCTCTGGCACACATACGGAAATTGTTGCTCCTGTTTTGAACCTCCCTTCTGATTCCATCAAACCCTCCCTACATCCCTTTCTCCCTTCTGCTAGTTTTCTGCGGAAGAAAGATTACGCACAGACTGCACGCTGCATTCGTGAAGCTCCCTCGGAGCGGCGGCGCGGCGCTTTAATCGTCCCTGTTAGCCGAATCCTTTATGATCAAACAATCAGTTACCTCTCACGTGGAAACTCACACTGACACCCATCAGTCACACTACCAAGGGCAACGGTATCTTCTGCTGTGAAAGTGAATTATTATATTCAAGATGCGTGACACGGAGTCACGTTATTGTTTTAAGTGAAAAATGCCTCCCGTCTGCAGAATACATCACTGCAAGGTCGGAAAGAAATGCAGCTAACTGGATGTCGAGAGTGTCCAGTTGTACGTTAATTCGCCCACCGCACTCTTCTCGTTTAGATAATGACAGGTCTGGGAAGAAGATGGCACTTGGACTCTTACAAGCAAATGGCCGTAAGCGCTGGATTATAATCAGCGTTGTTGGCTGAGTGTGACTCGCTTACCTGAAATCACCTCTGTCATCACTCCAATGTCTTCTGATCGTGATGGGATAATCAAACCCAATGGCCGTCAAGCACAAGGGCTACGTGAAATACCTGCTGCTTCCAGCCGGGCAAGGAGCCAAATGGAAATACAGCAGCGGTGATTGATTTGCTTCATGACATCTAGGCAATGAGATCAAGTTACCGTGAAATCAAAATGAGCATTGTTTGCCTTTTTGATTCCTGCTTTGAATACTTGTCGAAACAATATTTCATTTTTACATTTACACTCATTCTGGGACTCGTTGGTCACTGCAGTGTAGCAAAGCTAGTGGTCACACCACAAAGACTCAAGCTTGAGGCCCGGTTTGGGCTTTTTGCTTTTCTGTAGGTTTCTACTGGGCCAAAAAGCACCAGGCAACACCTATGAAATTAAAACTTTCCAAAATGGCAACATTTATTGACACAGGGTCCTGAAAATGAAAGCAAACAAGTTACATACACTCTTGCACAACTGTGTAACAAACCAACACTGGGCAAAATAAATTGACGGTCTTAAATAGGACAAAACATGACTAAAAAACAACAGGTGGCAAACTGAGACAAAATTAATAAACATTTAGAAAACGTGTGCGGGGGTTAACGAATTGTAGCCAAAACTGATACTTAACTAACACGATTATAAAGAAAAAAAATCAAGGAAATGAAGCGTAAAAATATTTTGGACACTGAGAGAATATCAGTACCTGCCAGAATCCTGAAAAAAGTCAGTGACAGTAATAAAGACCCTGAAGTAGAAGAAGCTTGTTCAGAAAATTCAAGATATGGGAACCATTTTGTTGAGAAATGCAGCTTTCTATCTTAAATAGAATCAGTTTTGCAGATATTTCAGAGTTCACATCCACACTTTACCTTCTAGGCAATTTTTAATCAGTTGTATTAATTTCCTGATTTGAAAGTGGAGATGTTAAATTAATGATGATTTAAAATTAGAGCGCGTCTATGTGGGACAGCAGAAAAGCTTCCAAATCATTCAAGCATTTCCCTGACGTGTCATGATTTGATGCTTTTCCACGTCTTTACCGCAGCAACATCTTTAAAAAGGCATCTCTGTACAACTCTACATGCCAAGATAAAAGTGACTGTTCCTTTAGGTTTCAAGAACACTCAACGGGAGGATTGCTTTGTAAAACAGTGAGGATTTTTTGACATGTTTTTCTCTTCTTGGACACTAAAAGTACCTGTCGGCTTTTAGAAGCGTTTGTCTATTCGCTTGCAGTGGGAAATCAGTACTCAAAACTCAGTGAAGTGTGTGCTACTAGCTGAAACTGTACACGAGTGAGCACATGTAAAGAGGTGTTAAATGAAGTGGTTAACAATTCAAATCCAGAAAGGCTGTTGGTTCAGATACCCTGCAGGGCTTCCCATCGTCCCATCCCATGCTGATTTAAAAGAAAATTCTGGGTTCAATAAACGTTAAGCTCAGCCGAAAGCATTTGTGGAATGATGTTTATTGCCGCTTCAGCGTGGCTATATGTTTTATACCATTTTAAGAGCCATTTTAAGAGCTTTAAGGACCAAGTTCTATTCAATAATCATTGTAATGATTGCACAAGAGAAAATACAAAAACACGTTAATAGAATAATATGTGTAAATCATTTTGGTTGGTCCGACTCAAATGAATTCACAATTGGAGAATAAATGCTTAACATTTTATAAATATGACAAATAATATGTTTTTAATGGCAATGAATACTTTTATAAATACTTTATAAAGATGAACATTTGACCTCCGAATAACTCAAACTGAGCTCAACGGCTAATGTCTCTGCCCTTAGTTTGACTTTTGGCCGAGCATTTGGGGAATTCGTTTTACCCTGGGACCCTAAAGGAAGCCTGTGCGTTACGGCTCTGTCTTGCAATGACATTGGAAGGAATTTTTTTACATCTACTTCTGAAATAGATACCATAAATAGAAACCACAAAAGTGATATCATATTATAAAAATGGCTCCTTCAAAGCAGCAGCAGTTCATGTGAGACTCTCCGCTGGTTTGACATGTGTCATTTCTGATGCAGTCAGGAGTGAGATGGCGTCACTCTAAGCCACTGGGAAGAAGTTTGGGTCATTCTGTGTTTTCCGTGAGAAGAATGGGGATGGGACAATCCAGCCTCCAGAACCACATTCACACAGAAGACTTTGGTTTTGTCAGATTAACCAGATTAGATTAATTAAATTAGATTCAGATTGTTTTCCTAGCCACTGTTTCCTGTCTGCCTGCTCAGTCAGGTCATGTGTCATTGTCTGGTCAGGTGTCATTGTTAAATTATACTAAAGATGAGGGGTTGGAGGCTGAATAGGTAGAATACCTATTGTATTCATACATTGTTTTTTCTCTCTGGTCAGAG
Organism: Paedocypris carbunculus; assembly: GCA_028128575.1. NCBI lineage: Eukaryota > Metazoa > Chordata > Actinopteri > Cypriniformes > Paedocypris > Paedocypris carbunculus. The sequence goes on along the minus strand of SOMO01000056.1, from coordinate 896,492 downwards.
TTATGTTTACAGGCTATTGGAAACATTTTAATAACTGTAATTCTCAAACCTCGAGTCGTATACGCAAGTTCCTTTTATCACTGATTTGGAGGCTAGACAAAAAAACACTTCTCTGTTTATGTTAGTTCATCCTTGTTTTATGTAAATTTCCATATGTGGTTGATGGAAATATAAATACGTACAACTAGCCTGTGCTTTTCTGTCTTTTCACAACCAAACAAGTTTCAGATTAAACTATGGAGTCTCGTTTTCAGTATTTTTTTAAACATGAAATATTGATTTTAAGAGCACAGGTGGAGCAACACTCCCATCATGTTTAATTTGCATGGTCCAATCAGAGTGATTGGACAATTTGAACCAGCCTAAATGGTTATTTTATTAATTAGCCAATCAGATTATTTTAAAGCGAATCCCATAATGTCTCAAGCAAGAACTTGAAGTGTTTGCGTATTTGTTGCGGTTAAATGTGGGAATACTATTGTACTAATTAGACTAGGTGATCTGATGGACCGTATCCTGTTGTCCACCCTAACCATCAGTGAAGAAGACCCTTGCAAATTATTGAGATGAATTAAAATCTATTTGGAATAACTGTCATTTAGCTTTTAATGGACATTTTTCTGAAACCTATGCTATGGGGGTTGATGTTTCAATTAGGTGAAATTAGTTTATTCATTTTCAGAGTAAAACTCGTACAATCGTGCTAATTAGTTAAACGGTGAAGCATGTTTTCCTTTATCGCCAGCAGATTTGAGGTGCTGTATAAAGGAGCTATAGGAAATTGGTGGCTTTGTGCAGTAGAGTGTCACATGGCCTCATGGGAGGAAATTAAATCAGTTCAGAGGCAGCAAAACCTAAAGCAGCCATACTGATAACCTCCTGTACTGCCGACGGGCTCCCATCTGGTATAATAAATCCTTTGTGTTAAATCTGCACTTGCGTCTTCTACACAATGTCATTTACACAATAATTCAAGGCAAACTCTACTAGTCACTGTTTCTGCACTTTCGCAGCACTCCCTCTTCTGCACAAGAACATCCTGTTTTATTCCAGCTTTCAAACAGGTGCTGATTCATGGGTTCTGAAGGAGGCAGCATTGTGAACCCATCGATCGACCCTCTCATCAGTCTGGATCGGACATGGCCATTTGGCCAAAAGCTCTCTGATTGATTCCTATAATTAATAGGCGGGTTTTCCTCGAGCTTTCCCCGTGCAAATTAAACGGTTGTCAGCGCAGGCTTAATTTAGAAATCAGGCAGAAGTATTTTATCGCCTTAATGTGGAATGAATGCAGAGTATGGAAATAAGCGGGAAAAAATCAGGCCCCCCCACTGGGGAAATACTGTGAATTTTTTACTATCTTTGTCTCATTACTATTTGTAATCTTTTTATCGCTTGCGCAGTGATTGTTGGAGGAGAGCTCTATTGACTTTTACATGTCATTATGGTGGGAGTGTGTGATGTGAAAAAGAATGCGGTCGTCTGAAAGGTGATGAGCTTTGTGGGAGACCATGGAAAATAAGTCAGAGTGAAGCACTGCTAGGATTACTATCTATTTTACATCACTTCTTCAATTTCTGGGTCATAGGGTGCTGGGCAGAATCTATGCAACTCTGGGTCTAAAGAAATGTAGAAAGAATGTGCATCGCAACTATAAAACCCTGAACGGACCTAAAACATGGATTCTCCTTGTAGTGGGCTACAAACGCGCTACACTGTAGTAACTATGCCACCATGCCGCCCTAGTTATTATGTGACGTTTATATGGCAGACATTGTTATCCGAAGGGACTTAACGAACAAGCAGATCGGATTCCGTGTNAAACAAACTGTCATTAGTATTTGTGCCATATCTCGAATGGTCATATTAGTATTTGTGAAATACAGTTACATTATGTAACAACGTTTGCACTCATTCCACTTTATACTAAGAATAAACATTTGACTGAGATCTACACAGTACAATAATAAGAAATAAATCACTTTTTTTCATCACATTTTACACACATTGACACTGTTTTACTTTCGGCAGACAACAGCTTTCAGGAAGAATGAAGCCAGGAGAGATGAATGAGGAAGATGTTCGGTTATGGACATGTTGATTTATAAATGCTTATTGGTTTTACAAGTGACTTCCTAAGATTTACGTGGAGCTTTAACTTTTTTTCCGTTTGAGGACGTGGAACAGGCTGCCGGCTGTATACTATCAGACGGCGCATTGCAATAATGTGGACCTGCCTTCAGGATGTAAATATAGCTGAGTAAATAAGATGGGTGTTTTATGTCTATTCTTGGCAGTAGATTTTGTTGGAGTGGAGCGAGTAAAAAGGAAGGGCATTTGGCTCAGATGAGTTCACTGGCACCTCAGTTAAAAGCTGCCTGAACGGGAAACAGTTGTCTTTGAAATCTTATCTTTTAATCATCTCAGCTTATGTGTCATCTCTTGTGTACGCGAGTGGATGGAGCAATTATAAAGCTACATTGGACAGCACTGACACGCATTAAATCCCAGCTCTGCATTTTAAATGAGTTCGTTTTTATATTTTATAATGGTGGATGGCATTTAGCCATCAAGAGGACAACACCGGCAGGCGAAAGTCAGGCTATTCTGTCTTCAAGTCTTGTCATCCCTGCATTTCAAAAAGCCTGAGACACAATCTGTAGTTCCTTTAAATCTCTCTTTATCTCAATAAGAATGTTGACAGAGATAACCCTGTGTACCTGCCAAGGCTGTCAGAGCTCCTTCACCAAATGAAGACAAAATCTTTTCCTCCACTCAGCTTCCAGCAAGTTTGAGGTTTGCATAGAGTAATCTGCGCTTGGATTCCAGTCCGAATCAATTTCCACCAAAAGCTTGGGCCTGGCAGCCATTTTGGCTCTGCGGGCTGAGAAGTCACAGCAGTTTCATCTGGAGTGCACTGCTTTCTGACAGTAGACGGGGCTAAGAGCAGAAATCAAGCAGATGTGCCAGAACCCTGCTGTTCTGTAAAGGGCATCAGCTAACAACCGTACACTCGGGCCTCACAGCCCTGACCCAGCAAGAGAGAGGAGAAGCTAGGAGATGGATGGATGCTCAGCACTGAGTGAGCAAGACAGAAGGATCCATCACCAACACGAAGGTACTGTGAACAGGTGTTGAGTGAGATGATGGATTGAGAGATAGCAGGAAGGATTGGGGTAATGCAGATGAGCTTTTCCAACCTTATGGGATCATGTTTACCAAGGCATTGGCCATAGGAAATTGGAATTTCCAAAGTGGAGGCAAAAGCCAACTCAGCATATTAGTTGTGTCCACTAACGGTTGCAATGGCAGAGTAGGATACAAATTCCTAGCATCTCCTCAATTTTCTGTCACAATTGGGCATCTGGTTGATCACCAGGTGGTGGCCTGTGTATCTCCATGGTCACTGTGACCAAACAACATGATTGTGGTATTCTGCAAACATGTGTTGCCATCTGTCCAGTGCGTGAGTGGGTAGTCAGCAAACATAGTGCCAGGATGGCAGACAAATTCAAATTGTGACATGAGCAGAACTATAAAGTTCCTGATGCTGCATTGAGTAAGCAGTTTTATCAGAAAAGAGTGTTTAAAAAACGTTAGATTAGATGGTCTCCCACTTGAATGGGCAAGTGGAACTGCAAGTTTTGTGCGTACTTAACTGGGGAGGTACGTACTTAAGATCAATCACTCCCAAACGTCATTAAAACCTGATCTTAATGAGTCTGAACACCACAAAATTGCCTCAAAAATAAACAAACGTCATCAAGACGGGCATAGTGTGGGAATACAATGTTAGTAAACGTGACATCCAAAAGATATGATACAACCATGACCTGATCCAAGAACGTTCTGCCCTGTTTATTGGGATTCCACTAAATAGCTTCAGTGCAAATCTGGGTGTTTCCCTCAAAGCCAAATGCAGTGTGTACTTAAGTCGGAGGCAACTGTACCTGAGCAGTTGTCGCATAGTGGTAGAAACTTGTAACCCAAAAGTTGCAGGATAGTCTCGATCCAGTAGGTTCTGTGTTCCCGTGTAACTCGTGTCCTTGAGCAAGACGCTAAACCCTAATCTGCTTATATATAAATTTGAATAAGGGGCCAAACAACTGTAAAGTAAAGGTACAAGCTTTCAAATTTTGTTGTGCCATTTTGCAAAAAACAGTAATTCCTGAGCAATGTCCATCCCCGGTACTCTAAAAATGGCCAGGCCCTTTATTATTGCAAGTTTTTTCTCGATTTGGAGAACTTGACTGAAACATAACCAGTGACAATGGTTTTCCATTGGCTTGCAATATCGTGCCTACTGGGAGAAGGAATTTTGGCGTGCATATATCCACTTCTTATTGGCAAGAATAAATAATATCAGACTGAACTAAGGTTGCCCTGAAAAATCCATGACTAATTTCATACATTACACAGCGCATCAGTCGACAGTAATTGTTTTAGTAATTTTTCATTTGTATTCTGTTGTTCCAGTACCATTATTTCTCTCAATGTTTATTTTAAAGAATAATGGCAGTATGTACAGCAGACTCCGTAGAATATAATGAGCCAGTCACAAACTGACTTACGGGCGATTTTGAATATCAGTTGCTTACTGAATATGTATGTTGTATCTGAACAAAATGCTCATGGTTAAATGAGGCTTTGCACCATTTATCTTCATCAAAAGCACATTTGAGGGTTTGGTCCCATGTTACTGGAGCTTGGAGCTTATCCTTGTTTATAAGCCCTGAGAATCTAATCCATGAAAACCAAACCTCTCATTTCCTTCTGCTAAGAATCACATGAGCAGGTTAAACTGCATTACTTGTGTATATGCCGATGGTGTGTAACGTAGTCCGAGTGTTGTAGATATAATGCAAGGGTATCAGAGGAGGTCAGGGTTTGTAAGTTCTCCAATTACAGCCATTGGGAGAGCGCTTTTCACACCAATAAAGGCTTCCTATGAGAATTAAACTGCACGGTGGTCAGATTGTTTCACACATTTATGCTGAGAGACACATTCTCTGCGCAGAAAACGACTGTCAGCTTATATAGGAAAATGAGTGGATGCTTTGCCTCGTGTGTGAAAAAGCACAGTTTGGTTACGATTAATTGTTACCACTTGTATACACTTTCAACCGGAGAGTGAAAATGAACATTAAACACGTCTTTTCCCCATCTTGCTGCATCAGCTGCTTGTGTTGCCACCCAGAGAGATTTGTGACAGAAAGGCACATATGGGGAATCAGCATTCTGAAGGAGCAAAACTGCAAAGTGACATGAAGAGAGGAAATGAGATTTTTGTCACAAGCTGAAAGACTTTACAAAAGTTGGACGTCGTGGCCATCAAGTTGAAGATTGCGAACAGAGTTGGCTTGGGTTTGATGTGAGGCATTGTTCAAGGTTTGTGGTCCTTTCCGTGCCAGCCGCTGGTTTGTGATTGGACGTCCTTATCTGTCTGTCTGTCTGTCCGTCCAGTTTATTTGTCTCTCTGACCACAGCAGATCTACCTGTCTGTCTGTCTGTCTGTCTGTCCATCCGGTATTATTTTATTTGTCTGTCCAGAGTGACTTCTTTAAATACAGTTTTATTGTGTGCGATGTTCATTCGGCAGACTAATAACAGGTCTGACTGTCAATAAGTCACCATTTCCCATTTATGAAGGGTTTGGTGAATTCAAACGCAGAACTTTTGCGTTTCAGAACCTCCAACAAGGGTGAGTCACATTTGAAGACTCTCAACAACACTGAGCCGTGTTCCTAATGTCTTTAGGAAAAGGCGTTTGTACGGTACACAGGATTTCTGTGTGGATTTTGGCGATGACATATGTGTCACTTCAATGTGAGAGTGTGTCTAGTGACTTAATGTAGTCAGCGTCGCTGCTGCTGAGTTTGCTGGTGTTATCAAAGGTTCTTTTTAATGCTAGCAGCTAAAGAGGCTTTTCGCTGTTGCCTTTCTGTTCCAACGCCTCCCTCTCGCTCGAAAACAAACAGCACGTAAGACTCTCCACTCGCCTCACTGACAGTCATACATGCCACAAAGACAACCGCAAAGGCTTTCATCTAGGTTCTGTCTTCCTGTGCTGCTGAGGATGGAGCTGGCCAAAAGTGGGCCGAGGTTTTGAAGTCTAAGCTTTTTTTCCCCCCATGTTGTGGTAAATTCTTTGATATATTCTTTGTCAGAAGTTTGGAGTCAGTAAGCTTATTTTTGTCTTTGATAGAAGATCTTGAGACTGAATCCACTGACTCAAAAATAAATATATTTTACTGTAATACAAAATGTTGTACACGATAAAATGTGGTTGAACAAAACACTACAGTTTTTTTTTATTTAGTTTCACTGTTCTCTCTTTCTCTCTCTTTAAATAATTTATAATGTAAGGGAAATGTACTTTTATAGTTTTGAAGTAGATTGATTGTTTGAATTGTGCAATTATTTGTTAATTCAATTTATTTAATTTAAATACTATTTACACATTATCAGTAATTATAGTTTCATATTTTAATATAGTTAAAATAGTTTAACATTGTCAGTCAAAATAAAAGTTTGTAAAAGTTCTGAACTTACCTATTTAAAGGATAAATCTCAATATATACACCATTATCATGTTTTGGTTCCACATACCACGTTTTTGATTAAATCAGGCAACTATTCTGTCCTTTAAAACATCTAGAAAGCAGCACCTTTTAAATAATAGCTGTATCAAAAAACCCGGATGCGTGTTCGTCAATCATAAGTAGATATTCATTTATAAACCACCCATTCTGAATATTTCTGACACAATTTGTGTGTGTGCGCACGCTTCAGCCTTAGCGTAGGTCAACACTTGTTCAAGTGCAAACGCATGGCTAGTCCCTAGAATGGTAATTACGTACGTCAGCAACCTTGGGTGTGAAATTGAATCATGTGATAACAGCAAAGGGTTTTCAAAAACAGTCACTGCAGACACATGTGTTCTCTAGGGTCAAGTCAGAGCTGGTCCACAGTTGATGGAGAAGAGGAGGACAGCCAGCATCACACCGCTCTCACTCACAGACCTTCAAAACAGCAGCAGGTGGAATTGGCAGAAAAACCTTGACAGTGGATCTCAAGTTTGTCATTTTCACCAGATTGTGAATGGATGTTTTGTAATATGGCCAGCTTCAGAATGAAAAGGTATGGTATAAAAGTATACTAAGGCAGTCATGGCCTTCGAGGTTCGAGGTTTAGACTTGCAACCAAAAGTTTACAGATCTGAATCCCAGATCATGAATATGTGTGTAGACTGTGTGTGTTCACTTCACTTTTGAAATTGTGTACAAATATGTAATTTGTATTGGGAGGGAATCACAGAAGTGTACAGATAAATGGATTTAGCAGACGCTTTATTCCAAACACCACTTTTTAATATAGTTTAACATTCCATCGGCTTCATGCGTTCTCTGGGAGTTGAACCCATCATCTACTGTTGAAAACATCAGCGCTCCACTTAATGAGCTTAAAGAACCACATGAATAAAAGACTGATATTTTCTTTGCTTTTTATGAACCAGACTTCCATAGTGAGGACACCATGTCCTCTGTTTGCTGCCCCACATTATAGCTCCATACTATTTTTTCCCCCCACTGCACTTTTCTCCCCTGCGATATATTTTTTTTATTTTTTTTATTTTATTAGCCGTGTGATTTATAACATTGATACATAACGTACGTAAATGCCAATAATGAGCAAAAGATTATTCCATTTGACAATCAACAATTTTCCAACCACATTTTCAAAATTGAAATTGCCAATGCCAATGGAAAAGCCTCAAAACAAATGTTATTTTCAAATTGTTCTTGACTCTTTGGAGCATTTAAATATTTTCTTTTGGCATGTTATTTAGTTTCTTATTTAGTTAGATATACAGTGACATAGAATCTTTCAAAATCTCACATACTGTAGGTCGAAACAGCTTTTTGAGGAACAATCAAGCAATTTTTTTTTTCTTTTTCAAACCCATTAAACATAATGACCTTCCCATTTGTCAGACACTTTTGAAACGTACATTCCTGAATCCTCAAGTAAATTGGATTAGGCCAAGACTTCTAGAACGTAAGTGGAGCTGAGTCTAGATTTCCTCATCTAGCTGCTGCGGAACTCAAGTGTCACTGTGCTGCAGCGGCGTTCCTCTCCGTTGATCACACGTTATTGATTTCTAGAAGAGATGACGACGCTGCAGTTTCTTCATTCACTGCTGTGTCAGACTCCCGCTGCTAAAAAATGGCTATTTGACGGAATAATCTGCGGTGACAAGTACGTTAATCTGCTACAATAGCAGAGAAACAGCATCTGTGGGTGGAGCCCCGGGGTCCATTCAAAGACTAATAAAGATAATACAAGAGACGAGCACAGAGCCAGAAACAAACTGTTCAGCCTGAAGAAATAGGGTGGAGGGGGGTGGTAGGACACATCTGGATATTAGCCAGCTGATATTACATCTCCAAAAAAGACACTAGCACAAATGTCAATGAGCAAACATCGCAGCCGGGGCAAATGCGTGTTTAGAGAAACTTAGAGTATCTGAAGGCTCGTTCAGAAAGACTCACGAGATGTCAAAACTTAGCTTTTTTTGGATCTCATGAAAATCCAAAATATTATAGTATCCACCTTTGTAGTGGTGTAAATTGTATCTAAATTGTAAATAGTATCTACCAGTGGTGTAAATTGACTTCATTATTTTACACAAGCATTTTTTTGGCTACTTTGTACTTTTACTCTCTGCTTGACTGTATTTGTGATTGAGTATATGTACTCTTTACAACACTACATTGTGATTGTGTGCCACAAGTCAGCCTATTGTTGTAAATTTCTTCAGCAGACAATGCAATATCGTCATCTGCAAGGTGCTGAAGGTACTGCATGCTATTTATGAGCTAAATCATGTGAACATGCATTTTTTTGCACAGTTTGACTGAGACTGACTTTTTTCTTTTTTTATCTATTTTGTTCTGCCATTTTGAAAGTCAAAATTGAGTACGAGTAAAATACTTAAGTTCTTGTCAAATCGGAATATTAATGACTTTTACTCAAGTTGTCTTGGAATTGGTGACTTGTAACTTGTAATAGCGTAATTTTTATAGTAAGGTACTGTATCCGGACTTCTACTCAAATATTATTTTCACGGACTCTTTGATAAACTGAGGTGAATTGAGGGGTGGCCGATTTTTTTTTTGTTTTAGGTTGAGAACTACTGCCCTAGTCTACTCTCATATTGTTCTGAAGCTGAACCAGAGATTCAGACCCCTCAAATCTGTCTGGCAACAGAACTGTCCACATGCTGGATGTCTGACTGACATGTTCACTTGGAGGTGTAAACAAGCAAAACGTAAACGTTAATTTTGAGGCTTCATCCAGAACTAGGACTAGAGACATGCTTTTCTAACTTGTTAGAGACATTTTCAAACACACACACACACATACAGTTAAATACTGATACTGATACTAAAGATTGAAATGTTTAATTGTACAACATTTTAAGTTGTTGGGTTTTTACATTATTTGAAAATATTATTTTTACAGTAATTAAATA
>SOMO01000056.1:820689-849761 GCA_028128575.1 Paedocypris carbunculus | reverse complement strand
CACACACACACATACACAAAAAAACAGATAATATATTTCTACGGATTTTGAAATGTTTCTGGAAAAAGATTCATTTATGGTCGAAAGAAAAAAGAATGAGTGCAAGATCAAGAGAAAAAGATGGAGATCGAAGGGCCCAACAATAGAGCCGCAGGCAGGGAGACGCCGGAGCATCCAAATCCCATTGACTGATTCATTCAAATGCCCCGTGCTCCCTCTCACACAAAGACGAGCACGTTATCTCTCAAAGGACACATGCTGGAAGTTCATATTCACACACCAAGCGTCTCGAACAGCCCCTGGCTTCCACAAACATGCTGATTCAGTCAAAATTCTGTCAATAAACGAATCCCTTCCTTTCATGCAGAAACAATCCGCAAGATACACAACCTAACAGCAGTGATGTCATGTAATCAAAATAGTCTAAGTTCAATTTTAAGTTCTGAGCATTTGTAAGGTGCTTTTCACAGTTTTAACTGCGCACAGCTTTGTTGCAGTAATTTAGGATAATTGTGGGTAATCTGTACGTGATTAAATGATTATAAATTATATTGACAATTTATATTGGTGTGTAGTCACTTTTAAAAATGTCTTTTATTTCTTATTTTTGGATTAGCATATTTGCCCTCACATTTTGAAATCACATCACCTAAATTGGGTGAAATGTTGACGTGACTGCTCATGTCTGTGTGTGGATGGTGCACGTGTTGCTTTTCCAACACGAGTTGTTGAATATATTCTACAGGTGTTTTTATTTTTTTATTTCCGCGAGGTAAAATCTGGAAAGCTGGTTTAATTACTACAGCTTTATTAAGAGTGACGGCAGCAACGTTCCAGGCCGAATCTCGACTCTCGTACCTGCCGGAGTAATCTGAGTGGACACAGCAGACACTCTGCCGCTCTATAAAGTGCTCTATAAAAACAGGCAGAGGAGTCGGTGTTAAAAGCAACCTGCTGTAAGAGGACACACACACACACACACACGTACGTTCCCGTAGCCGAGGAGAATAAATAGGTCTTAGTCATTCTAAAGCCTCGCTAATGCAGCATCTCTGCCTCTCTCAGCCACTGACTCACTCACATCAAAGGCTCTTGTGGGGCAAAGCTCCACCCTCTCGTCTGCTGAATATTCATGAGGTGTTCATTCCTCAGCTACGTTAAATTAAAGGCCGAAACAGAAGCACACCACCCGGGTGTTTGGACACCGGTTGAGGCTCTATGCCACAGATCGGCGCGAGAAGCCGTGGTTTTTCATGCATCATGCGTGTTAAATATTAAGACAGTGACAATTTGCAGCTTTTCAGCAACAGGCTGCACAAAAAAAAACCACAAGAAAGGGCCGTGGAATATAATAATTAGAACATTATGGCTCCTCAGAAATGCTCCTTCAAGCCTAACATTAGACAGCGATTGCACACAAGCACTTTGCCTATACACACTAATGGGCAGAATCCTCGGTCGGGCACAATTAAGGAACTGAACCGTCCCTCTCATACAGATATTCAAAAAGGAGCCATTAAAAATGCACTGACTGTTCAGGCTAGAACACGCTTTCTCAGCTGCATGTCATCCAAACTGGGTCAACTTCTCTCCCTCCTCCCTCCTTTCTTTCCCTCTCCCTTTCTTTCTTTCTATCTTTCTTTCTTTCTCCATCCCTCCCACCGTCCAAACCTTCCTCTTTTCCGGAGTCCCGGTGGTGCTATTCTCTGCCTGGGAATATTTGCTGTGCAACAGTGGCTCTTCCAGTCTTCTTCCAGTCTTGAAATAGGCCTTTCTTGGAATGGCAGACCTCATTATGAATGACTGAAAGGTCTCATGAATTATTTGAGTCGTTCACAGTCTGCCGGATAAATCTCACTGTTCAATTGTATGTAAATAGGGAAAGTCGTGTCTTTTTCCCCCCAACACGGAGACGTTGAGTTTAATGTCTGAGGCATCTAATGACTCACTCGCCGAGGAATCCAAGGTTAACAATGACTAAACCCAACGGCGCAGACTTAAAGGCCGTTCAGTGGCTTGACAGAGTGACTTATAGTAGGTCGTGTCTTACTTTAATAAATCCCCAATGGAATGTGGAAAGATTTTATTTCTTTGTCTGCATTATTGACACTTAATCTAGCCTCTTTTGTTGCATGTTTATGCTGGATTTGGCATTATTACGCGAGGTAAACAGAAGTGTGAGGAGGACTGTCTTCACATGAAACACAACATGTGGCGGAGCAACAGCTATTCAAATAACAAAACTGCTTTTCACTGAGCTCTCTTTCTCTCCCTCTCTCTCTCTCTCTCTCTCTCTCTCACTCAACCTCCCACCTACCTCCCACATACCTCTCTATATCTATACCTCTCTCTCTTTCTCTCTCTCTCTCTCTCTTTATAGCTTTTCTCTCCTTCCTCTCTCTTGCTCCATTCATCTAGTTCTCATCTCTCTCATTCTCTTCTCTCTTACTCACTCTCACCGTCCCTTCCTCCCTCTCTGCTCCAATGCTTACTCTCCCCATCCATTCAGCCATCCATCCATCCTTCACACTCTCTCTATTGTTTTCTTCTCTGTCACTTACTCTCACTCCTACCTTGCTTACTCTCTCCATCTATCCATCACTCCCTCTCTCTTTCTTTTCTTACTCACTCTCACTTTCTTCCTCTTTCTCCTTGCTTACTCTCTCTCAAACTCTCCATCTCTCTCCATCTCTCCATCTCCATCTCCAACTCAAACCTCTCTCTCTTGCGCTCTCGCTCTCTCCCTCTTTCTATCTTCATCTCTCTCTTTAGCTTATGCTATCCTTTTCTCTCGACTCGACTGTCTCTCACTCTCTTTCTCTTTATCTCACTCTCTCATTTATCTCACTCACCCCCCTCACTGTCTTTCTCCCTCTCTTCGTTATCACTCTCTCTCTCGCCCTCCCTTTCTCTTCACTCTTTTGCTCACTCCCGCCCTCCCTTTCTCTCCTCCTCTCTCTCTCGCCTGGCTGCTACTTGTAGCTACTGAAGTGTGTCTGAGCAGAGTTAGCCTGCAGACATCGCTTTTCAAGACCTCCACCTACACCAGTATGGACATCTACAAAGCCTGGGAAACAAGCCCTCCACATGACGACAGCACTGCAATGCATGCATTTATAGATCTAGGGGATATCAGCTATAAAAAGCAACAACAACAGCAGTTGATAAAAGAAAAGGCAAAAGCGTTGTTGTTGTTTGATTGTTTTGAATGGACAGACTCCCTAGTCCTTACAGTACTGTGGTATAATTGTGATTCAAGTTGAGATTTCCAGCCCTTAACCTCAGCACAACACCAAAGTGAGTGAGTTAATCCGGTCCCCAGATGGTAGCTAAAAAACCGGTGACGTCTTGCGAAAGTTTTCTAATGAGGATGCAGCGGTCTAATGAGATTTGGCAGTCGGTGGAAGCGTTTGCAGCGCTACAGCAACAAGCGCTTCTTTTAATGAACACCGTCTCCTGACCCGGTCGGCACACTTTCAAGCACAAAGCCATCCTAATAGCAGTCAGTCTAATCCCTCTGATGACACCGGCAGTTTCAGTCACCTCATGAACATCGATTCACAGCAATTGCGGGAAAACAAGCAACGCCACTAATAAGCTTCTCTGACTAGACCCCAACCATTAATCACTTCACTGCGCGTTTGCTCCGAGCTCACGATGATGGCTTTTTAAAAGCGGGCACAGGGCGAGAGTGGCGTGGGCCTGCACGGTGCAACTACAGCAGATGCGGGAATCACTCAGGGGATGCGGTGATCCTAAAGCGGGGAGACAGGGACGAAACAGCCAACAGATCAACGTGTGCGGCCCCTCGCACAGCTGTCTCCGGTTAAATAATGGCTCCTGCTGATCCCATCCTGCTAGCACAATTACCCAGAGCTCCGGAGACCAGCGCGCAGACGCTCGGAATGCTCGGATAATGATTCCCAGCAAATTGATGACACTGGTGGCCTCGTTTGCACAAGCTAGATTAACCTGAGCGAGAGTTTGGGGCTCTTCAGTGAACGCGAGCTGAGCAGATACAGATGAAACTGCAGTAAAAGCAGCACTTCGCTGTGCACGGGTGAAGTAAATTACTTCCCAACACACACGCGGTTTATCTCGCCAGCACAGTCACCCGGCACAGCTCCGGCATAATGCATCGCTCACATTAGGCCGTAAAACAAACATTTATTCATGCTCGATGGCTAACATTCTGCTGGTTAGGAGAGATGAGGATGGAAAAGCATCAGGGTTTTTACCATTATCACCAAACCTGTTGATCGAAAGGCTTTTACTTGTCCGACAAAGTTAGGAAAGGGAATATCTTCTGTCAGCATAGCTATTGGAGTATAAGGCGCACCTCACGTAAGCAGCTATTTAATATATACACATTTGTTCCGGATTATAAGGCGCAGTCAATTGTTGAACATCTTTGGGGGGTTTTAAGTGTGCCTTATAGCCTGATAATTACGGCATATCAGCATTCGATGCGAATCAAACAACCGATTGCTTTCACCGAGTGGAACTATTGAACGGTAGATACGCGTAGCAGGTTTTTCCCTGTCTCATCTCTAGGCTGCGTTGCTTCGTCAGTGTGTGTGCATTGATTTTCATTCGTAGAGATTAATTGGCCTCTTTAATAGACTAATTTCACAGAGGAATGGCAATAATTGGGGACAAATGAGCAACAGACTGGGTTTGTTTGCTTTGCCTTTATTATGAAGTGCTTAAAATGCCTTGTGTCTTGTGCTTACATCGTTTGAACATTGGCTCAAAAAGTTGCAGGACATTTTTTTCTCTCTCTCTCAAAGAGGTTTAGTGGATTCATCTAGCGTAAAAAGTTTTTTTTTTTTTCAAATGAGTTACCTACATGAAGACAAACTGATCCTTCTCTCGAGATACAAAACGGAAGATTGAGCTTGAGATCTACCTGAATCTAAGATTCTTTTTGTGCTACTTTTCAAGAATTTCTACGATGAAGTGCTTCCAGTATAAATCTCTGAGACCCCCAAAGCAGGAAAAATAAAGTTTCCTTTTTGGCTTGATCTGAGCTGGAGATGCAGTGAGAGTGCATTACAGATGGTAAACCTTCCTGTCACTCCAGTCCTTGCTTGTCCTTACTTGTCCCTTTGAGTTAACCTCAGAAAAGCCATTACATTTCAAGAGAGGTTGTTCTGCACTTCTACAGAATGCTTCTGAATTGCTTGGAGTGGAGTTACAGCACTTATTCGGGCCTACATCCTAAATCTACATTTAAATTCGAGGCAGGCAGTGCATAAGCAGAGAGCAAAGGAAGATGGTTCCGACTTATGGATTTAGTCTTTCTGACTAACTAAACTCTACACTGGCATTTTCCCTGATGTGGTATTTTAAATGTTTATTAAGAGTATAGGATCAAAATGTACCTGATTTAGAAAAAAAAACTGCTATAGGTAATACTTTATTACTTTCAAAAATACCATGCATTATGATTATTGCTTTTTATATTTTTTTTACGAGAACCCCTAGAAATATTGCCCCCTGATACTATCTCTACATTTTGGCAAAATTATAAGCTTTGTGGTATTGGCATAGATTTCTTTTCTTTTTGCATGCAGTAAAGTAGGTTTGGCTAAAAAATAAATAAATTAATACAAATCATATAACAATAAACATAAAAAAACTTTGGCGTAATAACAGTATTGACAACCCGTAGGGTAACAGCGTTGAAAATAAAGTAAAAATGAATCCCATAAGCCCATTGTTGAGCTACATGTTGATTCAAAATCCTAGAGGAATACTTTTAACTACAAATACAGCAAATTATAGACAAAAACATTAGTCATAGAAAGTTCATAAGGTCATTACCAAATAATAAAATGTATAAATAAATAAATACCGGTTTACCTCGATTGTGAACACGTTTGGGCCACTTGCAGCAGTATGACAATATCCACTAACAATACAAAAGAGTTTATCATTTTAATGAGGAACAAGGTTGTCACTCAGGCCTTCACTCGCCGCCAATCAAAGTCAAGTGCTGCGCAGCGCCAAGGTGAACTGTCACGTGAGGACGCGTGTGCTGAAGTGCATGCGAAGATCCCGTATTCCTCCAAGTTCAGCGTTTGAGGAAAATCAAACCAATACTGAATTTAAAGAATGACAAAATTGTGCTATCGTTGAGTTTCATTCCGACTGTGAGAAATGCGTAACTGGGTAAGATAGTCATCCTATCTCGTGACGGGGATGAAGCATCCTTGAGAGACCAGGAGTCACGCCTCAACCGATGAGAGCGGCGAGAAGGCGCCTTTAAAGCAGGCGGACTCATAGTGCTTGTTCAGATATGACTTGAGCGCAAAAGTTTTGTTGCATCGTTTGCATTTGAAATGCTTGAACGCCGAGTGGGTCTGCATGTGCGCCCTCAGGTTGGAGCGGTCAGCGAATGCTTTTCCACAGTGTGCACATCCAAAGGGCTTTTCACCCGTGTGAGACCGCATGTGGCCCTGAAGAAGCCAAGGTCTGCTGAACGCTTTTCCACATATGTCACACTTGTGCTTGAGGTCATGGGTAAGCAGGTGCATGGCCATGGCTGGCATGGACACGTACACTTTCCCACATGTCGGGCACTTTTTGGCCATCTTGCTGTCCAAGCTCCTGTGCGTCTGTTTGTGTCTGCTCAGGTTGGAAGACGTGGCGTAGGTTTTGCCACATTCGTTGCACGTGTGCCGCTGTAGGGCCCGTGAGCCGCTGATTACCTTCCGACGTGACCTGCCATCCGTGATGAAGAACGCATCCACGGTGTAACCTTCGCTCACCGCGTTGTCACCGTTGATATACCCAGATGTGATCTCGGACTGGGGGCTGTCAGGCTGGTCCGAGTCAGGAGCCCCGTAGTCGCTGTGGTTGCTGTCGTAAATCGGTCCCGGGGAAGGCACTTTAATGCCGCCATCACTTTCTCCATCATAAACCACTGGGGTGATGTAGTCACTGATGTACCCTAGTGTGGAAGAGACAGGATCTTTTATTCAATTATTCATAGTCACAGAGGGATTGCATGAGGACAATGGGGTTCAGAGAGACAACAGACACTTTTCCGCTCAATTTATTTCCACCTTGGTAAAGGTAACTGGCAGATGTGCCCTTATAATGCTTCCAATAAATTTACCGCTGGTCTTTGAATGGGATTAGGTTTAATGATCTCTCGCTAAAGACATTTCTGATTGCGTCTCATGCTGATTTGACATTAAATTTCCAGTCATTCCAGGACAAAGTCAAAGACCTGTTTTAAAGAAGAAAAAACACAGGCAAAGTACAGTATGAGCACTTTTGTCTATACGGTGGGAGATTAATTGCCCCCGTCCAAAGGCACTAACATAAGCAGTGTGCACTGTGCAGCTGCCCTAAGCGTTTCTTTGATTTGCAGGATAAACAAACACCTAACCTCATCGGGAAGCCACCACTCTGCAAGTTGCTGAGAAGTTAAGCGTTGTTACTGGCAACAGCGGCACTTTTTCACAAGGCAGATTATTGTTGTGCATTTCCAGAACTCCACTACTTACAACATATGTACTGCACCACTGAAAGTAAACCACAACTACATGCGTCCTCGTTGCTTTCAAATGACCACCTATGGTGCCAGAGCTAAAATAAAGAAGCAAGCCGCCTATAAATAAATAATACGTGGATGCCCAAGCACACACTTTGTCAGTTACCTTTGTCGTGTATCCGAAAGCTGATGTCGGTCCTGGATCTTCCGTACGCGCTCTCAAGTTCAGTGGATGAGAAATCATCTAGCTTCACCTTTTTCACCAAAAAAGACCTTGGCATGTTTAGAGCGCAGAGCTGAAATCCTCTTCCAGCACGTTATCCTTTCTTTATCCACGGCACAAAAGAAGAGTTGGTCCTGTAGGGCTAAAAGTCAAATAACCGAGGCGGAGAGAAACGCGGAAGCTCCGTGATTTCAGCTGTGCACTGATCGCTCCGCACAGTCGAAATGCAACTTCAGCACTGGACAGCGCAACAGCAGCGGATGCGCCTCCCCGAGTCCGCGTGTCAGAGTGTGCGCGGGCACGAATGGAAGCGCTCCAACGTTGGCAGCTTTAAATGTGCGCACGTTTCCGGAGGAGTGAGAGAGAGTGAGAGAGATAGAAAGAGAGAGAGANNNGAGAGAGAGAGAGAGAGAGAGAGAGAGAGAGAGAGAGAGAGAGAGAGAGAGAGAGAGAGAGATGGAGAGTCGGGTGGGTTTGATGTCTGAGGTCTGCTGATCAGCTGCTGGGATTTACATGCGTGCGATCAGGTGGGAGATGGAGATAGAAGTGCTTAATTTCATCCATCAGAAATCTCCCGGGATCAACATTGGACGAAAATGATTTATTGATGCTGTAATTCGTCTCGCAGTCTAATTTTTTTCTTCCCGTTCAGAGGGCCCGACACGTTCCGCCAACATAAAAATGAAAGTAAATTTACGACGATCTAAAAGGTCTCGCTCGCAGGCACGCGAATCAATAAAAAGAGCAATTATTTAAAACGTTTTTTTCCCACACCAAACATCACTTATAATCACAGTAATAATTCTAACTTTGCTCTAAATAATTTCGTTTTATTTAGTAATTCTAGTACTACTTTAGTAATTCTATAGTAATATAGCCACTTTAGTAATTCTAAATCACCAACAATCTCTTGAATACGCTAATGCTATAAGAAACTATGGACATTCTGCACCGAGGTCAGCAACTGCTGAAAAAAATGCTGACTTTTCAAAATATGCTTATGTTCCATAAACTGAGCTAAAGCACCTCTGAAACGCAACACCTCATCATCTAGCCACCGTGCTAACTAACTAATCACCAGCCCAGAGCTGTAGGACCCTCGCAGTGGTTTACAGCTGGTGTCCGTATTGCAGGGGCAGACAGGCGAACACAGAGCCCACGACATCCAGGCTTCGCAGCTGCTGCAGCCCCTGCACGAGCAGATGGAGCCGAGTGGGAACAAGTTGGGCTGGGGGGATTGGGAGCGAGGAGCACCTAAGGAGAACTCAGAATCAACAGTACGGTGCATGCATAGAGAGCCTTAGAAAGGGATTGGTGGCCAGTGCTGGTGAAATTTAAAAGCAACAGTAAGGCTTTGGTTGCAAACTTGAAAATTTCAATTTGTGTTTAATACAAATTCTGCACACAAAATCACAATGGCCATTTTTTGCATATTGCATTTCATTATAGTTTTTGAAGGTAATAAATTATTTTTTACCTTTGAAAGTTTTTTAAATGTGTATGGATTGGTGGGCCACCAATCCAGGGTGTGTCCTGTTTTCAGAACTTCTTGTGATTGGCTCCAGCTTAATGTGACCCAGAAATGTAGTTCTGAAAATTAAATCGGCTGGGTGGATCTTTGACACTGATACACATTCTTAGTGCTTTAAAGTGTCTGATACTGCATCATGGAATAACCCAGGAATAACCCTTTGCTTACAAAAAATATGAATAAAAAAATCATTGCATACGCAAGTGAAAGACGGAAGCAGGGAAACAGCTGGACTTTTTCCTTCAGTCTGCTGTGGCAAGAACAACACTAAATACTGCTGAGTTCAGTTCTCAACAGGCCAGAAATGCTGGGCTAGAACAAACCCATCCCTGGTGCTCCGGGTCTCGCCTTTAACTTTGAGTGGAACACACCGATTTGGCCAAACACAGACTTCGGAGAAGCAACCGAGCTTGTGGGTGGCAGAAGACAAATACTGTGTAGCATGAACTCTAAACTCTCTCTCCTCAAATTCACAGCAAATTGAGGATGATGCAAGTGATGGTGGGTAATTAGGATTCTCTCCTCCTCTTTGTCTCCAGCGCTTGAGCGATTTAAGTCATCACCACGCAGGGCTGCTGGGATCTTTGCCTCCAGCTCTTTCCTTTACAAGAGTCAGCCTCCATCTGTGCCTTTGTAGTTTCTTCATCCTGATGAGGAGAGAGGCTCCAAGGTAATTGCCTTGAATCAGTGAAATTGCATTTCTGTACTTGACAACCCTTTTTGTGAAAGAGCAACATACCAGAGACTGGGAATTCCGTTTCGGAGCGCAAAAGAAAATAGCAGGAAGAAAGATATCATTTAATTCTGCCGACAGTCAAACAATGGCGTGTCAGAAGTGATCAGAGGTTACATCCTTCTGAACTGTACGACACAAAGCCAAGGGAGAGAGATATTAACACTTGCTCTGAGATGATCTTATAGGCTTCAGACACACACANCACACACACACACGCACAAACACACACACACACACACACACACACACACACACACATTTATATAATACTGAATATAACTGTAAGCAGCAACAAGTCCCCACATATGACCAGACTTTAGTAATCTAGCATTAAGGGCCTCACTTTAGCTGAAAGACTTGTACACACACAGATCTGTACAGATACTCAATATTAACCTCTGCTCTGAAATCAGCCAAGAGCTCAATTTTAGAGAAGTAAACCAAGCATTTGGGTCCCCATATTGGTGAAATCTCACAAATTAAGATTATTAAATATTTGTAACTGAGGCTTTACACCCTAAAAACTGACCTGGGCTGCTTTTCATTGAACTGTCCTTCATTCTTAATGAACTGACCTTGTTTTGTTTTGAATTTTACATCCATGCATATTTTTAGTGCAGCAAAGAGCAAACTCTGAAAATAGTTTCAATAAAACAATGCAAATCAATGTTTGTGCTGATTCAGAAATCTGATTGGCTGAAGGAAAGGCTGAATACCTTCTGTTCAGTCAAGCTGTCAACCTTGATCACACACACAGAAAACAAACAAAAACATTTAACATCCTAACAACTCTAACAAGGCTTAAATAGATTACTATTTTCATTTGAAATTGTATTTACACTGTTTATTTCTACTTTTGATTTAATTTTNTATATATATATATATATATGCATGTATTTAACTTCAGCCAATTGCATTCGTTTGTAAATATATAACTGTTTATAAATTCCAAAAATGTTCATTCATCAGCGAATTTAGACTGATTGTCATTTTTCCACTTTTAGAAATATCAGAGAAGAATACCTGGCAACGTCGATGCCTAACAGATGGGTTCGGAATTACATTTCACCGAAACACAAACAGACCAGAGGGTCTGTTGCCCCCGCAATGCTGCACGGCTTCGTAACAACAATAGACCAGTTAAACAACCCGTTTGTTCAAGTATCAGGACATTCTAGTTCGGTCAGGCCCCGAAACACCATGATCAGGGCTCAGGCCCATGGCTAACAGTCTGTGACCCTGTCTGACTTGTCGTTTGGCTGGTCTCCATCAAGGTCCAAATGGCCGACAGCTCAACCGTGCACTGACCAGCATGTAGTTCGGCTACCAGCTGAAAAAGTCACCTATCAGTTGCAGGACAGCGGCCCGGTGACAGAGGGACTACATTAATCTTATTTGTCATAAGCAGTCTCTTGGGAAGAGAATGAGCCAGCCTGGGACTCAGCAAAGCCTCTTTATCTCACACAATCATGAAAACAGACCCAAACACACACACACACGCACGCACGCACGCAAGGCCCTATCTCTAACTGGCAGTCTGGCGGTCTAATTAGATGTGATAGTTAAAGAGACTGAAAACGGGGACAAAAGCCACATTATGCAAATGGTGTTTGATTTTTGCCCATTCTCTTCTCCATCTCTCGCTTTCTTTCGCTCTTGGTCTCTTCTTCCGCATTTTTTTTTGCAACTTGTGAAGGGAAAGAGGAAAAAGCGGATGGGAGAATTCTGTGGCGTGCTGGCCTCAGTGTGTGTCTCTCCATGTGTGAAGACTCAGCTGAGTAGGTCCGATAATTGGACACTTTGGCTGAAGATAGTTTCATAATTGAGAGGCTTGTCATTGTGCTGTGCGTGCGTGTGCGTGTGCAAGTCGGGGAGAGAAAGAGTGAGAGAGAGAGAGAGAGAGAGAGANGAGAGAGAGAGAGAGAGAGAGAGAGAGAGGGAGAGAGAGAGAGTTATAATGATAAGACTCATAAGATTTTAGTGAACGGCTCCACAAATTCACACTCCACAACAACACTGTGAACTTAACTACAAAAGTGCTGTTTAACAAAAGTCAAATATAAATGATGGCGTACACACCCCACAACATGTTCTTTTCTGTACAATGGTATTCAAGGCACGTGTTCAGCTGAGGTTCGTGTCCTGCTGTCGTGAGACATTTAGGGTTAAATGAGAAGTGCACTGTTAACAAGTTTTAGATGATTACAAAAAAAACAATAATGTAGACTGAAAAAGAAACTCCAATTTGCATAATTAACACATGGTGTTAAAACAAACTGTTAACAGAAAAACATTTTTAATCTCTAAGAAATATTGTTGTATTGAATATTGTAATATTGTAATGATTAAAAAGCATTTTCTTTAGAAATTGTTACAGTCATAAATTTCAGTTATTCCAGTTTTCACTGAAATAAACACAAATTTAAATGTAATAGCACAAATGTTGCAATTTTAGAAAATGTGTCATTTATTGGCAAAATAAATAGCAGAAAAATAAATTACTAGCAGAAAATTATAAGTAGATTATCAAATTATCAAGTTATCTTTTTTTTACGCGCCATAGCCCAAAAAACTTTATTTTCTATAGGAATTATATTGAGAACACAGAAGGTTCAAAGAAGTGAACTTGTGGACTTTTTTGTACAGATATTGTGCATGTAACATGCACACTGTAATGTGCAATGTACACAAATTATAAACCATGAATAAGTTTGGGACAGTCGGTCTTTGCATTAGGCCAGTCAGGCCTGGGCAGTTGACAGGCTGATTATACATTCACCACGCCATTGTTTCCTTCTATGAATGAATCTGGCCAGCCACAGTGAACCTCTCTACACAGTAACTAATATACACCAGACAATGGTTCTGTAATTAACTGATCACGATGAAGAGAGAGATTGTAAAAAGAAGTGGAGGGGAGAGAGGCATTAGAAAATAGACATGACTTGGCAGGGAAGTTGCAGATAAAGAGCGGGAGGTCAAACGGCTTAATCTGATTAGCATGTTTATTCAAAATCGGTATTCCTGAAACCCTCCTTGTTTTTAAAACTCTTAATATATACAGTATTACGATCCCTTCTCATAATTAAAACTCTTAATATATTTAAAACCCTCCTTCTAAATAAAACTCACAATCTATTTAAAACAGTTCCTATAATAAAAACTCTTAATCTATATTATTTGGTTAATGTATTTCTAATGCAACATATGAAAACAATCATAAGTTGCCACCAAAGTGTTGTACGTATATATAACAAAACAAACATAGACAAAAGTCTAAATGCATGAAAAAAGTATTGTTATAAATCCAAACCATAAATTGCAAAACAAAAACACAAAAACACTGAAAACAGAGTAAACATTTTGAAAATAGATTTGAAAACATTACCAAATGCAGCAGAATTTATTTAAACTCAAACCCTCAACATGTTTTAAAAAATATTTAAAAAAAAAAAAAAAGACTTGCTTTGCAAAATCTGAAACATTAATAAATTAACCAAAATTATTCAATATTTTATTTATTACAATGATTCTTCAAGACTGGAGGAAAACACAATCATTGCTGCTTTAAAAACGCATTTCTAGAATAAATACCTCCACATCCCGTCTATAACCCATGTGGCCAGCGAGAGACAGGGAAAAACTACAGTAAAAGAAATCTCATTATCCTTTAAGTGGGTGATGGAGACTATAAGTGCAATAAGGTAGACATCAGATGGAAAAGAATGAGGCGGCTGAGCTCTTCTCCAGTGATAACACCGCGCTGAGATTGATAGCAGGCCAGACTTGATGCCGTATTGGTGCAGACTGGCTTTGTGATGTTTATCTCAAGGGAGAGAATCATCATATCAAGGTTAACACAAGATGAAGAGTTTATGGGCAGTAAAGACAATCCCGGAGTTCAGCCATATGTGTGGCAGAGCTCACGACATCCCAGCGCTGGGATTACGGGCCTCAGAGTCGACTGTCGTAACAGAACCCGGATCAATCCCTTCTTTCAGGAACAGTAATAAAGCGGTCCAAGTCTATTTATTAAACAATTGAGTTAATTTGATCATTTTGTAAGGCACCAATAAACCCCTGTGGCTTAATTCAATCCTTTGCCACTGTTGAAAAGAGAATTAAATGTGGTTTAGCAAGAGAAACGGTGGCTTTGATTCCTGAATGGAATTCCCTTTTACCACTGAATGCTTCTGGATCAATCTGCAGAGATCCATAGTCTCCCAGTTTTCCAGCATTGATGTGTATAAATTAACAAAAATAAACAATGCCCTATTAAATTAGAACAGAATTTTTAACTGACCACATCTAGTGAGCCCTTCACACTATGTTTTTCCATTATAGGTACATTATACAGACTAAGGGCTTGCTAACTGCTTGTGCACATCATTTCCCCAATTTCTGGATTCAAGTTTAATTTTG
Organism: Paedocypris carbunculus; assembly: GCA_028128575.1. NCBI lineage: Eukaryota > Metazoa > Chordata > Actinopteri > Cypriniformes > Paedocypris > Paedocypris carbunculus. Next base: position 835,345 of record SOMO01000056.1, on the reverse strand, counting down.
TTAGGCCAAGGTGAGACTCAATGAGATAGTTGAGGTTGGTTTCTTTGGCTTTCGGGCGTGGCCAATCTTAAGTACGCGCGCACAAACCTCACAGGTTCAATTGCACAGAACGCTACTGTAAAACATTAGAAATCACTGCCCTTAGTGAGACATTCTTGCGTTTTTTTTTTACTGTACATGGCCTACCAGTGGCTTACACTCTGAGGGAAACTTGTGTCAGAACACGCACTAATAAAAGACGCATCCGATGTCTAGTCCAACATGGCTAGTTATTTTTTTGTTCCCTGCCTTTTGGCAACTAGACTAATTTTATAATCTACATTTCATTTTTGTTTACGTCATGGCCTGCAAAACTCACAGCAATGGCAAGTTTGGCCCCCATATCATGAAATATTTGGCATGACTGATCTGAGAATTAGATTTTATTAGACTGTAATAATCCCACAAAGGGGACATTTTAGTGTTTACAGCAGCATGGGACCAATAATAATGTAGGAACAGCACCTCCAGACCAATCACAAAATAATAGTATGCTACGTTTCATCTCACAAGTCATGTTGTAGACTTGAATGTGTGTTACTCTTTTCAGTTCTGATTATTTATGCTTCTCCACAGCGGCTTTGAGACAGTCTGCAACTGTGAAAAGCGCTTTACAGTACAAAAAAATCCAACTTAAACGTGAATCCTTGAGCTGATTTAACTCTAGTAGCATCATTCATGTCACTCACTCTTAATTCACCAGCAACATGACAGCAATCGACCCTAGAAACACTTCAACTAGAAGTAGAATTCTGACAAGATGGCAGTTCCAAACAAGTAAACCAATAAATATTTCAGCTATTCTTGAATGAATTTGACAAGATGGCAGTTGCAAACACACAATGGCAAGACACTGGCCACTGTGTCATAAACATTTACCATTGGCCGGGATCTGAAGCCGAGTTTATCACTCCGGGAGTCACTTGATGAATGATTGAATTGATTAAAGCAGGACCATGATGAACAAACAGGATCTGTTGGAGACACGGTTTATATGCTCACTGTGAATCTGGATGGTGAAATCAGTCAAGATAATGAAGAGAAAAACACTGGGCTGGTAATTAAATGCCGAGATGAAGCCACATCTTTTCCCCTCAGTACAGTATTTCAAACCGCTGCATCTCCGGCAGAGAGCTTTCAGTTTTAATCATCAGCCAATCACATGAGCTTTTGGGGAGATTTCGCAACAGATTAAATACGAATTAGTAGAGGCAATTAATCAAAATTATAAACACCTGTGTACATCTCATCAACTCATTTAACCTTGATGGGGATTTAAAAGGTACAGTAATTAGAAGTGCCATGTTATTTTATGGTTTAAAGGTGCTGAGGAAAAGTTGGACTGGTAGCAGTGAAGCACATGATTAAACTGACTCTTAAAGGAGGGCGTGCATCTTGAGCAGCTTCCCATAGTGCACCAGTATTCTTGTGAACACCTTTATTCCAGATGGTGCGGGGTGACACAAAGAGAACAGTTTGTTCCACTCAATGTGCTTCGCTCAATAAAGATAATTGTGCAGCTTTGACAGATGTTAAGTAATTATTGTAGATGGAATTCCATTATATAATGTAAATTATAAAAATAAATGACATAAAATATCACAACAAAGTCTGTTCTGCATATTGAGTGGTGATCTTAAAAAAAAAAAAAACGTTTGTCTAAAAAGCAGCATGATGTGTTTTTTCAACATCTTTATTTTACATCTACACCTAAAAGTTTAGAATTTCTAATAAAAGTTTAAAAGTTTTCTAATTTTAGAACCTCAAAATTAGAACTCATGGTAGTTTTGTTGCATCCCTACATCCATACATTTTCAGAACTGCTTTTCAATTTCTGAGTCACGGGTAACTGGAGCCAATCACAGAAACTCTGGGCCTGAAGACGGGACACAAAACCTAAAATGATGGCCAAACAATCACAAAGCAGAACACAAAGCCAAACTACAGGCCCAGAGTTGCACAGATTGGTTCCAGCTACCACTGACCAAGAAATAGAAAAGAGATTGAATGAATTAATTTAAACAACTTAGACAATATCATGCAATTACAAAAAAAAAAATATGGCTAAGAGCTTGTAGAGAACAACAACAACCTCATCAACGTTCTCCTCATCAGAGAAAAACAGTCCTTTCTTTAACTCAAGAGGAGCACTTGATTATCTTAAGCTCAAAAACGCATTTCATAATTCAAGCATTTCTCAAACACATTATCCACTTGAGACGTCACACTGTTTACGCACAATAGCTGCTTCCTGTTTAACCAGTCAAACGCTCCATTTCCAAATAAAAACTACCCTGGCTCTCCAAACCAAAGCAATTAGGCGTAAAAAAGAAGGACAAAGGCCTGCAAAAGTCAATGAGACGGCGCCACGAGTGGCTGTTTGCCTCATGCGTCACCTCGGCTTCTAAACAGGCTTTACATTAACACAACTGATTAACATAAGTGTCAGTAGAAATCTGCCGACGAGAATCCTAATGACTTTTAAATGGATCCGCAGAGGGAGCAGCAGGTTTTAAGCAGCTCTAGTGATAATAATCAGTTGGAAAAAGTAAAGACTTTCCTTTTAAAGATCTATTACCAAAGTGTTGAGTAAACATGAACAGAAAAGTTCAATACTAAAAAAATAAGTTTAGTAGTTTCAAAGGCAGAACAGAACTAGGTGGATGCTGTACAGAAACTCCTTCTCCCCCCAACATAAGACCAAATTTGCAAAGGTCTCCGTATATTTTCAAATTCAATATTTATATATTTTTAAAAACACTAATATTTGATAAACAAACTGCTGCAGGTAATCCAGACAAGTCAAGGCTGACTCGGTTGTTTAGTTTCACCCAACACCGGCGTCATCCTGAAAAGCCAAGTTCTGAAGCTTTCAATAATTCAGGATCTGTGCAAAAATAGTGGTCTTACTCTCGCTGCTATTTTACTTTTAGTTTTGTGGCCTTGAGTTCTACGATCGGAAGAGAAAGCTGGACATAAATGCCATTGTGGCTTTATTTTGACTCAACTTTGGATTTTTTTTAACCGCGGTTCTCTCGAGATGACTGCTTTAGTTCACATTGATGGCTTCTTGTGGTTTTTCCTGTGGTGCAGTATATACAGCAGCCCAGTATTTAGTACTGTTTCCTAATAATGCTGCACGTTTTAATCTACAGTATACCTGAATACCTGAAACCCAAGATTTAATATCAATTGTTACAAAAAAACGTCTAGACACACAAATGACCTTGAGAGCGTACAAGGCATTAAATGTTATTTTCTATATTTATTTATTTTATGTGCTCACTTTATGCTTTAAGTGATCAATGCCTTAACATTTTGATGTAAATCCCTGCTGCACTTGCATTTTAAGAACTTTCAAGTGACTAAATGTCATTGTGATTAAAATGGAAAAAACGTCAGTGTTATTCTGGCTTGTGATAGATTTGGTTCCGTTTGGAAACGATGATATAAAACTCTACCGTAAAGCGTTTAATGTCCCTACAGCCAAGCACAATTACAAATCACGCCACCTAAAATACAAGACGCTGTCAGGCTCCAAGAACAGACTGGGATGTCACTTTCCTGGCGTTTGTCTGGACTACAGGTGGCTTGATCTGTAAAGCAGAAGCTAATTATCAGGATTCTAGTCACACTGAGCTCGGGTGGATGTGCTGAGGAACTGGGCGACACCGCACATATTAATGCAATGTACATACAACCCCACCACGGCAGGGGTGACGAGGGATGCGTCGCGCAGATTTCACTTGATTATGCAAAGCCTAGAGGTGATATATGGATTAAGACTAGATTATTTCGACTTGTAAATCTCATGGGGTAAGAGACACCAGGGCATTTCCGTCAGCCAAGCTAAAAAACACTTTTGATGCATTGAAGTCTACAAGGTACTAGCATACAAACTGTTATGCAAACATAAACACTAAAAATGTACAAAGACACACACACACACAGACAGACAGACACACAAACACACACGCACCTGTAGACCATTCACCTTTTTTCTTTCTTTCTTTCTTAGTGTTTATATCTTATCCGGATTTTGATTGCATTCCGTTGACAGACTCTTCTGAACAGTCTTCTAATGGAGTAATGGAGCTTTGGATGTTGCATGAGTTGTCCTTTGTTTTCTTCCGTGACTTTAGTTCATCCTTTATTATAGTTTTTATGCTAGTTGAAAATTCAACATCATATGTAAACCGGAAAAAGTTTAGCAAATATAACTTACTTACAGTTTGGGACTTCAGGCTTTGTCCATGTAAGAAGCAGAAAAATAACATGAGCTGGAAGATCCATGCACTTTAGATAGCAGCTACATAATGTTTAATATTTAATGCAACTTGGCCTTAGGTAAAAGAAAGAATTCTTCAATAATATTAAATCATTTCTGCACAGTTGCAGATGCGAGCGCATAAAGCCCTGACTCACTGATACATAAGGATCAGATATTTCACGCGGTTCCTTCTGCAATCTACTGCAGCAACAGAAGCGACTTTACAGGTGCCACGGAACATTCTATTCTCAGGAGGTGGTTTTGTTGTGATGGCTGTGGCTCAGCAAAAGATGCTTTTTAATGGACCATGAGCGCTTGCAGTTTCCCTCTCTTGACAAACCTTGAAGGGTTATTTCTACACTGTGGCACAAGTTCTGGGTCACCATCTGCAGCCTACCTACATCCTAACAACCAGCCAAGGAGATTGCTCTTTATCCTCAGTCTCTCCTGTAGTATTTCTTTCCTTCCCGGATCCCTTTTTCAGCCTGCCTCACGGATGCTTGACAACCTGCCAGGATAAAGTAGATGTGTAATGGGGGAAGAAAGGAGAAAAAGATGAGAGTAAACCCGAGTATCTCACCCACGTCTCTGTGGAGCAGCCTGCTCCACGCTGAGAGTCCAATATCATCATTGCGATTCAGTCTTGGGGTTGATTTCAACCATTGGTCAAAACCCAAAACTTCCCAGGGGAAGACATTTCCTCTGATTTAATAAACAGGGATAGAATGCCAGAATCATGAAAAAAAGTGGATGGCCTTCGGCGGGTCTCGTCTAATATCTTTGTCTTCAGTGGGTCTCATCTAATACCATCCACAGGGTCCATTTTTTGAACAGACGTCTTTTAAAAAATCCTGCAAAATNTACAAAATATTAGCCAATCAAGTTCTCAGTTGTTACTTTGACAAGTACTTTTAACATTTGTCTTTAATGAAACAATGTTATTACAATAAAATACTGTAAATATTTAAATATTGTTATTTACTAGCTTTGGTCAAGTAGTTTTTTCCGTTTTAGCCCCAAAGTTGCTGCATTTGTGTACGTTTTTCAAGGTGCTGAAGACAAGTGACGTCTGCTGTCCTTGGTACTGAATTGCTGCTCAGGTTGATGTTTTCCAGGCTTATCTAGGGTTTGCACGGCACCCAAGTCTCAAGGAACTTTTTGCGCTTTAGCTACTCTCTTCTGCAAAGAGAAAAATGTGCAATGTTTAGAAGTTGAGAAGAAAGGAGCCTAAAACTGTCCAAGATCTTCAAAGACGACATTGCTTGATTTTATCAGATGCCAGACTTGCACTGTGCCCACTATTGTGTCTGCCCCTCCTCCTCAAATATTATGCAGGCAGGACTCATGAATATGCATGATTATTTTGGGATGAATAAATTCATAGCATTTGAGGATTTTTTTCCCCCCACAAATAATTCAACACTTGAAGCTCTTTGAAATTCAATGCATTCACAGCATGTGCAGGCAATTGATTAAAAAACTTTCAGGAAAAAAACAACAATAAAAAGTAATTAAAAAAACAAAACAAAAAAAACACATATATATATAAATATTTATTTATTAATACAAAAGTAATGATTCAAGACCTGGTTGGTGTGTGACACCAGTGCTGCCTTACGTTAGCATTATTATTCTGTAATGTTGCGTTTATGTGAAACCCTGAAGGAGGTTTGCTGAGTTTGCCATTTTCACAACAATAATCTTGTCTTATCTCTTCATTTAGTGGGTTTTGTGCCACCACACCTCATTATTCCCTCTCCCCTCTGCCTACACTTCCTCGAAAAGCTCCCAAATAACCCTGAAGTGCCTATTCACCATATTAATGTTGTGCAAAGGACAAAGGAGAGCCGAGCAAAAGAAGGTGGGAGAGTAACAAGGGGGGCTTATATACGCCCTGTGACAAAAGAGTCTGACAGGTCCGAAAGCCGCCTGGTCCAACACACAAAACCAAACACATCATTTCACTGCTAACGTCCTGTTATGGCCATCACAAACCAGCTAAAAGGACACATATGGTGGCCACGGGTCATTCAAGCTGCTCGCCTGTTACCAACCAGGACAATTATCATCGCCGCAAGAAAAATTTGGAGAAGGATCTAGATTTTATTTAGCTTCTATTGGTACAATCACACTGGCAGCCAAATAGGTCTGAAACTGTCTGATAAGAGCTCTGCCACCAGCTAGAGCTGATTAGAGAGCATCCTAAAACACACACACACACACACACACACACACACAGACATTGCTGCAACAGACACTGCACCATGTAATTTAAAGAAGAAAATTCATAAAGTGAGATGGAATGATATGTATATACAGTTTATATGACTCAATGTATATTGTATTATATCAACTCTATATCAATGTATATTGATATATACAATGAGATAAACCGGTATATACATATATATATATATACCCGGTATATCATTATATACAGATACACACACACACACACACACACACTCACAAACACACATTCACATATATGCATATATGAGTAATTATATATGCATATAAACATATATAATTAAATGCATGTACTTTTATTTATAAAACATTTGAATATATGAGCAATAATTCGAATAAAAAAACTCCCAAGGCAAGGCAAGTTTATTTGTTAAACTTCAGATTTGTCTACCGGTACTTAACATGTAATTTTTAAATTGTAAAAAATGTGTCTACCAATTCCTTATTTTTTGAAATGCACAGAAAACTGTTTGAATATTTAATATAATAGTCCATTTATACTCTTTGAATAATAGAATGATTAATAGAAGAATAGTAGATAATAGTAATAAAAGAAGAATAGAAGCATTAGCTTTTTTTTGGTAAATAATTTTGTATGATATATGATTATACTAATTTATCCCAAATGTATTCGAAAAAAAAGCCATTTATTAAGTGTGCAAACTTGGAATAATTGTTGCTTAGTTTATAACACATTTACATAAAACGACTCATTATGATATAACATTTCATTGTAATAGCTTTGACCGGATATCAGACTAAATCTGTCGTAATAGAAATATAGCTTTAAAAACATTCTGGAATTCCAGCAGAACCTTCCAGCTGATGTGCGTCCAAAAACCAATCCCTGCATTAACAGGAACGACAAAAGACAGAGAAATGAGCATTAACGTGACAGAGAACAGAAAAGCGGCGGCGTGTGAAAGCGAGTAATCTTACAAGGTGAGGGGAGAATAAACAAGCACTGGCGAAACAAAGCCGCTGTCGCCTATCGTCCACACCGGTGTCTTATCGGTCCAGTCGATGCTGATTTTGCTGAATGCTGATAGGAGGAACACATCAAGAATTCAGTGCTCATTATCACAGGAACGTGTGTGTGTGTGTGTGCGTCTGTGGGACCAAATGTATTCTGGCAGCCATGTGCGAGGCTGTGTGTGTGTGGACTAATGTATTCTTACAGCCATGCGGAGGGCTGGGCCACTTAGCATGCGCTACAGGTTTCCTTTGTCCCTCAAGACAGTGATGAACGAGTACTTCTCCCACATAAAGACCTGGGAGTTACACCCAGCAAGCTCAAACGCAAACACTCTTTCTCACACACACACACTCCACAAGTGAAGTGACACACTCCAACGAGCTATAATTAAAAAAACACGCCTGAAATAAACACATTGGAGCGACACTGACTAGATCCCTTCCTGCTGAAGCGCTGGTGTTTGCCCTCGGTTACGTACGGTGGCCATACATATGCATGGATTTGTGTTGCACTTGCGCCTATAAGGGAAATCTGCGGCTGAACAATGTACAGTAGAGGAGCGCTGAGAGGTAATTGTTCAATAATAGACCGTACAAAATGCATCTAAGCGACTGAATAATGAAATACGTGTAGCATTAGCTTGTGCACATTAATCTCATACGATATATTGGTCATTAATAAAGGATGAAATTGATGCTTTCAGTCCAATGTTTATGTAATAAAAACCACTGCTTGATACTGCTGCTAGAGCTGAAACTCGGAAGCTATTGTAGAGATTTTTATTAATATTAATACTGTGCCATAATTAGTGAGCAAATTCTATGATATCTGTGATCTTGATTTTTTATTTTGATTTGGTTTGTGTGTGTGTGCGTGCTTGTGTACATTTTGTACACAAATATTGTATAAATATACAGAGCTATGTAAGTGTTTATCTAAAAAGAAACACACACACACACACACACACACACACACACACACACACACACACACACATAGCCAAACAGAAACAAAAAGCTGTGATTTGCAGAGCAAAGATTAATGACGGCTTAAGAGTGTTTCCTAAACCTTAATCAAATTCAAGCTTCTCATGTCAGTGAAATTAACTTACTTCTCTCTGTGTGATGAGAAAATGTGGAAATGTGTGTTTTTTTAATTAGTCTCTGTTGTGGACATTACTGCAGAGCTCTGGGACGTTTTAGCGCCTGAGGCGCAGCATCACGTACATAGGTGTGTTAATAAGCTGTCCACAAGCGCAACATCTGGACTCGTTCTGCTTTTTTTTTTTTTTAATTATCTGTCTCTATGTTCTCAAAAAGCAAAGTCTGGGTATCTTACTTTCCATCCTAAACACACGTGGAGACGATTACTGAAGTACAAACTAGAAAAAAAATCATATGAACACAAACAGACCACATTTCACTATGGTAAAATGATAATCTAGCTTCTGGAATTACACTACAGCCAATAACCTTCAACATCATCTAGATCAGCGTTTTTCCTTCCTCCCCAAAGTTGGTCCCTAAGCGTTTCCTGTCTTAAGTTGGTCCCTAATAGCGAGCTCTCTGCCAAAAGAGTCAGCTCTTTCTAAGGTGGTCTGATTATAAAAATCATCCCACTGCACTAAAACGTCCACTCCCAAGAAACTCCCAGAACGCATATTTTGTGCTCATTACGTTTACTTACAGGATGTGTCATCTGGCTTCCATTGTCTGTGTTTAAAGCTAAATGCACCAACCTAAGAAAACATTACAATACATCGTTAGTATTACCTTTTCTAGGATTAGATTTGCTACTTTAATAGTTATAGCACAGAAAAAAAAATTATATGTAAGAATGTAAGTACTGCTTTTTATGCTTTATGTCATATTAATTGAACAAGACGGTTAATGTTGGTTTTGGCAATTGTAGCTTTTTATAAACAACCAAGGAAAGACTTTCATTGGTTGTTTCTATAGCTAAAACATTATTGTGTCTACACTTTTTGAAACACACCGTGTTTGCTTGTTTGCACTGCTGTTGCACAGTGCATTTACATTTTTTTNAAGGTATGAGGCCGAATGTTCTTTCAGCAATAATTGCATTTTTATTGCAAACAATCGAAGCTAAAAAATTTGTGACGAGTCGTTAAATGCGGAGGAAGTTGATACTCACACGAAAGGGATCTGGACAGGCCGCGAGCCTTAGCTTGTATTTTCTCCCTGCACCACTTGTTGACATCTTTGTACGAGTAGAGTTTCAAGAAAAGGATTGTGTAGATTCCCAAAGAAAACGCCCCGCCAACTAAAATAGAAAAGGGTGAAAAATAAAGGTCAGGTATTGTCATTAGTTTGGAACAAGAATACCAGCCCTAAAATCCCATCCTGACCNTGCTGCATTAAAAAATACAGTATTTTTGAAAGTGCATAATTAACATGCTGGCACAGCATAATACCGGTTTATTGCTCACCCCTATAGCGAACCATTTTCTATTAATACCCATTTGCATATGTGGAAATACCTGGAGTAATTGACGGCAGCTTCAGCACCACAATCATCGGGAAACACAAGATGATTGATAAATTCAAGATGTGAATCAGCAGGCCGACTTTCTCACTGATCGACCCCTATAACCAGAGCCAATCAAAGGTTATCATGGGTCAAACTTACAAAGCTCTCTAGTTTATAAATTGTAAGTTTTATCATCAAGTCTCAATNAAAAAAAATTTTATTTCAAATTTTAATTTCACCCAGAAATAGAAAAGAAATTTTAGAAATGAATGGAGGAATTTATAAAAAAGTTGTTAAAGTACTGTACCATGTTCCTTCTCCAACAAAGCCATGAAATATCATTTGCAGATAAAACAGAAAATATTGCAGAAGTTTTTGCGTGTGCTGAACTCTTTCCCTCACCTCCTTTCTCCTCAGGGCAACCTACATTCATTTTCTCAGAGAGCATTCTGGGCAATTATTCCAATTAACTGCAGAGCGAAGTTCTTAAGCATATGCACAGATCACGGGGGAACATTTCACCAGGTGTTTCTCTCTCTGCACTTCCCTTTGGGCCGGCTTCACCATTTAGTCGAGGGAAAGCGAAACAGAGTGTGGAATTTCTCCGTCCTGCTCGTGTCAGGCCGTATCGCTCGTCTCGCAGGGACGGCAGATGCTCACTCAGTAATTATTTTCAGTGTGGAGGCTGCTGGCTGACAGAGTAGATGTGCATCACTCTAAATTGGCTCGGAGTGACCCCTGGCCATCCAGGGGCACACGGGGCCAGCAGAGACGGAGGAGAGGGGAGAAAAAATAGAAGACGGGGTCCTGGCGCACTAACAAGCAGCCAAGTCTGGACAAGGGAAGGCCGCAAGCTTCAGTCTGACCTGCACAAACTTTATTCTTCTTCATTGTCTGCCTTTTCTTTCTCTACCTCTAACACTTTGTTTGATTGCTTTGTCGTGTGACTAACAAGCAGCCAAATGTGTATGTGGGATCACAGTTGAGGTACAGCACTGCTCTGTTTTACCCCTGACAACATAACAAGAATATAAGACCACTCACATCAATCAAGTGGGAGCACTCAGAATGTTGAGTATGGCAAGAATGAAAGGGATTGTTTTTTCCGGTTCCATGTAGCGAGCTGGTGGTGGGTCGCAGCAGCTTCACCGGACAGTAGGAACCTAATTTAACTCTTTAAAGTTTTACACTTACATATTGTAAGCACTGGACATACATGCAAGCACAACTTTATTTCCTATCGCAATAAATAGCTATTGTTTAGAATACAATCATGTGCACTTGAATGGCAAGGAATTGGACTGACTGAATGACTGCCTGACTAGACGCACTTCAATGCTAAAAAACTGCAATGATTAAATAAATGAATTGATGGATGAATTAATGGATGATTGAGTGAGTGAGTGAGTAACTGACACAGGCTAGATGAAAGTGATCCAGACTACACTTAAATAGTGAGGAATTGGATTCAATATCGGATGTTACATTTTATTTTAGAACTAAAAGTGAGTGTCAGCTACAAGTGTCTAAAAGGTGTTTTGTTTAAAAGTGTAAGTGCGCTTAATAGTATATCTGTTAGACTGAACTACAATGACCGGACTGGAATTTTCCAAAAACTGGAGTTACTGAAAACCAGAACCGGATTTCTCAAAAAGTGGAATGGTCTGCAAGGCTGACATTTAACACTAGGTGAGAATTGAACCCAGAAACATGCTACCGACTACAGTAGGCCAATTCGACACAGTGAGAAATATATATTTCCACTTTTATAGAATAGTAAAAACTATAAAACCAAGCTGGGAAAATTGTGCTAAGTTTGGTGAATACAGTGACAAATCTATAGTTTTGGCACAATAATTTAAAAGTTTGCATTAAAAGCTCAGAAAACAAGAAGAGAGACAACGTGAAACCTAGATTTTGAGACACTCAGAGATCAATTATTTAAACTGGACTTTGAGTGGTTTGTGAATTTAAGAACATTATTCATATTATTTAATCTAATCATAAAAGCCTGGCATAGCCATGGAAGCAAGCAACCTGGAATTGCAGGGTTAGCATTGGCTCTGGCTCTCTATGACCTGAATATGGAAAGGCGGTTAATAAAAGAATTGGTATGTAAATAAATGTAATGCTTTTTCAAAATTTTAAATGTTCCAGAATTCTCCGCAAACCTCACTGTCACTTCTAATAAACCCTAATCGGTTTCTCTGCCATTTTCGGTGACTTTAAATTGAAATGATAGAGCAAATAATTCCTCCACTGAACGTCTGGCAGTTCCGCTGCTGTCTGATCCCAGGTCAGTGATAAAAGGGGTCAAACACGCGGCCATCACAGCAGCTCACGGTCAGATCTGTCCTCTCGTCAGCTCAGACACAGATTTCCTGATCATTAGGAATCATTTTAGCATGTCTGAAGTTTGCCCTCAGAAGATCTTGACATCATTTGCATTAATATAAGACACTGGCACAGCGCTGTGATGAGTTTAACCATCGGAGAGTTGGATTCATTAATCGACAGTTATTAACACGCAAAGGTAGCTTGTCCTCTACCAGAACGACACTTTAAATTGATTCTGAGTGGCTCGACCTGACGTTTAATTTGAGAAGGCCGAGCGATTCTCTGAATGTCCTCTTGACGAAACAATCCTCTGCTCTGTCCCCAAAGAACGCCCGTCCTCTTCAGCCACAGAAAACAATTTAAGAGTCTTTTTGATGAAATGAATCAACTGTTGCTTAATTAATCCAAAGAAGTGAGTGATTTCCCCCTAATCATGGAAATATAACATTATTAATGCAAAATTGTAAGTGTGTGTAGTTACAGAGAGAGAGAGAGAGAGAGAGAGAGAGTGGAGAGAAAAAGACAGAAGACAGATAAATAAATTAGACAGACAGACGCCCTGCTATTACAAAACCAACAAATTTACATTAAGAATAATAATGTATAAATGAATAGAAAAAAAAAACGGTACATTTCAGTAAAGCAGTACAATAAATATTATATCCTGTATTTAGTAATCTAACGAGTTTGGTTAAATGAACAATTAATAAGTTCAGTAATTAATAAATTGCATTTTTCAAAAATCATCAGTGAGCACAGTGAAGCATGGCAAGATGGCACTGATGGCATGAGGAACCATGAGCCTAAATGTATTTCTATAACACGACAGAAATAAAGTGCGGGGAAGTTTTAACATCCGTGAGGCCGCAATCTATTTGCCCTGGTCTGGTGCGGCATCAGCCCGCTGAAATATAATACCCTCAGAATTCAGGAAAGATTTTCTCCCATTGCATCACAGGGTATGAATTGATGGGCACTATCACATGTGAGCCAAGCAATCGAGTCTTAGATTAGATCCATATGTTCTCAAGAGAGCCAGGTCAACTGCAGATACGCACTCTCCGTCTCTCTCTCCTGCACTGACACGGGGGAATGAATGAATGCAATTTCAGGGGGGAGAGAGAAGGGGGGGGAGGGANAGAGAGAGAGAGAGAAGTTGGGAGAATATGAGATGGAGAGTTTGATAAAAACTAAAACAAAACAAATACCCGTACAGCAAAAAAAGAAACTTTAGAATCATTACACTGCAAAAATCCGATTGTTGTAATATAACAAGCACGATACTGAATTACATGACTGAGAGAAGAAACAACGTTTGGCAAAATATGAAGAAAAAAATGAGAAAGAAATAAAAGAGTCAATAAAGTCAACAGGGAAAAAGAACATCTCACTCAATTTCGCTTGGCTGGTACGGAGTCAGTTTCTCATGAGTTTAACGTATATTTTGTGTGTGTGTGTGCGCATATAAACCTCCAGAAAACACAGCAACACGTGGCGATTAGAACTTGGCAGCTTGTGCTTATTCTTGAGAAGTTTTCTGATGTTTCAGCTGGTTTTTAATGCACAAGGTCCTGTCATAAAAACGCCGCGATGAAAGGAGGGGAATTAATATCAGAAGAGACCTTACACTTTCAAACCTCAGCGCTTGTCAGGTGCGAGGCGCCTTAAAGGTTCACGTATTCCGCCGCGTGCTCCACTTCTGCACAAAAACAGGCCGGCGTGCGTAGCTTTTCCTGGCCTATTTTTAAACGTGAGCGACGGCAACAACAGGCCCTTATTAAAGCGCAAACAAATGAAGCTAATCGTGCCACTATAGCTAGCAAAATAGTTGGAGAGTCAACAGACGTGAGGCGAAAGGCAAGATCAGCTTGATTAGGGAGAAGGACGGCCTGCGCATCCAACAGAGAATATTACCCTCAGGTACACACCACGTGTCCACTCACAATCTCATGTAGCCCGGCGTAATCTCTCAAACACCTTCATTAAGGATTAAGAGGCCTTTCTATTTGTCTGCAAATGTAATGTGATTTTGAAAATCGCAATCTAATCAAGGCAGTTTTGACCTTTAGCTCAGGCAGAATTATTGTTAGATGAGCAATCTCATTCACTTAGGCTGGTCATTTGTGTTGTTAGTCAACTTATAATGCCGTATAAGTGCCGACAGTGTTTTTAGACGCACCGTGTGGCGCCCTCTGGTGGTTTCATATGAAAATTATAATGAACTGGAAAATCATGTCTCGTAAATTCCGGCTAATTCTTCTGGACACTTTGCTGGGAGATTCTGTATCAGTATT